>ML794423.1:0-58801 GCA_009831015.1 Picea engelmannii | reverse complement strand
GCATATGTTGCTTAAAATGATTCTCCAGTCACTTAGAATCATCATTTGAAAATGATGACTTAGCGTAGTAAAAACAATTTTTTTTGCACTTTCGGTGGCTAAAATAGCCCTGAATTTTGGGTTTAAGCTACTGAAAGTTAGGGCTTTCAGTGGCTTAGAATCCCTTTTGGGAATGCGCTTAGCCACCGAAATCTAAGTTTTGGATTTTTTGAAATAAAAATCAAATCCAATGTTTTTCAATCTTTATTACAAACATAAGGCTCTCAAAAATGAACCTTAGAAAATTTAGAAATGTATTTTTCAATGACTTCCTATCACCTAAATAAACAAATTTGACAGTTTTATTTGAGGAGATAACATATGGCTCCTTCTGGGGATGAAAACCTCCCTGCAAGGTTTCCAAGAACCTAGTAGTTCCAGTTGCCTTTAGCATTGGGCATGGAGTCATCTGGCTTATACAATTGATCTTCTTCAAACCTGTAACTTGCCTGTAGCCTTTACCATTGGTCTATGGAGTCATTTGGCCTTTAGAGTGGATCCCCTGCAAACCTGTAGTCTGCATGTAGCCCACCTATAGCCTTTACAAAAGACAACTAGATCTTGGAAAACTGGATCAAATTTACTTAAAATGGAAAGTCAAAAACAGTTCCAAGAGAATAGGAAAAGATCATATTTACTAGGTCAACTCCTTATCTCAATTATATTCATGTCCTTCAAAATCTTTGATAGCTGCAATAGTTCCTTAGAGACTGATAGAGAATCGAAATTGCCACCTTTTCCCAAAATATAGTTTTTTGCCAAAATTAGGTAGAAAATTTAATATTCTCCTCTTGATGACACCTTTTAAAACTGGAAGAGAAACCCAAAAATGATGCCTTTAATTATTATCTATCATTATAAAACATTCTCAAGGCATATGGATCAGAAAATATCGGATATGTGCAAAAATGGAAGCTTTCTGCCATGTTTTGTGGTTTTGGTGGCTAGGAGAGCCAAAATCTGTGTCTGTAAGCCATTGAAAGCTCCTCTTTCAGTGGCTAATGAACAGTTGAAATGTTCACCTAAGCCACCAAAAATTCTACTTTATAACAGTTGACAAAATTTGCAAAAATGCATTTTCTCTTAACTTACTGATCTTTAAGGCTGCTCCTTTAAGTCTTCTGCAATGACCATGCGACCTCTAACAACTTGCACAACCTATGTTTTGATGAATAACATACCCAAAAATGATACTACAAGCTAATAGTGATTGGTTACAGTCCAATCAAATAGTCAATGCTGCCTCTATTTTAGATATTGATGCATCAAAAAGTAGATGAACATATTCAGATATCACAGTTCTCTTCTTATATCTAGTTTCACCTTTGAACATTTATGTAATCAACCATTCCCCTTCCATATTTTTTCACGAACTATGGACTTTCCAAACCGTTGAAGACAAAGATTTCTCTTTTAATTGTGTTCTATTTATTCATGAAATCAATCAACTAAAAAAAATAAAAATCTACTTATTCATAGGGTGAGCTTATTCTCTCTGCCTACTCCTACTCTAACCAGATATGCAAATTAATTAAGTGAAGGTTGACTTCCATAGAAGCCATTCAATAAACTTTAAAACTGAAAGGACCTTGTCTCTATCACCGATCAATAGATGATTTTTGAAATGTAATAATAGTGATAAGAACTCATTCAAGAAGCCATACTCACCCAAAAACATGTGTGAGCTAAGGAAATATGAAATTTTTGGGTTCTCTAGAAAGTATGATTCCATGAAGGCTGCCATTGGATCTTTGAAAGGAAGATCAAAAAAATGTTGATCCACAAAAAACTCTTTCTCATCCATGACTGTTCCTCTGCTAGAAGACTGATCACTTTCTGGTTCTCTTGAGATCAACTTGTGATCATCAAAAACTACAATTTCCTCATCAGAATAATGCTCAGGAGATGATGATGGAGAAATGTTTAAATGACAAGGACTATGATCAGCAAGGACCATGTAATTTCCTATGCAATCATTGGTTACCATTGATTCATTTTGATTTACAAACTGATCATAAACTTCATACTCATACATGTCTCTGGAGTACTCTGCAAATGTTGAAGAGTTTAGATACGAATCTGAAATGAGCTCATGTGCTGGTTGTTGTTCCAGATCTGCTTTACCTTTATTACATTCTTGTTCAAAATATGAAGTGTACTAACATTCTGCTTGCTCATGTGCATGCAGATTTTCAAAGTCAACCCGCTCTCGGATCCTCCTAGAAGCACATATGTTCTCCTCCACTCCTTGAGCATCTTCAAACAACTATGTTAAGTATTAGGACTTCCTTTCCAACAAGAGAAGAACTAAATCTGAATGATGAGCCATAACATATTACAACATGGCAACCATCTCAGTGGGCCAGATCTCCAAAGGCATGTCATGATAAATGCGATAGAACCTTCGATTCAAGACAGGCAAAGATTCATCCGAATCTTTTTTCAAAGCATGAAAATCATCAAAGTAAGAATCTAATGATTCGTTCTTTCCCTAATACTTCAAGTAAACATTATATAACTCTATCCATGAGCCAATAGAATCATCTCTCAGACCCTTAAACCAAACAACAACATCTCTAATCAAGGACTTGGAGAAAAATCTCATAATCACATCTTCATGAACAATCTCAAATCGCTCAACAAAATCCTCAAAGGATTCCAAGTGCCTCTCAGCTGAAACTTGTTTCTCTCCAGAAAACCGTGGAAGATATTCATAACAATCAAGAGGATAAGGATGAAGGAGATAGGGCAGCCTCAAAGGTTTGAACATATTCATCCTAATCTTAATTTGAAAAGCAGTGGGTTGATTATGAGAGCTAACATTTTGATGACAAGGTTCAGGAGTAATTCCACAGGGTGTTGAGCTATGGATAGCGTTTGAATCAGTTTGCACCTCTGTAAGGTTACATGGATGATCATATTCAAAGGAGATTTGAACAGAATGATCATCTTTATGAAAATGCTGAGGTATATGTACTGAATCAACATCTACAATATAGGCAATATGCAGATTTTCTTCTTCTAAAGATGGATATATACAATAAGGATGATGATTTTTTGAATATACAAGACAAAAAATAATTCTCTTTCCATGCAAAGGGAACAACATGAAAGAGTTGATAAAAAACAAGAATAATTCATGAAGCAGACTAATGAACTGATACCTGTATTTGGAATTCAGCCTCTTCATCTTCTGACAATCGGATCTTCCCCAGTGGAGTATTTAATCGTGGAGTCGCTAGGAAGATGATACAGTCAATTATGTGTCCTCCTTTTGTCTGCCATCAAAATTCAGATCTATGTCATTCTTCCCAGGGAAGCTTGCTTCATTTCGTTCCCCGACAATGATGCCAATTTGTTATCACTCTAGGCATCTTTCCCTGACTGAAAAGGGAATGAGCCTGGTAACTTAACTTATTCTCTCAATGTTTACTCAAGTGGATCAAGTCGGGTGAATGATACAATATTTACTCAATCAAAACATGCATAAACATAATCATATAGACAAGGATTTTAGCTAACTCTGTTCAGAGCATTTATTAAAGGTGAATGTGTGGAGATATCTTATCTTATCAGCAGAAACATACATAAACAATATATATGAATGGCCGATATAATAAGCAAGGAATACTTGTAAAGTTTAGTTTATCAATGGAATGACAAGATGACAGTTCTCAGACACTAGATAAGCATAAGAAATGAAATAAATCATTCAGATACAAGCATAGAATGGACAAGAGGTAAATCTGAACATTATAGGCAAAAAAAACTTATATTATGAAATGCTATGAGAAGTTTGGGAGTACAAGCCATGTATCATCCCCAAAGTCAAACCCTTTAGTTTATAAAAATGATAGGCTTTATAGCCTTTACAAGCAATTTCATATCCTCAAAATATGGATCTGATAACCTCTTCTCCTATCTCAAATTCGAATTTGTGAGGTGGCTGGAAAAGACAGAAATTTTTGGAAATATGCTTCTCAAAGATTGACCCATATATCTCCAACCAAAACCGTTGTGTACAAACTGGAAGAGGCTTTTGTATATTGGTTTGTTTTGAGAAAAAAACCTCTCACATTTCTTTGATATTCATTTTCATTTTCTCGGGATCTGCATTTCAAAAACATGTGTCAAACAGGGAAATTCTGAGATCCAAAAATTAGGGCTCAGATATGAATTCGATTCTCCCAATATATGACACATGTTTGAAAAATGAGAGAGTTTATTGTTCTTTGAAATGTTAGCAACAAAAACCTCCACCCGGTTCTCAAAATGATTCTCCAGTCACTTAAAATCATCATTTGAAAATGATGACTCGGCGTAGTAAAAACATACTTTTTTGCACTTTCGGTGGCTAAAATAGCCCCGAAATTCAGGTTGAAGCTACCGAAAGCTAGGGATTTCGGTGGATTAGAAGCCCTTTTGGGAAGGCGCTTAGCCACCAAAACTTGATTTTTGTCTTTTTTGAAATAAAAACCAAATCCAATGTTTTTCAACCTTTATTACAACATAAGGCTCTCAAAAATGAACCTTAAAAAAATTAGAAATGTATTTTTCAATGACTTCCTATCACCTAAATAAACAAATTTGATTGTGTTATTTGAGGATATAACATCATACATAGGTGGTTTTAGGAGGTGTGGATTGTGGTGTGTTGTGGTACCAATCAATCCATCCGCGGAGTGAGACATCCCAGTTTTGTACTGGCCGAATGGCAAGGGTCTCGGAGCGTCAAGAAGTACCGTATATAAGTATCCTGACTATAAATAAATGAGTTTGAACTATTGAGCCTTGTCGATGGATTCTTCTTCATATTGGGGAAATATGGCGGCCACATCCTTGGCAAGGAGGCAAAAAAGTGATTTGAGAAACCAATTGAGGCATTATTTCCTGGTGGCTTCATCTTTGCATAGACTACGTCGCCGACACCATTCATGAATGTGGTCAACGATGTGTTAGGTGGAGGTTTGTTTAAACTATGAGATTAGTTCAATACCATTGGCATGACGGATTGGTAGTTGAAAGAAGGTAAAAAATGCTTTGGCCAAAGATTCAAAAGTCACATGGGACCCAAATTTTTCTTCTACATACCACTTGACTGATGGGCCAGTGAGTGTGCGTTGAAATAACCTCAATCAGACGGAGTCATCCATGATGTTGTTTGAAGAGAACCATAAGTGGAAGGTAATGATATGTTTGGAAGGTTCATCTCCCTCTTTTCCTTCAAACTTGGGGATGTCTGAAGATAGTTTGGTAGGCATTGTAGGCCATGTGGGGTTGTGCAATATAGGATCATTTGTGAGTTTAGTCAGATCTAGTATGTTGAGGGAAGCCAAGTAAGGAATTTGTGGTGGCAGTGGAGGATTATTTCCAGCCATGGTGTGAGTGTTTTGTGTACCTGACCCGTGAGGGGGGCTAGGTGGGGTTGTACTTCCTCCTTGGGAATAAATGTTCCCCCTGCTTCCTTGTAAATGGAAGTGAGTCGACAGTTGACCTTGGGAAGTGGACCTAAGTAAATTGTAACCAAGAAAATAAGATCCCAAGATGGTAGCACTCACAGGGGTGTGAGAAGGTGGAGCCAATGAGTTGGAAAGACTAGGAACTCCCCCTAGAATGGGAGGGATATTTATCAAGTGTCTAGAATGACGAGGATTCTGTGGGTCCCCTATGATGTCCGACTAGCAAAGTGGGTGTGTGCAAATGGTGATGAGAGAAAATAAATGAACAAGAGTCTTTGTTATAATTTTTGGACCTTCACAATATATCTCACAATCACATGTAATCACAAGAGCATCATACATAAATCAATTGATAAAGAAGCATACATGTGGGTAGGTAGATTTTTTCCATGTGGGAGAACAAAGAAAACAAATGCTTGTGTCCTAAAATACATAACGTCCTTCCTCTCAAAATAGCACCAGACCTTCCAATAGAACTCAACAGTTGGGTTTGAATTGGAAGAGGAACTAGTGAAGGATGACACAATCAGTTATAATGATGGGTAGAGGGGGAATATCCCGAAAGAGTTGGTGATATTTCCCAATAGCCACACAAAATCCGATCAAGGTGCAATTGCAGCCCACAATTTCCACCTGGGTAGTTGTCCTAAAATTTGGTCACTAGGTACCTTGGTCAAAGTGCGACATTTAGATTTTCAGCCTCAGAAATGGGTCACGGGATGGATCTCGTCCAAGAGGTGGGTGCCTCAAGGGGGGATGCATAGAACAACCAGAACTCAGCCTTCGACCCTTCACGAGGATCTCCCTACCTTATGGTGTTAGGAACACTTGACTTGGAGGATTTAAAATTTCCTATTGGACAACTTCTACTGTTTGAAGATGTCAGAACCAGATAATGGGGATTTATTTGGATGCCTATCCCTGAGATCCTACCTAGACTAAAATATTTCTTTTGGCACCTCCTTTGAAGGAAAACTTAGTGAGTGTTTATAATAATTTTAGATGTGGTTGTTTAAGAGATTGGGGGTATGAACCAACCTCATTGAATTTAAGTGGGAGTGGATAGTTGTGTCAAGAAAAGGGTGGGGCGTTTCGGGATCCCTTTGGAGGAAACTTACTTCAACCTCCATGATTCTAGATGAAACTATGTGAGTGGGTAGTGACTTTGTGTGTGAACAAGTGACAGTGTGCCAAATTTTTAATAAGTTAGGTGTCACCTTGTTGCATGTGGACTTCATGTGGTCCTTACAAGTCTTGATTGCCTAATTTACTAAATGCCATTGGTACAAACTTGCAGAATTTTAAAGTCCCTAGAGAACTAGCATGTGGACATATGGGTCCTTACCAATCCTTTAACTCCCTAGTGTGATTTAATATACTAAATCTTCAAAAATATCCTATATTGTGGACATGTGGGCATGTATGGACCCGTTACAAAACCTTTAAACTTCCCTAGTGACGTAATCTAAGAAAGTAAATTCAAAACTATCTTATCTTTGTAGAATGTAGGCATGTATGGGCCCTTACAAATTTAAGATGTGTTTGAAAAAGAAACTAACAGGAGTCCCGAGGGGGCTGTTGTCCAATCCTGAAGATTTTGTACTTGAAGGGAGTGTGGCGTTGTCTCCCATGGCTTCAACTTTTGATGACTTAGATCCAGTAGTTGACATGGTGATCTCTTCGATAGGGTTGTTAGAGCCTGATCTCTTTACTCCTGTTGCGACCCTCAACATGGTGTCCTTCCAGAGTGTGCTTCTTCCTTCCAATGAAGACCTCTTGGAATCCATGACCGAGTTTTGTCCCTTGACATGGTGTCCTTCCAGAGAATTGTCCTCTTGGAATCCATGATCAAGAAGAGAGACTTCGAGGATAGTTTTTTCATCTCTGAGGCAACCTCGTTAAAAAATGAAAAAGAGGTCTTTGAGCATGGTTTTTTGATTTCAATCTTGTTAAAAAATGAAACCAATTATGAGGATAGTTTTTTGTCTCTGTGGAAACCTCATTAAAAAAAGAAACAGAGGTTACGAGCATAGTTATTGTTTCTATGTCAAGCTCGTTAAAAAATGAAATAGTTTTTCCCCCTCTCTGTTTGAGTCAAGTCCTTCATATAGTATTTGAATCTTCCTTTCCTCCACCTTTTTTGTTGGATGAAACGAAGCTTGGGGGGCCATAATCTCAACCTATAGATTTCATGCTGAAGTAGAGCCGCTAGTTTCTTAAGTTGGGGGCTAAGTACCAACCATCCCTGTGTTATGTGTTGGGAAGTCACAAGCATAGTTTTATATGGTTCAAGCTTGTGTAAAAATGAAACCACTTACCTCAAGCATATTTTTATATGGTTCAAGCTTGTGTAAAAATGAAACCACTTACCTCAAGCATAGTTTCCTCTTGTTTAAGATTGTGTAAAAATGAAACCAGGTCCAAGCATAGTTTTGTTTAGTTTTTAAGCTTGTGTAAAAATTAAAATCTATCCTGAGCATAGTTTTGTTTTGTTTTAAATCTTGCGTAAAAATAAAAACAATCCCGATCTTAGTCCTTGTTTTTTATCGTGCTCGTAAATCAATGAGAATGTAACAGAGCATACATTTATCACTTTTTCGGGCTCAACAAGGTTATACGAAAAAGGAACCCCCTGGAGTCCTCTTTAAGCCCTTTTCAGACTCTCTAAACATGAAAAGATTGTCGAGCGACCTTTCTATTTTCACGCTCGATAAAGTATTTGAAGTAAGCGTCTGGTGAGCGATAATTTATCTCTTTTTCGGTCTCATCTAGACTATTTTATGAAAAAGGAACTGAGAGAGTTCTCTTTTAAGTGTTTTTCCAAACTCTATAATCTTGAAAAACCTTTGAGTTCTCTATCTCTGGACTCGTTAAACAAACATTGACAGACCCATGATGGGACCGAAACACTCCTTCTTAGGGTTCGTTAAACATAATTCGAGGGACTCGTTTGAAGGATGAGCTTACATCAACAAGCATATGTTATCCTCCTCAAGCTTGCTTAAAAATAAAGAGGTACTCGCCAGAAATGGTGGGGGAAAATTTGGGAAAGGGATATGTTTTCATCTTCGTATTGATTGGCAGTAAGTGTCGCTCTTGAACATGACACCCCCTATTCATCATTTGAAGCTGGTTTGGGAAATCCATTAGTCTCTCATTCGATTTATTACAAGGTCATTCCCTGTGTCGTCTTTGAGTCAATGCTACCAAATCGTTGGTCGTGTCGTTCATATGTTCAAGAGCAGTCCATCTGAAACCTATATTGAGTCGGGCATCTGCAGTTATCTATTCTCTCTGTGTCGACCTTCCCTGTGTCCAGTCCAATTCACATCATACTCTGTTTCACCTTCAAAATCTTTTACTCATTCCGTTTCATTGATGGGGGATACATCAAGGCCCTCCTGTGACGAGTTTTGTTCTGTCGACTTCAACTCATTATCCGGAATCAAGACTTAAGAATTATTTGGTACCTTGGAGCTTGCATGCCTCAATGGCAGGTTTCCTCGCTTTCGAAAGTTGGTTTACATCATTGACCCCTGATCGAAAGATTCCATCAGATGTTCGACTTCAACTCATTTATTCACACTTGATGGATTGTACTATGGTACCTTGGGAGTCATTGACATCAATGGTGATTTACCTCACACTTGTTAACGGTTTCATCAATGATCGATAATCAAGTGGTTTCTACCATGTTCGACTTCAACACATGTAATCACATGGTTAGATTCGTACTTTGGGCGACGAGATTGAAGACCTTGGATATCATCTTTGTGATCCAAGTTGCAATGGAGTATGTATAATTTGCGACACATAGATCCACTATGTATGTATCGTGGCTATGTCGTCTTGATTTGAAATTTTTCGCATAGATCCACAGTGTATTCTAGTGGCTATGCTACATTTTGACGGCATGGATCCACAGTGTATGATTGGTGGACATGACCCAAGTCTATAATGTTATCCGTTTATGATATGAGTATGGGAATGCCTACCTCATAATTGATATATATATGATATTACGCAGATGCTTGGTTGTTCGCAGGTTTCCGATTAGATGTACTCCTGGTTTTCAACACACACATGCAGCTTACAAAGTCTATCAGTTGTCACTGGTTCCAACCTCATACTTTGGGGGGCATTCTGTTACCCATGATTTTGGTTATCATGATGATGTATTGATGATGGTGTACTCAGGCTCTTCATAAGAACTTTCTCCTGAGAAAAAGTTATTTTCATCTCTTCCAAAAAACTCATTTTTGAAGACTGTTCACAGGTTACTAGTATATTTGCTTGTGAGAATGCATGATTCTTGCAGGCTGCCTTAAGCCAGGGTGTAAGAAGTTTTCATTGTGTTGAACTGCTAGGGTGCGAACGCTTTCTAAAGAAAGGAAAAATATGAATTCTCGATGCTTCTAGAAGGGAATATTCTAGAAGGATGAGATGGCATTCAAATGGTTATCCTAGTACTGGATTCCCTGATATTTTGGGAAAATTCTTATCCAAGTAACTAATTCATTCTCTCCTATATATTGAGGGAATTCTCATGGAAAAGGTTAAGCAAGATTCATTGGAGAATTAGTGAAAGAATTGTGTGAAGGACTGAAGCTACAATAGTTTGGAGACTCCAACAAGTTTATCCAAAGGGGTTGATCTTCTTCATGCAAGTGAGAAAGTGCATGTGTCGGAGCCAAGGGCCATTGAAAGGAAGTTTGCGACTTCAAGGCTCAGGTTGTAATATTTACTTTCCATTAATATGATACAGTAATATGTCCCTTTCCCATAAAGCTATTTCCACTTTATTGTATAATTCCTTGATCATATACATAGATTGATTGTTGAATAGATTGTTCTTTCTTCACTTTGGTTGGTTTGTGTTGTCTTGGTATTGACTACACGAGAGCACTGGAGCGAAGAGGGAGAAACAAAGACCATAGGAAGCGATAATAAGGTATGTCATTTGTTCTTTCCTCTTATTTAATTCAATGGTCAAAATCTAGGGAAAGAGTCATGTTCTGTCTTTCTTTGTTATAGATCCAGGTGGATCTAGGGAGATCGGTTAGTGCACAGTGTGAACTTCTCGCACCCTGGCTTAAGGAAGCCTGCGAGAATCATGCATTCTCGCAGGAAAATATGCTAGTAACTTGCGAACAGTCTTCAAAAATGAGTTTTCTGGAAGAGATGAAAATAACTTTTTCTCAGGAGAAAGTTCTTATGAAGAGCCTGAGTACACCATCATCAATACATCATCATGATAACCAAAATCATGGGTAACAGGGAGATGAAATTTTCCCTCAAACATTTTTCTGATTCTCAATATCTCTCTATGGCATGAGAGAATAGCATACTCAATAATTGACATTCAATTTCTGGTCCCAATGGAAGTGGTTATATATGTGATAGAGAATGATTCCAACTTAACTTTAATCAAAGCAAGCCATCCATGTGGAAAAATGAAAGAAAAAAAAAGGATAAATATGGATTTTAACCCCCCTAAGTGCTTATGTTTTGACTAACCCTTCATGTGGAGAGGGAATCTGAGTGTGGTGCATATTACAATTTCCATAGAATGGAACTTAAGAAGGCTATGTGCCTTCAACAGATCACAAAAACCCTTACAATGTATGATTTTCTGGACAGATGCGTGGGTTGCAGAGTAGACAGAGGTGCATTTGGCGCCAATGCGCAAAAAAAAATGACCTTTTGAGGCAGGTGCGCAAAATGTGCTGAGCAACACAGTGAGTTTGGTGCATGTGCTTGGAATATGCGCCTATGGGTTTAAAAACCTGTGCACTTTTTGTTACACGGTCGGGAAGAAAATTTCGAATGAAATTCTCTCAGCTCAACTCTAAATTTAGCTTTTTGCAGGAAGCCATGGGCCGGTTATGATTTCTACAAGTTAAATAAACCAAAAATAAGTGCTCAAAGAACCCAAATGGGGAGGAAACTGATACCTATCCCTAGTGGAGTCATCAATCTATTGTGTCCATTTCGTCACCTAAATGAGAAAAATAAGGACGCTTAAAAGTCTAGTTGGGTTAGATAGACAAGACAACAGTGAATGCAAGAGTTAGAAACATCAATCATGAGAAATAAACAAACAACTAAACTAAAAACAATAAAAAAAATTAAACTAGAGTGCATAAGGATATTAGAATAAAAAATAAACACCATTCATGCCACCAATGGATAGATTGTATTAGTGGGAAAACACCAAAGAGAAAGGGAGACTTATGGGTCCCCTCTTCCTCCAAGGGAGGTCTATTGAACCCCCAAAGATTGAGCTCTTCTTACAACTAACAAACTAGAAGGAAATGGTGAAGAAATCCAAAGCTCATTCACTCAAGAGGTGATGTGAATAGCTCAATGAAATGGTGCTTGTATGCTCTTAATGAGTAAAGAGGATACTCCAAGAGAATATAGTCAACATAATGATACAAATGAATTCCTTGAAAATGTAGTGCAACCATGGCCTCTTTTTCTAGAAAATCTTTGAGGCATTATTCAACCAGTCTTTAGTGTGAACACGGGGCTCTTTAGGGCACCCTTAGGTATTTGACCAACCCCCCACTCAGATTCAACTCAGATTTGGGTGTCAAATCGACTTGGGATATGAACCATAAGTGGGTGGAAGGCCGACCAAAATCATAAATGTGTCGTTCTAAAGTATGCACAGCTTTTTGCGTCCACAGTTGCACATCAGGCGCATGTGCGCTTTTTTGGCATTTTTCGACTCGCGCACGTGCATGTGCTTCCTTTGTATCCTTAGAACATGATGATTTTATAACCAGTTGTATAGTTTTGTGCCCTTTGGAAATGCATTTTTGAAGTTGTGGGTGAACTAATAAGTGTTTGGAGATGTTGGATTCCTGTAACCAATTGTGGATGAAATTTCAGTGATACAAGTCGTTGGATGAAACCCAGACCAGAGGATAAGCGTTGTGAAGAATATCATATCCCATTCATTGGATCTAAACGTGGGTGAGCGTGAGCTGTATATCTCACGCATTTGGAGATTTAGCACTCCGGGAGAAGATGGTGGTTGTTGCATAGAATAGGGAAAGTATCGAAGTCCCAAACTCCAAAGTAAATTCTGATCATTGGTTATCGAGTACAAGTGTCAACAGATTATCAAATTTGGAAATCCAGAGGATTGTAGATGAAAGTTGATTTGGTGTGAAAAGTGCCAAATTGTCAAAGCTCGGAGTAGATATTGGTCGTTCATTAATGGGGACACATGGATCGTGGATCTCCTCCCTTCGCCAATTCAATGTTCGACAATTTAGGAAGCAATGTGTTTTGGAGTCTCAGAACTCCTGAAGCTCAGAGCCCTAGATTTATTTCTGGTTGTAGATCGTGACAAGAACCGTGGATCATTGATCCTTGGACTCTCTGGGATTTTACCGGTTTAGTGTTCGAGATATTTGAAGTGTTGTGTTGGAAGATATTCTAAAGCCCGAAGTACCATTGACCGTAGGACTATTTGGGAGTTCGCTAGTTCGACGTTCGGGGGATTTGCAGTGTGTTACAGGTAGAAATTTTTAAGCTCGAATTTCCAAAGAGTTGTAGTAACAAATCTCTAGATAGATCCCATTCGGGAGTTTGCCAATTCAACGTTCGAGAGATTTGGCGTGTTGAGTGGTTAAAACCTCTTAAGCCCAAAGTTCTGGAGTTTTGGCATAAGGAAGCTCTAGATAAGAACATTTTAGCTAAGTGCATGGTCCTAGCCCATGGTCACATGCGATTTATGCCAAAGTTAGTGACTTCAAAATATTAAGCTCAAGGTTTTAGGCCCGAGGTCACGTGAAGACTTTGCTGGAGTAAAAAGACCCATGTGAACCTTAAATTTCATGTAGGAAAAGGAGAGAAGGCCTATGGAAAATAATTATAAGGGTTCAGTGGGGACCCAACTTCCAAGATCCACTTCGACTCCTATGTAAATGGATCCTAGACTGGCAGGTCATGTGAGCCTCAGGGGGGTTTGCATAACTTATCCATGTCATGGAATTTTAGTGTGGGTGTTGTTGTAAACAACTCTTTAAGATTTTGAAATGATTATTCTCATTTGTCTATCCAAACTAACCTTTTGTTTTTCTTTTGCAATTCCATGATTGGATTTTCTATCTTCGAAAAACCTTCGACGAACCATCAGTAATATCATGCTAAACCCATATAAATGTGTACTTCTTGTATGTTTTTTGGTGCTAGCCATTCCTCAATAGCCTCAACATTTGTTGGATGCACAATGATACCTTCACCATATGTGATATGTCCCAAGTAATGAATATTCAATTGGTAAAAAGAAATTTTCGATAGCTTTGTGTACAATTTGTTTTCTCATAGACGTTGTAGGACCAATATTAAATGTTCTTCGTTCTCTTCTTTCATCCAAGAATAAATCAGTATTTCATCAATAAATACTTGGACAAACTTGTCCAAGTATTCTCAGAACACCCCATTCATCAAACTCATGAATACCCCCAAGGATTTTGTCAAACCAAATCGTAAAACTGTAAACTCATAGTGTCTGAATCTCATTTTAAACATGGTATTAGGGATATCTTCCTCCTTAATCTGTAATTGATGATATCCTGATCTCAAACAAATCTTCAAAAACACCATCATACCCTTCATCTGGTTAAATAAATCATTTATTCTGGGCAACATATATTGGTTCTTGATCATCGCTTTGTTCAATTGGCGATAGTCAATACAAAGTCTCCACGATAGATCCTTATTTCTCATGAAAATAATTGGCGCACCCCAAGGTGACACACTTGTACATATAAGTCCCAAGTCCAACAATTCCTTCAATTTCATTTTCAAATCCCACAATTCAAGCATTTACATTCGATATGGTCTTTTCTTTATCAGTTCAGTTCCTGGTTTCAAGTTTATTGTAAAATCCAACTCTCTGTCGGGAGGTAAACCTGGTAACTCTTCAGGAAATATATCAACAAACTCTTGTACTATAGGAAGGTTTTATAATACCTCCTCCTTGCCCTTTTAATTTAGAGATAATATTTCATATAACATTCATCCCTTGTGCATACTCTTATGTAGTTGTATGGAAGAAATAAATCTCAAGGACACTCCCTAGTTTCTTCCTACAATCACTTTGTTCTCCCCCAAATCATCTATAAAACATAACTATTTTTTATTATAGTTAAGTATCACGTCATGCGATTCTAGCCAGTCCATACCAATCACCATGTCATATGATCCTAATATCATGACATAAATATCTACCTTTGTTACAAAATCTCCCAAGTTATTTCTATAGTCCGTAATGTTTCCTCCAGCTTTTTGTTTGGCACCAGATACCATTTCTATGTATTTGAACTTGTCCTGCTCAACTAACTTTACCTTGATTCTTTTTACTGTTGCACTATAGAAAAATCTCTCTGTAGCACCTAGATCTATCAAAATACTAAAAGTTTTGTCAGCGATATTACCCAATGTCTCGACCATAGTGGAATAGTGCTCGACCTGGTGGTTGTTCACTGCTGCATGTATCATGTGGGCCTTTCCCAAGTCTCCAATTGTAGTGGTTCCTGATGATCTAACCGCCCTAGAATTTTCAATTAGACAACATCATTGATAATGTGGCTCTCCACATGTCCAACACTGAGTCTTCGGTTGAGTGCTCCTAGTCCCTGAAGTAGAAGTTGTTGGCCTAGTAGTCTGTGATCTTGGTTTGTTCTTCTGAACATGCCTAAAATGTTGATGTTGTTGCAGATGTTGTTTTTGTTGTTGTTGTGGTCCTCTGTAAGGAGTCCTCTACTGAGGAGTTTTTCTTTGTGGTGTCATGAACATAGGTCCTATGGGCGTATCTCGATGTCTTGAATTATGTCTAGTTGGTGTCTGATGTTGTTGTGCCCCTGATGTTGTATGTCCAATTGGTATAGAAGGAATATTTCCCTGACCTCCATCATTTAGTTCTTCCACAACTATGAGGGCCTTCTGTACTGGATCGTTCAAATTCTAAGGCATTAGTATCCTCACCTGCTCACAAATGTTGAATTTAAGGCCGAACACAAACTTGTTGACCTTTAACTTCTATGTGTTCATATGTGGAGCATAAATAAGTAGTTCCATGAATCTGTCCTCATACTCCAACATCATATGACCACCCTGTCGTAAGGCATTGAACTCATTAAGTTGGTGCTTATGAATTCCTCAAAAAATTAACTCTCCCAAAACCGTTCCTCGAATACCTCCCATGACATGTCTTCGATGACCATGTTTAGTTTATGTAGCAGAGTCTTCCTGTTACACATCAAATTTTCACACCTAGATACTTCACCCTAAGTGTTGCAAGTGTTGTAAAAGTGTCATATGCACCTTGCTAAGAGTCGCATACACCTTGACACCATGGAATACCATATGTCACAATCCCTAGTCAATGTGGAGGAGAAATTTATTATATGAAGGTCAAAATACTATGTGCACATGAATTATTATTAATATTCATGAAAAGGAAATTAATTTAATGTGAGAATCCACCTCACATTTGGTTTCCTATTTTTTAGAGAAGGTTGAGTATCTCATGGATGGTTGAAATATTTCCTCCTTAAAATCCTTGAGAGATATTTCCTCCCTAAAATCCTTAAGATATATTTTCTCCCTAAATATCTTGGAGATCCCATTTTAGTGGATCTGATGAGTGATCCTCTCCATGGTGGTTAAGCCTCCAAATCCTATATAATGAGGGCTTTCCATGGAGAAGGAATATGGAGGAGATTTGAGGTATCAAACTTATGATCTTGGGAGAAAGATTTTGGTTATGATATTGGGAGCATTGTGCAAGGGGTGGAAGAGGAGGACTTGGGGAGGTTGTTGCAACTTAATCTATAGTTTGTAAGTATCTATTTAAAGTTCTCATTAATATTACTTGGCCTATTCCCTTCAAGATTGTATATTGTTGCATATTATTGTCAATATTAATAAATGAATTCGATTAGTATAATCTTGTAAGAGTAGAGTAGAGGTTATTTGTCTTTTGTTGTCCATTTCATTGTAGGTATTGAGTGGTGCTAAAGAGTTTGGATATCAAGCTCAGATCGGAGGCAACAAGGATGAAATACGGAATAGGGTGCATCACATTTTCTTCCTTGTCTTTATTTTTTGGATTAGGTAATTGAATTCACAGGAATGTTAGTGTCCATTTGTATGTTTTTTGTCTCGGTATAGGGGTCTAGAATCCAAGAGGATATTCACTTGTCCGCAAGGGGATTTTCCTACAACACCTCCACCATAGAAGAGCACTCCCTTTCAAACTGAAATACCTCCATGCATAATTTCATGTTCGAGGTGTAATAACGAAATGTGAAGAACATCGCCATCTTCTCCAACCATGCCTCAATGGCTAAGCTGTTCAGGGCACCCCAAAACTTGGGAAACTTCACCTTCTCGAGTTCTTTGTCTATACTACAACCACCAGCTGGGGCACACGATGAACCTTCATTGGGAACATACACTCTACCCTCATATCGATCCAGGTGGTTGATCAACACCTATAAAATCCTCTAGAAGGATCTTATCATACCTACCACATCTCCCACAAGAACCTGCTCCTGCTCAGTAATATGTTCTTCTCCCTGGGGGTTAGACCCTTCTGGCGTGGATACTATCATAGGTGTAACACTTCTTCCTCCAACACCACGTCATATACTTCCCATATGTCTTCTAACCATGATTACCAACATGGAAATTTTTCAAAATTTAATTAGCGATATATTTTTAATAATTTATTTAACATAGTGGGAGGCGCACTAATCTGAAAATATCTTTTAAATGACAATGGTTGAGTTATTAAGCATGCCTTATTAAACCATTTAGGAAATTGATGAATAAAGAAGAATTAAAGAAGAAGCATAGAATCCATTAATAAATATACATATCTAAACATAAGAATGAAGAACAACAAACCATAACAAGACAAGTTGATAATGAAGTTCGACAATATCGCCTATGTCTCTGAGCCTTTGTCTCAGTGGGTGAGGCTTTCTTATTTATGTTCAAATATTTAAAAGTACATCAAAAAAGTGCCAAAAAGGTTACAAACTAATCTAGTCTTTTTCTACCATATCTATAGAACCCAACAAAACTGACGGCACTGAACTCGGATGAACGAAGCTCCTAGAAATGGCCCACAAATGTGCTCTCCTCAATGGCTTCCAACAATTAAAATGGATTTAGCTCAAAATTTATTTAGCATAAAACTATTTTGAACCTCCTCTATGGATTCAATAACCTCTATTTTTTATAGGCATGAAGTTGGTAACCATCTCCCAACTTCCCCCCAAGATCTGGCCTCAAAAAAGGCCCAATATCCCCCCAAAATGACCAAAATCTCCAAAACTGTTGAGAAAATCCAATTAAAATCACTATTATAAAGTAATAAACCCACTTTTTGGAAAATAAGGGCACAACAGATTTATATCCTTTCTCCTAGGCATATGGAGCGCCTCCATGTTGCCAAGTGCTAAGGCCTGGTGCACTGCCCCCCCTTCCGAATAAATACTGGTCATTTGTGCATTCATAGAACCTTGGGATAGTCCCCACACGCCCCAAAGCTATTAATCCCCCTGGTCAATAGGTCGTTGGTTATGTCCCTGGTTGTCGGGATAGCCTGACTGACATGGGCTAACCCGAAAATGTCCACGTGCCAAGTTTTTAAATCCTGAGTCATATGGAGTATCACGGGATCAGGGGTTAGGTGTAATGGGTCACGCACATTTAAATAGAGGCATGGTCACATTTGAACGGGCATATGGGTATACATCATGGTATGGGGCTAGGTCCCAACCCTTTATTTCTTCCATATTACATTCAATACAACTTATATACAATCTTTGTGCTTAAGGATTAAGTTCGAATGTGCGGGAGGGATGGCTATCCTGACCCTTCTAAGACGTTTCTGCCCACGCCCGAGCTCATGGGTTCAAAACCCATAAAGTCTAATATTTTTTCCACAAAACGATGACCAATAGATGGGTACCATGTGGTAGCCCAAGACTGGGTTACGTGGCACCACAATATTCGCCAAAGACATGCCATGCATCAATCACCCATTTTTCAACCTATCGGCCTAGGTGTTATCCCAATCAACAACCAACTATACCTTCCAAGTCAGAACCTTGCCATGTGTCGTATGGGCCTACCACATCATCTGTATGGACGTGCCACATGTCACCCTAGTAGTGGTGACATGTGTCACTTCCTGACTGGTTCACCTGTCTGTCCATGTTAGCGCCAACTGTAACCTGCCACATCAGTTGTACGGTCATGCGACCTGTACATTCAGCTTCCACGTGGCACTGTACGGACTCTATAGTCAGCATTTTTTTTGTCTGTTTGTCCAAATGAACAGAACACAATATATTGGGCATACTATGTCTTCTTGAACCCATTCAAGTTGTGTGGGGTTCGTATCGACGAGGCCTACGCACACACCCGTTTTGAAGCCATTATGAGAACTTTAAGTTTTAGGCCTTCCTATAACCATTTTGGTCATGAGATCTAATTATTGATCACAACTTGTTACACATTATTTTCATCACCCTTATGACTGTTAATGATGTAAACCTATCCTTTGTCTTTAGAAGGATCAGTGGCCTGAATTCCTAAAGAAAGAATGGAGAATAACTTTGTCTGAGAGAAGAAATTGTATTTTCCTTTGTAAAAACCCTATTAAGGAAGATCGTTGCAGGGTGCAATATATGCAGGGTGCAGCGATTCTTGATCGCCACACCCTTCTCTAAAGCTAGACTGCAATGTCACCATAGGCTGCACTATAGCTAGGGTGCGACGATTTCTGTACGTGGGAAAAACGAGCATCTTCTCAATGCTTCTAGAAGGAGAATCTTCTATGGTGAGGTGGCCTTCAAACAATTTGGATTTTACTCACTTTCATGATTTAGTGAGATCATCCTAACCTCCTCACCTTATCCTCTTCATCTTATAAAAGGAGAGGAGCTCTCATGGATAAAGTTAGCTTGGGTTTTGTAGCTTGGATTATTTGGAGCTTGTATATTGGATTTGATCTTTGCTTTGTCAAGATAGATTGTGAGTAGCTATCAGATCTACAGTCTCATAATCCGTGGATTAGAAGTGTGTGGGAAGCAAGGAACTGTTGGAAGGAACCTGACAACATCAAGGCATCTGGTTGTATCTTTCTTCCACATTATTTAATACAGATATACTTTTCATTCCTATATGAATGTTATTTGTTCATATTGTATGATTCCTTGATCATGTACATAGTTTCATATCAAATAGACTATGTTATTCTTGTGGCTTGTTTTTTTTTGCATATATTTATCCATAAGCCTCGTGAAGGAGCTTGGATTGCATTGGTGAGGTTGGATCTTCGATATTTAAAAGGTATGTTCTAGATTCATTTCTCATTTGATAATTGAAATCTAAGGAAAGAGTAGTGTATTGTCTTGTTTTGTTCTAGTTTCGTAGTGAAGCTAGGGAGATTGATTTGAATCCGCACTTAACAATTAGCCTGACAACACACCTCCCCACTAAAGACTTTTTGGTCCTCCAAAAGGTTACTAAACAGTCATCAAGTGCGAGATAGGCCACCCAACGTGTTATGTGTCTTTAAAATCTGTCCTGTGTACCTGTCTCATCAAGATCAACTATAAAAAAATCATAATAACTGACAACATATTGTTAGCCATTTTCACCCTATCACATCTTACTAAAGCCATTATAATCCATGTGAATAACATTACTAAATGATAGCATCAAAAATATGACTGCAAATGAGTTGATACGTTTATAATACTTGCATGGCATTATTTTATCTTCAAGCAAACTCTGATTGATCTTCCATTCTACAATTATCTATTGTTCTTGCTTAATATCTGTTACTTGATTTGAAAAAATTATAGGTGTGTTTCTTGCATGAGCCGTGTTTCTTAATTTTTCCCTTGATTGAAGAGACTTATTCACTTTAAAATGATGAGCATGAACCACATATTCTTGACCTACTTTGATTAAGTGATATTGATTCTTTTCCATGTAGAAGATTTATTTACGATCATACAAGTAAGGACTTCCTAAGACCATTCCACATTCATTAAGTGGCACCACATCACATGTTATGTCATCCACAAACTTAGATGAAATTGCAAACTTTAATGTGCATTGTTTTTTTATGTGTAATTGATGATTGTTTCTTATCCATTTAAGTGTGTAAGGCTTATGATGCATCTGAGTGTTTAATCCCAATTGTTTAACCAATTCCTTTGAAATTAAGTTAGATTGAGATCCAATATCTATCAATGTGTCAAAATTAGTGTGCCTCATTATGAACCTTCTGTGAAACAATTTACTTCTAGAATCAAATCCTTCACCAATTTTACCTGTCATACCAACCAATGAGACTTTAGAATCATCGTCTGAATATGATCCCAAGTCTATTGGTCATGTTGTTGCTGCAACTGTTTTCCTCCCTTTCCTTTCCTTGAACCACTTTGGTCTCTTCTCAGGATGAAATTGCCAACAACGGTCCTAATCATGCCCTTATTTCTTACAATTCTTGCAAGAGGGCTTATCTTCCTTTCTTGCCACTGAATTTTCCTTCTTTCCATTCCACTTCCTTTTGTCCTCTTTCCTCGAAGTCAATTCCCCTGATACACCAACTCCTATTTTCCCTACTTCAATGTATGTCGCTTGAATAAAAACCTCATCAATATTAGTAGGTCCAAACATGAATAAAGTGTTACGAATATGTGTAGGTAAACCTCCCATATACTTCATAAGAGTTTCTTGGGTATGTAAAGGAATATCTAACATCAATGCCATTTTACGAAATCAATCTGTGTATTCTTGCACTGTTTGTCCTTTTCTTACTTTAAGACCTTTCCATCCAATTAAATCTTTCTCTTTATAACCCAAAGGATATAATTTCTATCTAAGTGAAGAAATGAAACTTTTTCATGATGGAAATACATTACCCACATGTTGTGTGCCATTTTGCAACCTGCTTTGCCACCAGATGAGTGTTGTGCCTACAAGTCGAAGTGATGCCAACTTGATCTAAGTTGCCTCATTCTTGATTTGTTGCACACTGCAATAAACCTCCATCTATCTGACCCAATTATCAAGTCTCTTTTCATTGACTTTACCATCATACATAGGTAATTCAAATTTCACATCAAGTTTTAGTAAAGGCATTTATTGTTTATGTTTATGGACATGTTTTCTTGTGGTGCTTTTAGAACTTGAACTTGAAGAGGAAGGAGAAGAAGGAGGTGAAGGAGGATCCTCTCCTTCTTCACTTTTGACCTTTGAAAATTCACACAGATTCGATCTCTTCCATTCCAAGTCATCATCATACAAAAACTTCATCATCTCCGACATAGCAAATAAAGTTTTTCAAAACTCTTTCTCATCCTAAGAAAGTCCCTCTTCCGATGCCATCTTCTCGATTTGAGAAGATCTCTTTCTCAATCCAATCAATGGATTCTCTTCAACAATATCCCCTTCACCACGATGTATCTTTTTCCTGGTAATCATGCAAACTCAAAATCCAAACGTCAACTAGCTCTGATACCACTTGATCCAAAAAGATCTTTTAAATGACAATGGTTGAGTTATTAAGAATGATTTATTAAACCATTTAGGAAACTGATGAATGACGAAGAATTAAAGAAGAAAAATAGCATCCATTAAGAAATATACATATCTAAACATAAGCATGAAGAACAACAAACCATAACAAGAAAAGTTGATAACAGAGTTCGACAATATTGCCTACGTCTCTGGGCCTTTGTCTCAATGGGTGAGGATTTCTTATTTATGTTCAAATATTTACATCACAACAGTGAAAAAAAGGTTACAAACTGATCTAGTCTTATTATACCATATCTCTAGAACCCAAAAAAACTGATGGCACTGAAATAGGACGAACGGAGCTCCCAGAAATGGTTCGCAAATGTGCTCTCCTCAATGGCTTCCAACAATTAAAAATGGCTTTGGCTCAAAATTTATTCAGCATAAAATTGTTCTGAACCTTTTCTGGGGCTTCAAGAACCTCTAGTTTTTATAGGCCTGAAGTTGGTAAGCATCTCCCAACTTTCCCCCAAGATCTGACCTCAAAAACGGCCCAATATCCCCCAAAAATGATGAAAATCTCCAAAATTGCTAAGAAAATCCAATTAAAATCACTATTATAAAGTAATAAACCTAGTTTTGGGAAAATTAGGGTGCAACCCCTTTATCTCTATGCTCTTGTTCATATGGAGCGCCTCCATGTGGCCAAGTGCTAAGGCCTGGCGCACTACCCCCCCATTCCGAATAGCTCCAGGTCATTTGTGCATTCATAGAACCTCGGGTTAGTCCCCACGCGCCCCAAAGTTGTTAATCCCCCTGATCAATAGGTCGTTGGTTATGCCCCTGGTCAGCAGGCTAGCCCGACCAACTGGGGCTAACCGTGAAACCTTCGCGCGCCAAGTTTTTAAAGCCCGAGTCATATGCAGTATCCCGGGATCGGGGGCTAGGTGTAATGGGTCACACACATTTACATAGAGGCATGGTCACATTTGAATGGGTGTATCGATATACATCAAGGGATGGGGCTAAGTCCTAGCTCTTTATTTCCTCCATATTACATTCAATACAACTTATATACAATCTTTGCGCTTAAGGATTAAGTTCCAATCTGTGAGCGGGCTGGCTAGCCCAGCCCTGCCAAGATGTTTCCTCCCACACCTGAGGTCACGGGGTAAAAACCCATAAAGTCCAATATTTTTTCCACAAATCAATAACCAATATATGGGTGCCACATGGCAGCCCAATACTAGGCCACGTGGCACCACACTATTCACCGAAGAAATGCCACAAGTCAATTGCCCATTCGTCCACCTGTTGGCCCAAGTGTCATCCCATTCAACAACCAATTATACCTTCCATGTCATCCCCTTTCCACGTGTTGTACGGACCTGGCACGTCAGCCGTATAGACATGCCACGTGTCACCCTTAAAGTGGTGACACATGTCACTTCATGATTGGTCCACTTGTCTATTTACCTCAATGCCAACTTTACCCTACCACATCAGTTGTACGGTCGTACGGCTTGTACATTCATCTGCCACATGGCACTGTACGGACTGTACAATCAACCTTTTCTTTTTCCTATTTGGCCAAATGAATAGACCGCGATATATTGGTCATATGACGTCTGTTTGAGCCTATTAAAGTTGTGTTGGGTTCGTATCGATGAGGCGTACGAACACATCTATTTTGAATCCATTATGAGCACTTTGATATTTAAGCCTGCCTGAACCCATTTTGGTCTCGAGTGTTGGAAACTGGTGAAAAACAAATTCTTTCATGAATAGGATTTCAGATCCTATAATCCAGCGTTGGTTGTAACCAATATGACCAAGTTAGAATATGGATGAGATTACATTTAATAATCAATTTCTAATGTACATTGCTATAAATTGATGTATGCCCGTAGAGGCTAGTGTGAGAGAGATGAATGTGAGACTGGTGTAATCTCCATGATTTGAATAATAATACAACTGATACCTCTTCTTGGTGGACATAGCGCAACGTTTGGGTGAACCACATAATTTTTTGTGTTTCTTGTTTTCATTTCTATTGATTGTCTTATGTGATATTTGTGTTTCCACATTTCATAATAGAACGAGTGGTATGAGAGCTCGGGGAAAGCGTTTTTACTATGGAAGAAAAGAGTTGTTGCGTGAACATAAAGAATGGATAGGAGACTGATGCGCATGGACTGAGCAGGGTGAAGGAGCTCTGATTTTACATCAGCGTGTTGAGGAACACATCTTGGGGGGGCACGATTTCATTTCTTTGTGAGAGCGCTGATTTTTTGCATCAGCGCTTGGGTTCTTACTGGAGGGGAGCATCATTTTAGTAGTGTCCTTCATGAATTTCACGTTTTCAAAACCAACTTTGCTCTAACTATTGGATGGGAGCGTCGATATCCTTAAATTAGCTCACATGTTTTTTTATGGAGTGAAACGACTATTGAATGGGAGCACCGATCTCCTTAAATTAGCTCGCATGTTTTTTTATGGAGTGAAACTAATTTATGGTATGGTCTCCTTTTTTGAAATGTTTAAGTCATTAAATTTTTACGGGTGGAGGACTTAAGAAAAGGTGGATTTATATTATATGATATTGTATTAAAGGGTGGATGCTCCATATAATATATTTAAGGTGGCCTTTTTTTTATGTATTAATTAAAATGTTTTTTAATTAAACTTTTTTACCATTATTCCTCCACATATTTTTTGAAATGGCCTTTGTTATTACAAGCAGTGGTGTTTATTTTTATGTTTCCTCTAAAGAAAAATATGTAGAGTGCTAAGTTCGAAATTGAGAAGTTTAATGGAAAGAACAATTTTGAGATCTGGAAGGTTAAGCTGCATGATCTGCTCGTGCAACAAGGTGTGGTAAAGGCGCTTTCGGAAAATCAAAACAACCCGCATCCATAACAAACGAAGACTGGGATGAGATGGATGAGAGAGCATTGAGTGGCATACACCTATGTTTAGTCGATGATTTTCTATTCAATATTGTCTCAGAGAAGACATCAATAGGTTTGTGGACGAAGGTCGAAAGTTTGTACATGACGAAATCCTGGAAGAACAGGATCTTCCTGAAAAGACAATTGTGTTGTTTGCGCATGAAGGAAGGTATGAAGATAGTTGATCATTTGAATACTTTTAATACTCTCTTAGTTCAGTTGACTATCATGGGAGTGAAATTCGAATCTGAAGATAAGGCAATTACATTATTGTGTTCTTTTCCCACATCATGGGATCACTTTGTTACCTCTATTAGTTTCAGTTCAATAGAAAGTATTGAGTTTGATGATATTGTTGGAGCTTTACTGTCTGAAGAAACAAGGAAGAAATCCAATATAGAAACCTCTACATCTGAGGTGATGGTGATCAGATGCAGACCTAAAGAAAGAGGACACAGTTAGAGGGATTTCTCTCGGTCAAAGTCAAAGGGAAGAAAGAGCAAGTTTAAGTGCTAGTTTTGTGGCAAATATGGACACCTGAAGAAGGACTGTTGGAAGCGACAACAAGCCTCCAAAGAAGACCCTCCAAAAGAGATGAAGGAAGCAAATGCAACTGAAACAAGTTCAGGTATGGTTGATGATGTTTTATCAATTTGTATTGGTTCACATCATGATCAATAGTTGTTATTAGATTCTGGTGCTTCAAACCACATGTGTCTTCATAGACACTAATTTATTACTTACCAGCCTATAGACGATGGAGTAGTTTACATGGGAAATGATATTTCATATAAAGTTGTGGGAATTGGTAGCATTTGAATTAATATGTTTGATGGCACTATTAAAATACTAACTAATGTAAGACATGTACCTAAGCTTAGGAAGAACCTAATCTCTTTGGGAGTCTTAGACATAGGAGGTTACAAGAACATTGTTCAAGGTGGAGTTATGAAGGCCTACAAAGGAATTCTACTAGTTATGAAATCAAAGAAGGTTGGTAACTTGTTTCTCTTAGAAGGGAGGACTAAATCAGATCATGCGATAGCAGTATCTGAGAATGACAATGATTATGTTCAACTGTGGCATCAACGGTTGGGTCATATGAGCAAACAAGGATTAAAGGTATTAACTGATCACAAGTTACTTCCTAGTCTAAAGTCTTTAAAGTTAGATTTATGCAAGAACTGTATTTATGGAAAATAGAATAAGAAGAGATTTAAAACTGGAAGACACACCAATGAAGGAATCCTTCATTATATCCATTCTAATGTTTGGGGACCATCCCCTACTATTTCATATGGAGGATCATCATATTTTGTAACTTTTATAGATGATTTCTCTAGGAATGTGTGGATCTATACGTTAAAGAGTAAGGATGATGTATTTACAGTTTTCAAGAAGTTTAGAGCTTTAGTTGATCCAGATTTGGATCCAAGAGCTTGATAGGGCTCAGAAAAGCCTGAAAATCATTTTTCTCAGAATAACTCCAAAACAAACATGTGTGAAGGCCTCGTCAATATGAACCCAACGCAACTTGAACGAGCTCAAACGGACATCGTATGTTGTTGATATCGCAATTTGACGTTCAGGTAAAACTGGAAAAAAAGTCAAAGTCAAAGTCAATAGTTCGTACTGTTGATGTTAGCAGTACATCAGTAGGACAGGTGGAAGATGACATCAGTAGGACACGTGGAAGCAATTGGAGGTGCCACATGGCAGTCATTTTTGGCATTTTTAGGGGCTGATTTGGAGCAATAAAAATTGGACATGTGGCAGTGTACGAACATCACACGTGGCAGTCGTACAACATGACATGTGGAAGGTATGGTGATGATGTGGTAGGTATAGTGATGATGTGGAAGGTATGACTGGGTAGATGAATATGTAGGTGACTGGGTTGATGACTGGATAGTACGTCCCATTCACAAGGTGACACGTGGCCTAATCACTAGGTGCCACGTGGCACCCCGAATTTGGCCAAAGACAGCTGGGTAAAAGTTTGTTCCACCTCCCGGGGAATTGAACCCGTGACCTYTGAGTAACGCAACAAACTAGCAACAATGCGCTAACCAACAAGGCACATGTGTTCCTTGTTTATATAAATGGCAGGAATTGCATTTAACTTCATATTGGGCACGAAGTTTGGGATAAGCCCCGGTCGGAGGGKGCTATCCACACGAMCATAGGCACTAGACTAGGTGGCCAGGTAGAGGATAAGGTTCCAGTGCTCTACCACATGACRCKCCATGCAACCAAGGTCCTGGAGAAAGAGGGCTAGCAAACATTTTTTCCCAAATACGGGTTTTCCACCTTATTATTAGGTTTATTCATGATTTTATGTTTTTTTGGCCATATCTTGGTGGATATTGGGCCAAATTGAGTGCCACGAAAAGTGGGATGTTGAAATTTGATCCCTCTACCTCATGGCTATATAAACCAAGCCAATGTGAGGTTTTATACAAGCAATAAGTAGAAAATATTCTTGAAGCAAAGGTCAAGTAGTCTTGAGTAGTGAAAAGTAATTGAGCTTTGGAGGCAGTTTTCGAGAGTTCTATTACTCCATTTTCAGTTTCGTTTGTTGCGTTAGGTTTATGAGACAGAGAAAAATACAGCTAGTCATTCAGAGCTCTATATGATTTAATTTGAATGCATATTGTAAATCATTGAATATTGAATAGAGAAAGCCTCCCTCACTAAAGACAAAGGCCCGAAGATGTAGGCGCGATTGTCGAACTCCGTTATCAACTTCTTGTGTTCAATTTGTTGATGGTTTCCATTCTTGTGTTATCTGATATTTCTCTTAATTATTCAAGTATTTTTTGTTGTCATATTCACATGCACCATCAGAAAAAGGTCTTGGTTAAATTGAGGTTTTAATGTGTAATTGTTAAGCTTCAATTTTCGGATCAAGTGGTATCAGAGTAGGCTGACATTTGTAGGAACTATGAATATGGGAAAAAGCTTGAAGAGAGATAGACTCTAGGAGATCGAGGAGATCAACCAAGACATGCATCAAGAGAATTTTGAATTGCGAAGATTGGTGCATATTATCAAGGAAGAAAGGGAAAGAATGCGAACGTTGATGTTGGCAATGGAAGCAAGGTGAGTTGGAGGAAGTCCTTTAGTTAGAAGCCCGAGCCCTGTCAGGGATGATGGAACTCATCCATTCTGAAGGCAATTAGATGAGGTGGATTCATATACTCCTGATCCTCCAGTTGAGGAGTAGTCGATAGGAGAGGCCATTGGCACATTCTCTTCGCCAATAGAAAGCACTGATTACACTCCAGCCTCACCTATAGTTGATCAGGAAGTGGAGTCCAACCATGTGGAGATAGMAGCATTTGTGAAACATACCCAAGGAGTCGGTATGAGAATGCTATCAAAGTTTGGATACTGTAAGGGGAAAGGCCTTGGAAAATATGGCCAAGGCAGAGCCAAGCYGATTAAAGTGCATGAGCGTCCACTCCGGGAAGGATTGGGATATGCAGGAGGATCTTCCGAGGATGAGAGTCTGGTGATTCACTAAAAACACTGTCAAAAGTTTGGACACGATGTTGACCATTGTTGGAAGCGAMATCCAGAATTGACACCAGAATGGTTTTGGACTTGGAAAGAAAAACARGTAGCTCGATCTAACAGCGATGCAAATAGCGAGTCACGAAAAAAAGGTAAATAGGTTGTAAGGTATAAATCACCTTCGCCCACCTTTACTGATGAGCATGCTAGATTCATGAACCTTATCAGGAAAACGATTCCATGCACATTTTTTGCAGAAATAACCAGTGTGTTGTTGTCTATTGGAAATAGAAAGTATATGGAAGAAAGATCATGGGGATAAGAAGTACACCAACATGCGATGATGAAACATTGCAGATCAAAAAGAATTTTCAAGCAAAGTCAGTGTAGCTAGGGTAGGAGTTAGAGAAATCCAAGGGGGATTCGACTCAGTCAGGGCGTGATTCCATAAAGTTTCTTTGAGGAAGAAACACTTGCTCACATTGTCAAAAGAGTGGACATTGTGAGGAAATTTGTTGGAGGTTGCATCCAGAGTTGCAACGCTCAACAAAGCGTGAATGGCCCGAGCAAAAGACGGATGTTGCAAAGGAACAAAAGGACGTTGTTGAGGAGTAGGACGTTGTAAGAGGACAACAAGGAGATGCTACGGAGAAGCATAGGAATGACTGCGACACTTTTTTGGTAGGAGATGGGTCATCCGACTGGAACTGGGCAGATTGTATGCCCTATATGTAAATTGAGTCAGTGTCATTGTCATTGATGTAATAAAAGTGATTTGATTAATGGAATCACTTATTGATTCTAGATAATGTTAAGTCTAGGTTGTTTGTCACTAGTTGATTGATGTAATGATAGATTCAATTGATGCAATAAACATTTTGGGGACCAAAAGGTCCTTAGTGGGAAGGCGTGATCTAGATTTGGATCCAGGAGCTTGATAGGGCTCATAAAAACCTAAAAATCAAAGTTCTCATAATGACATCAAAACGGACGTGTGTGAAGGCCTTCATCAATACGAACCCAATGCAACTTGAAGAGGATCAAACATACATCATATTCTCCTAATATCATGATCTGAAGTTCAGGTCAAACTAGAAAAATAGTCAAAGCCAAAGTCAATAGTCCATACTATTGATGTCAGTAGTACGTCAGTAGGACAGGTGGCAGATAACATTAGCAGGACACATGGTAGCACCAAAAGGTGCCACATGGTAGTCATTTTTGAAGTTTTTAGGGGCTGATTTGGCCCAACAAAAATTAGACATGTGGTAGTGTACGAACATGACACGTGGCATTCGTACAACATGACACATGGCATGTACGGTGATGATGTGGCAGGTACGATGATGACATGGTAGGTATGACTGAGTAGTTGACTGTGTAGGTGACTGGGTTGATGATTGGATAGTATGACCCCTTCACAGGGTGACACATGGCCCAATCACTGGGCACCATGTGGTACCCTGAATTTGGCCAAAGACGGATGGGTAAAAGTTTGTTCCGCCTCCGGGGGAATTGAACCCATGACCTCCGGGTAAGGTAATGAACTAGCAACAATGCACTAACCAAAAAGGCACGTGTGTTCCTTGTTTATAAAAATGGCAGGAATTGCATTTAACTTCGGATTGGGCACGAAGTTTGGGATAAGCCTCGATCAGAGAGGGCTATCCACGCGACCATAGGTGTTAGACTAGGGGCCCAGGTAGAGGATAAGGTTCCAGCGCTCGGCCACATGGCGCGCCATGCAAACAAGGTCCCGTAGAAAGAGGGCTAGTGCACATTGTTTCCCAAATATGGGTTTTCCACCTTATTATTAGGTTTATTCATGATTTTATGTTGATTTTATGGTTTGTTGGTCATATCTTGGTGGATATTGGGCCAAATTGAGTGCCACGAAAAGTGGGATGTTGGGATTGGATACCTCTAACTCATGTCTATATAAACCAATCCATTGTGAGGTTTTATACAAGAAAGAAGTAGCAAAGAAGCTTGAAGCCAAGGTCAAGTAGTCTTGAGCAGTGCAAAGTAGTTGAGCTTTGGAGGTAGTTTTCAGGAGTTCTATTACTCCATTTTCAGTGTCGTCTGTTGCATCAGATTTTTGAGACAGAGAAAAATACAACTAGTCAGTCAGATCCCTATATGATGTAATTTGAATGCATATTGTAAAGCATTCAATATTGAATAGAGAAAGCCTCCTTCACTGAAGACAAAGGCTCAGAGACGTAGGTGAGATTGCCGAACTCCATTATCAACTTCTTGTGTTCAATTTGTTGATGGTTTGCATTATTTTGTTATCTTTTATTGCTCTTAATTATTCAAGTCTTTGTTTTTGTCATATTCACATGCACCATCAGAAAAAGGTCTTAGTTAAATTGAGGTTTTAGTGTGTAATTGCTAAGCTTCGATTTTTGGATCATTAGTCGAAAAGAGAACTGGTAGATCCATTGAATGTTTAAGAACTGATAATGGTGGTGAATTTACATCAATGGATTTTGAGAATTATTGCAAGGAATTTGGGATCAATAGGCATAAAACCACTTCCTATACGCCTCAGCAAAATGGAGTTGTTGAATGCATGAACAAGACTCTTCTAGAGAGAGCAAGGAGAATGCTTAGTAATGACAATTTGCAGCGGGAACCATGGGTAGAAGAGGTAACTACAACTTGTTATCTGGTGAATCAATCACCATCAACAAAAATAGAATGCAAAATTCCTGAGGAGGTATGGACAGGTCACCCTTGTAATTATTCTAATCTTAAAGTTTTTGGTTGTGATGCCTATGCTCTAATTTCGAAACATCAACATTATAAATTAGATCCAAAATAAATAAAAAAGGCTTATCTTTGTTGGATATGGTGATGGTATTAAGGGGTACAGGTTGTGGGATCCTACTACCCACAAGATCACCATTAACAAAGATGTAATATTTGATGAATCATCTCTCATAAAATCAAATGTAGATGTTCAAATGAAACAAGAAGAAGCACCAAAGTACCAACAAATTCAGTTTGAAACTAATGAAGGTGAACATGAACAAGTTTCAAAATATGTTCATGAAGAGTATCCTGTAGCAGAGGAAGACATGGTTGATGATGACAGTCGACATATTGTGGATGAGCCACAAAATTCCCCAAGGAGGTATACACGGGTAAGAAATCCTCCAAGAAGGTATGATGATTTTGTTTCATCAGTTTCTTTAAGTACTAATGATGATGAAACTTTGTGCTATCAAGAAGCTCTGAAGGGTTCTAACAGTGATAAATGGAAAGAAGCGATGAAGGATGAAATGAAGGCATTAGAGTGGAACGCCACATGGGACCTGGTAGAACTTCCAAGAGAGAGAAAAACTATAGGTTGCAAGCGGGTCTACAAGCTGAAGAAGGGTGTTGATGATAAGGTGGAAAGGTACAAAGAAAAGCTGGCTGCAAAAGGATATTATTAGAAAGAAGGTATTGACTTTCATGATATTTGTTCACCAGTTGTAAATACTATTTCAATTCAAATTGTGTTAGCATTAGTTGCATTGCTTGATTTAGAGTTGGAGCAACTAGATGTTAAGACTGCTTTCTTACATGGAGATTTGGATGAAGAAATTTACATGGAACAACCAGAAGGGTTCGTTCAAAATCACAGCAAGAAATTTGTTTGCAGGCTCAAGAAATCATTGTATGGTCTAAGGCAATCACCCAGACAATGGTACAAGAAATTTGACTCTTTCATGGTGAGCTAGAATTATACAAGGAGTGAGTATGATCATTGTGTCTACTTTAAGGAATTGAATAATGACATATGCATTATCTTAGTATTGTATGTTGATGATATTCTTTTATAAAGCAAAAGCATAATTGAGATCAACAGGTTAAAGGCTCAGATGGCTAGGACATTCAATTTGAAAGATCTAGGAGCAGCAAAGCAGATTTTGGGCATGGAGATATTCAGATACGGGAGGAATGGTAAGATTTTGTTGTCACAACATAAGTATGTTGAGAAGATACTTTTGAGGTTTGTTATGAACGATGTGAAACCATTTTCAGTCCCTTTGGCTTCACATTTTAATCTTTCTTCAAGTTTATGTCCTAGTACAAAAGAAGAAAAGGAATATATGTCTCGAATACCATATGCTAATGCAGTAGGAAGTCTAATGTATGTGATGGTGAGTACAAGGCCATACATTTCACATGCAGTTGGGGTTGTCAACATGTTTATGGAAAATCCAAGTAAAGAGCATTGGGAAACAGTGAAATGTGTGCTTCAGTATCTAAGGGGCACAAGTGATTATTGTATCACCTATAACAGTGGTTGTGAATTAGTCTGTGGATATGTTGATTCTAATTTTGCAAGTGATTTGGAAAAAAGAAGGTCAACTTCAGGTTATGTATTTACTCTTGCAGGTGGAGCTATTAGTTGGATGTCAAAGCTACAGAACATTGTCGCTTTATCTACTACAAAAGTAGAATACGTAGCTACTTCACATGCTTGCAAAGAGGCAGTTTGGTTGAAAGGTTTGTTTGGTGAGTTTGGAAGGATGCAGGATAGAGTAAAGTTACTTTGTGATAGTCAAAGTGCTATTCACTTGGCTAAAAATATAGCTATCACAGTAAAAAAAAACATATACCTATCAAGTACCATTTTGTAAGACAGGTCATTGATGAAGGTAGAGTCTCTCTTGAGAAAGTGCATACAAAAGAGAACTACGCAGACATGTTCAAAAAATCAGTACTGTTAGAGAATCTACGATGGTAATTGGATTCTCTTGGCTTGCAGAAAAGGTGATGAACAAAGAAAGAGCAAGGCATCAGGTTAATTGTTTTCAAGGTGGAGATTGTTGGAAACTGGTGACAACGAATTCTTCCATGAATAGGATTTCAGATCCTATAATCTAGCGTTGGTTGTAACCAATACGACCAAGTTAGAATATGGATGAGATTACATTTAATAATCAGTTTCTAATGTACATTGCTATAAATTGATGTATGCCCGTAGAGGCTGGTGTGAGAGAGATAAATATGAGCCTATTGTAATCTCTATGATTTGAATAATAAGACAACTGATACCTCTACTTGGTGGACGTAGCCCAATGTTTGGGTGAACCACGTAAATTGTTTTGTTTCTTGTCTGCATTTCTATTGATTGTCTTATGTGATATTTGTGTTTCCGCATTTCATAATAGAACACCGAGATCCAATTATAGATCACACATTGATCCAATGTCATAGGGATAAACCCGCTCTGATACTATATGTAAAATCTCCTTTGTTACGACATCAAATAAGTGAGTATATAAGTGGTAATGTTTTTTTATTTCTTTTTTTAAAAACAACTGTCAAGAAAAGTGGCATGCGACAATGAAATACATTAATAATTTACACATTCAAACTCATCACATCACTACACAACAAGAATCGGAAGAAAACATCACTATAAATAAAGATCAACCATATCACATAAATATAACAAAAGATATATACCTGCCCAACCTATCGTGCAAGGTTAGGACCTACCAAAAACATAATCAATGGTCAATTCCAGGATTCATCTGATTGATTTTGACCATTTAAGGTCTTAGGGCTGATGACTGTTCTGGAGAACAAGGATATATCTATTTTCATTAACCAGAATTCTACTTTGAATTTCGTGACTAAATCATCAATAATACTCATCATAAGTTCTTTAAGAACATAGTATAGTATACTACAATTAAAGTCATTTAATCAATATTCCAATTCCAATTCTTTAAATTGAAATGGCAGCAAACCCTTTTAAACTTTCTAATATAACAATTTGAAATTTAACTTGACAATGATCTTATAAATACTCTGAATTCCAATTTGGTAAATTGAATGGTAAACTTTCTAATATACCAAATATATTCTTATTACATTTCAAAAATTTAAGAAATAAAATAACTAGACCGATGGCGATGGCGATGGTGATGGCGATGGCGAATGGAGGATGTCCTTCTACGTGGGATTGCTCTCATTTTTTACTCCTACTTTCTAATCACAAAGACTTCACTGGTACCTCGCAGCCAATGCTATGGGTACTCTTCTTCCCCTTTATCCCCCCAAGCTGCAAAGGGGCACACACAAGAAACCAACAAACAATAGCTCCAAGACTTGCCTTGCAAGGAAGAACTTCCACTCTTTCTTCAAGCTTGGTATCCCACCTCTCACAAGTAAAACACAATGCACAATAGTTTTGGAAACATAACATTACCAAGAATGAGTGACTCATTTTCCTTTCTACCATATTTGTTTTGTAGAAAATTCCACAATGACACATATCTTCATGCACAATTAATTTTTTTGTAAATTAATTTAACTAAGATTATTCACCCACATGCTTATCACACTCTCCCCAAGTTTCACAAGTAACTACCATTTTTATTTTATTTAAAAACCCACATTCCCTAATGTGTTCCTATTTTCTCTCTTAGTTGTCCCTTTGTTCCCCAAATTCTCATTTAATGAGTGTCTCCTAACTAGTTCTTAGTTAGAGTTGGTTTATGAGTCTTCTTCTAGTTAGACTAGTGGTAGGTTGACTCAATATTCCATTGCAAGTGTACTCATATTCTCTCATATTATTATTTATTTTTATTTTAAAAATACAATTTATTAATTTCATGAACACATGTGCATTTTATCCAGATTTCACTCACTTTTCCTAGAATTTGATTTATCTCAATTCTTTTACTTCATTTAATATTTTTAATTAGTCCCTTAATTAAACTTAGACTTAGGCTTAGTATCAAACTTAGGCTTAGAATATTTTTAGGATTTTTAATTAATAATTTACTATTTAATTAATTATTTTATTCTAACAAGGCCTAATCATTTCAATGTTTTCTAGGCCACCTAGATTTATTGACTCAAGTTTTAATTACGCAACATGCCCTTCAAGATGCACATTCTTGCTCCAAGGGCGCCACTCATCTTTGACTGGATTTGGAAGTTTGTCCGACCCTTGGAATCAATACTCCATTCGGTCGACCTTATGAGAGACTAAGAGATTCTAAGGAATAAGGATTCTCCCTTATTATGCACCCCTTAGAATCTTCGTGAACGACTATCTCCATTTGCCCTCACGACATCCTGGACCTATCGAGCTATGTAATCGTTAACCTACCATTTGGCCACAGCGGAACTGCTAGTAGGATGTGAGAGGGACCTTGCCACACCTCTCCCTCAATGTATGGTTTATGTGCATGTCCCCTCTACTCCTTATGTGAGTTGGATTAGCAAGCCTCGTTAATGAATTTTTTTTTGTCAAAACCCATATACATAAATCATAATTTTATCAATCATATGTCACATGTGCATAAAATGAATTACTCAATAAAAAGAAAATCCACTCCTTGACTCAATCCAGAGTCCAAGGAAGTCTATTGATTCCATCAACATCCATAACCTGTCATGTATCCTACACACTTAGGAAAATTCGTCAATAACATCTACCAATACATATACATCAAATATTTATAAGTAACAATACATCATCATCATCATATATAACCCATAATCAAAATGAAATCATAATATACCATAGCCAGATCACTTGCACGCAACTGTCCTCAAAGAATATGTCAATAAAAGAGTGCTCAGTAGACCGAGATGTTACAGGAGAGCACTTGTGTCCTGTCAGCGTTTCATGGAAACCTGCATAGGAGACATAGCTAAAGCATACACAAACAAATTTTATCAAGGGAAGGAAGAGAGATACACAATGAAGAATGAGAATCAATGTATATTATGATCTAATCAATGAGTGAGTGATCTTCACTCATATAGTCAATGACATCCTATAATTAGGAATGCATGCATAATAGTGATAGTCTAAGATTAGAAAGTCTAAAATAGAACTAGTCAGTTAACTCCCATTGAACTAGTGTGCAAAAAATAGAAATTTCTCCAACACCCCCCTTGAACATCACTATGGAGTAAAAAATGAGTCCCGACTACTAGGCCATTTTAGGTACTCATGTACAATGCAACTAATGAACACTGAATAAAAACGAGAAAAGAGGGAAAACCATGTGGGAAACCCCCCCCCCTCAAAAGACAATGTATTAAAAGAAGTAAATGGTAGCTTCTAGGCAACCGTGTTCTTCACTCCAAGACGATCCCACAAAGTTTGAAACTTATTCTCAATGAAGTTCTTGGTGAATATGTCGGCAGTTTGTTTAGAGGAAAGACAAAACTGCAAATCAATGATCCTGTCATGTACTAAATCTCTAATGAAATGCATGTGGACCACAATGTGTTTGGTTCGTTGTCATTGTACTATATCTCTACAAAATTTCAGTGTGCTCTGATTGTCACACCATATGTTAGTCGGACAGTGAAACTAGATACCAAGCTCGATAAGGAAGTGTTGAAGCCAAAGTGTTTGAATGAAACAGTTGACTACTCCTATGTACTCAGCGTTTGCGGAATATAAAGAAATGGTTGATTTCTTCTTACTTGACCAAAAAATTGGGCCTGACCCCAAACTGAGAGTGTACTCGGACGTGGGCTTGCGATCTATGTTATCACCAACCCAATCTGAATTTGTGAATCCTATGAGATCTAATGCACAACCAACTGCATAATGAATCCCATAACTCATGGTGCCTTGAACATATCTAAGGATGTGTTTGGCACCCTTCCAGTGTAGATCATGGGGTTCCTGCACATATCTGGAAACTTCTCCTACTACATATGAGATATCTAGATGGGTGTGGGTGATATACAAAAGACTCCCCACCAATTGTCTATGCAAAGTGCTATCCACTAATGGTGTAACCCCGCCATCCTCAAGTTTGATCCTAGATAAGAAGGGTGTAGGTGCAGACTTACAGTATTTCATGTGGAATCTATCCAGAATATCCCTGGCATACTTAGCCTGAGAAAGTTTGATGCATGTTGACCCTCGACCAATTTTTCAAAAAATCTTGGTCATGTTTGACCACTTTTTGGAATTCGACGCAATGATTGAGGAAGGAACTCCCAGGTGGAGCTAAGATCACAGATATCACTTGTTTTGTCGGCTTTGTGGACCCAACATGTGGTTCTTAGGGTTTTGTAATGGGTTATGGGATGTCGGCCCATGGGTTTACCCATGATTAGGCCTTTTTGTAAATGTAAAAGTATAAATAAGTCAGAATGTAATGTAGGAAAGGAGGTCGATAGCTTGCAAGACTAAGTGCAAGTAGGTTTGGGTTGCTTAGTGCAACAGACTATGTATGTAAGGATTTGTGCTTGATAGAGGAGTTGGCTCTGACCTAATTTTGGGAAGGAGGATTTGGTGCTTAGTGCACAAATATCCTGTCCTCTGTGAAGTTTGGCTCTGTGGCTTAGTGCACGGGAGAAGATGAATGTAAGAGCTTGAAGACTAATAAAGAAGAAGAATAATTTGGTCGATGTAGCCCCACACTGGGGTAAACCACGTGTATCTTGTGTTGATGGTTTTCTTTGTGCTATGTTGTGTTTCCATTTATCTGCTTAGTGCTTTTGTTATTATGCAAGTTAGATAGATCTATGCATGTCTAGTTCTTTCTTTATATTGAATGTGCTAGATCTAACTTACTATGATAAGTGTGATGTGTATGTTGTCATTGTTACTGCACCGATATGTACTTAGGGTTTGATCTGCAATGTGAATAATACTAATGGGTTGATGCATGTTGTTCCTAAGTACTCTATAGAAGTGTTACAATCATATATCTATGTTATAGCACGATTTGCCTCACCATTGATATCTTGCACAAAGGGCCTTTTTCCATTTCTATATGCAGGCTTATCATCCCTTTTTGATGAATCTAGAGCTAAAAATACACATTTTCCACATATACATGCCCTATCATCTATACAACAAGTGCATACGTAGGTTGCTCCACTACAACCCGTGGACATTGGGATTTGTGCCAGGAAATACAAAAATGGAGTCGGTTTTCCATGTCACGACATGAGAACTTTGATATTTGGCCTTCCATATACTGGAAATGTTCTAACTCAACTCTTCAGTTTCATTTTGAAGTCTATAAGAGCACAATTACGAGCTATGGAAAAAAGGAGAAAGCATTCAACTTTTAGAGAAAAGTTACTCTAGAGAAATTACTTCATATTGAGTCTGCATCCCTTTGTCCCTCAAGTCTGAACACAGTGGTCAGCCCCCAAGCTCTTTCCCTATTATTGAGAGAACCTCATTCTCTCTCTCCTTTGAACTTTCCTTTGGTGGAGGATTGAAGTGGTGGAGACCCAGCTGGAAGGAACTTGGTTCCTTGGTTTCGAACCATGCTGACACAAAAGTTTGTAATGTTGACACTTTTGCTGATGAATTATTAATAGAAATACTCCTTTCCCGTCCTATTGGTATCGTGCAAATATATGATTATTATCCATGGGCATGTTTCTAATGTTTATTAATGGATTATGCCATCTGATGTGCTAACCCCTTTATATTATCACTATATACTTTCTCTGCTTGTTTGTTAAGAACTTATTGCAGGTATAAAGCTTTGGGTCGAAGTGCTCAATGGTGGAACATCATCGAACGTTGGATCGAGGTAGGCCTCTTTATTATCTTGCGCATTAGTTTGTATAGCATACAATGGAATTGAGTTTATTTCTTTAGTCATACTTGTTTGTTGTGGTTTATCCTTGGCCATAGAGATTTTTTCCCTCATAACAGAAATGGTGACTGCACTGGGGAAGTTCTTCCTTCTAAGGGTTGAAGTATTTTTTCTTCTTGCATTGCTCTTTTTCCTTTGTGTTTCTTGTCGTATCACTTCTTGACAGATTCTATTCACTTTGAGTCTGAGTTTTCAACCTTTTTTCCTTTGCCTGGCCTTGTTTTAAAGCTTGTAGACTCCTTTTCACTTGTCAGTCGCATACACACACGTTCTGCCTCTCTGTAAGCTGCGTATATACGCATTGTTCTCCTGAACAGTCGCGTATACCACTTTCCCTTTCTTTTTTTCTTGCTTAAATGACTGTTGGGTGGGATTTGATGATTATTAAGCCTTCTTAGGTCTCTGTAGTGCCTGTTGAGCTTCTTTAGGTTGACAAGAAGCTTGTTGGGAGTTGAATTTATGGGCGTAGTCTTTCTCATTGTTTTTTCATTTTTGATTTGTCCTTTATCCCTGGGTTGTTTTCTTGGCTGCTTGGTATTTTGCTTGAATTATTTCGTTTATACATGGTAGAATTTTTATATCAGGCTGCTTCTTGGTCCATGCATTTTATCTTTATATATTGAAAATACAAAAAATAGGCATTTTTCATTGGTTTGGTTAGCATTTTTTTCTTTGAACCTTTATCATTAACTTAGTACATTTAGAAAAAGAATGCATTTTACTTCTGAATTGCATAGTTGAAATTGAAAATTGCACTATTTTTATCAGCATATCATTCATTGAAAAGTTAAAGTTATACTTTGCATTATATTCATATTTATCTTCTTGCAGAGTCATAATATCATGAGTTTCACTTCCATACCCTTTTGAGTAATCATGACCAGTAAAATTTACGCTTTAAACTAAAATTGATTAGTCACAATTTTAGTTTTAGGGTGCACAAACTAGTCTAGGATTTAGTGCCTTGGAATAGGATTTTGTGAGTAAACTTCTCGAAGGAAATTAAATAAACATATGTGTCTGAGAAATGGAGTTGAGAAGTCCATTGTAAAATTGATAATATCAGGAGGCTCCGCTCACACCATAGTTAATCATGAAGTCACGCAAAGTTAGTTGAAGGGATAACCCCTAGATACTCACCTAGTGTCAGAGATATTTCTGTGGATTTATTCGTATTTGGGGATCTTTCTAGTACCCATACCTCTATGAGAGGTGGTGCTTTCAAGGTTTCGGGATTTGATACCCTGCCCATACAGTGATCCATACTTACGATTGCTCGCCAGTGCATCGATTATATAGTGGTTTATTAGTTGCTTGACTTAGGTATCTCATAGGTTACTTGCAGGGGTTATTCTGCTTGTATCCAGGGTCAGATAGAGGTCAAACAACAAACATCCTTTATGGAGGATTACTTCTATGGGGGGATCTGACCGACTAGTTTTGAAGCCCATGAGGACCTCTATAACTTATTATGTTACCTCCTAACTTTAGCAGGGAGTCTCAGGTCCCTCTTGGACGAGGCATACATTCTTTAGCGAGGGAGACCACTCAGCCACTTTAGCCCATTTGCATGCATATTGGTGGTTTGAATTTTTGGTATGCTCTTTGACTACTAGTTGGCCTTAGGATATATTTTTATTTTGTAGAGTCATAATTTGTCGTGGAGTCGAAACAGCTTCCCTGCCGATCCTATCAGTTGCTACAGTTACCACTAGATTTCAGGTTCTTTCCTTCTAAAAGGCGTAGAGTTTGTAGGCGTGGTACACACACATCTACCTTTAAAACTTGTAATTCCACAAGGATGAGTACTGAGTCCAGTCTTCAGAACACTGGGAGTTCTTCAACTTCCATACCCACTATAGCTAATGGCACCCCTTCGACTCCTACAACTGCTACAGTTGCAGTGCCAGAGGCTTATACCATTACTATGGCTCAGTTTGTAGTTAATGCTTCATATCTTGCCTCGATCCCTTTTGTGGGTTTCGGTCACTCACCAAGTTATAATGTTCAGTCCATCCCTATGGCTTATAGTCCATTTTATTATGGTATGCCTAAATCAACGTCGCAATTTTCGACTACCATCCCAGCTGATGGCCCTAATGCTAGCATTGGACTTAGGGGCACTACACCTCCTTACACTCCTTTTCCATTTGGTGGTTCTCATATCCCCCAGACAAATCCTAATTTATGAAGTGTCCATTTTCTTAACCCTGGGTCTAATCCTTCTACAGTTGGATGGAACAACCCATCTGGCGGACAAGTTTTTCCTTATATCCCTACCTCCTCGGTGTCGATTCTAACCAATACTTTTGGAATGATGAATCCACTTCAATCCTCTAGGTTCCCACCTAGAGGAGGTCAGTCTTACAATTTGGGCAACCCCCAACCTGAATCCAATTTGGTTGGGGGAAATTTTCACGACCCCCATCTCAGATCTAATCTGGTCGGGGGAAATTTTCATAATCCTTATCAGAACATTCATGCCGGAATGATGCCCAACCCATATTATATGAATCAACTTGGAGGAGGGCCTTATAATTCTGGACAGGGTTTTGTTCCTTACCAGAATCCTGGATGGAATGCAGTTCCCAATGCACAATCTTTCATGGGAGGGTGGAGCCAGATGTCGTAACCCCGCCTTCCCTTTCTGGCCACGCTTAATCTGCTAGAATTGTCTAATTTAATGAACGAATCAGTGAGTCATGATCCCACATGCCCCCCTGTCCCTACCAAACTTCTATCAAACATTCCAAAGATTGAAGGTAAGAATGGAGAGGACCCTAGTGATCATGCCACTACTTTTCACCTTTGGTGCTCATCAAATTCGTTGAACCATGATTCTATTAGACTACAATTCTTTCAAAGCACTCTCATTAGAGTTGCATCACAATGGTATATTGGGCTACCTATGGGGACATACGGGTCATTCCATCAGTTGGTTCTAGCCTTTCTCAACCATTTTCAATTGCCCATTTGTTACGATGTTGGCCTTGAACTTTTGTCAACTCTGCGCCAGGGCACCGCCACTCACATCTTGGAACATATCCAAGAATGACGTAGATGGAGGTGGTTGATTAAGACTCCTATACCCTCGGCCTTTTTTCTAGAATGGTTCCTAAAGTCTTTCCACGCTCCTATCTTGAAGGATGTTTCTACTTCCGAGGTCTTCAACTAGGAAGAAGCTATATTTAGAGCCCAACAACTCGATTTGATATATGCTTATTTTGGGATGTTATACCACCTTCTTCCATATGCACCACGGCCAAATCAAAATCCTATATAGAATCTCCGACCTCATGTTGATGGCATTGCAGGGTCTGCCAATGTAAATTCCACAGACTCGGCAACGAATTCTTCCAAAGGACCAGCTTCATCTGCATCCTCCAAACCCACCCAATCGGTGGATGTACATTTCGTGCAATTGTCGAAGAACCCAAATGGTGACCAGCAACCAGATGGGAATAAAAGGAAATATTGAAACAATCATAAGGGTGGGAAGAGTAATAATAAACCCAAGGACAAGGATAATAATTGGAAACAGAATGATAATGTTGGAGAGGGAAAGAAAGAGAAACATAAGGTGAAGTTTCCTTGTAAACTTTGTACCGATGACCACCTTACACATTTATGCCCCAAACTCATGGAGGTTGTGAGACTTTTAAATCTACCACCTGCTATGTTGACGAATCCATTCCCACACAACCAACACTTAGACTCGAGCTCTTCAAATACCGGAAATGCACCCAATGGAATTCAAAACCCACCATCGCAATATGGAGACCGTGTTTATATAAATATGGTCGACGAGAAAATTGATATAGCCACCCGCTCTCGAGATTATAACTCTTCAAATGCTAGTACCAATCTAGAAGCTCCTCCTCCCCCTTCGGAGATGAACTTACATATTGAGAAACTAGATCCACCACCTCGTATTCTGAAAGGAGTACTCAATTGCTCTACCCACAACCCTAATTCTAGAGCCTCCCAAAACTACTCTATTGTTGAGGATCTGGGCCAAACCCCTTACGTGATGTCAATTTTTGAGGTACTCCAGATATGTCCATCACAGAGGAATTCCTTACTCTCTACCTTAGGAGCTCTGGAACCTAGTGGCTCAAAAGTTATCAAGTTTGACGTCACGGATGTGAAGCCTCGCTTACCCTACCATGTGGCTTTCCAAATCCACTTGGACTATTCCAAGTATACTATCAAACGAGCAGTCGTTTATGAATGTGTTGCCACCTACATGATGTCCTTGGTATGTTGGAAATCTCTCGGTTCTCTGACCCTTTCCAAGTCGTCAAACATGTTGATTACATTTGACGACCATTCCTTCCACCCTCATGGTATTCTCCCCACCTTTATGGTCCAGTTAGGTGGGAAGATGGTAGAGGTGGAGGTAGAGGTAGTTGATGCACCTCTCTATTATAACTTGTTACTAGATCACAATTGGACCTATGCTATGGTCGTTTTCATATAGTCTTTCTTCCATATACTTTGTTTTCCTCATCAAGGAAAGATTGTGACTATCAACCAGTTATCCTTTTGGTACTCTAGACCTAACGCATATGTTGGACCATTAATCCCTGTGATCGACAATTCTCATCCGTCAATCGAGAATATCAGTGTCGTAATGTATTCCTCCCTCATGGGTACTTTCAACTTCTTGACATTGATTCACCATGTTTACACCATTTCTAGTAGGCCCGCTTCTGCAGGGAGGTCCATTCCTTTCCACACTTCCTATTTTAGTGATCCATGGACCCTACCTTCTCTGGATTTGTCGTGTGAAGGAAAGCTTCATGATGGCATGGCTATGCCACTATCAGCAGTGGAGATTGCATATCAAGCTATTCTTGACTCTTCCATCGATCCTGATCCTGTTATCTTGTAGAGGGACGGGGAGGATCCTGCTATTAGGCCTGTATGAGCCACCTCGTTATCTTGTTCACATGATTTATTAGATGATACTTTTCCTTTAGAAGAATCCATCCTCGAAGACATCAATGGTTCTAAGAGACCTTGGGATGATATGCATCATCGATCCTATTTTCTCCCAAGTCTTGAAAGAATCAAGCAAGATGACTTTCGGTCTACCTTGAGTGAGATAGTCGGTCACGCCATAGTTCCACTTTATACACACAACATTTATGCCAAAGGAAATATGGCGAGTATTTATCCTACCGTCTCGATCGATATCTCTTGTACCCTTGGAAAGATTGAGAACGTAAATATATGTGCGGATTGTTCGCTAGAAGAAATTATGATATACATTGATCTCTTCATATAATTTCAAGATGTATTTTCTTGGTCATACGAAGAGATGCCAGGGATAGACCCTCGGATTGTCGAACATGAGATTAGAACTTACCCGAATGCTAAACCTGTTCGACAATGTCTTCGAGTTGTGAATCCTAGGAAGGCCCCTACTATTAAGGCAGAGGTGGAGAAGGTGCTTAACGTTGGCTTCATCTACCCAGTTCCCTTGAGTGAATGGGTATCCAATCCCGTTCCTATGAATAAAAAGAAAGGAACCATCCGTGTGTGTATGGACTTTCACGACCTGAACAAGTATTTTCCTAAAGATAACTTCCCCATGCCTTTCATTGATCATATTCTCAATGAGTGTGTGAGAAGTGAAATATTTTCTTTTATGGATGGATTTTTAGGCTATAACCAAATCTAGATCAATCCTAAGGACCAACACAAGATGACATTTATATGTCCTTGGGGTACTTTTTCATACTGGAAAATGTCTATTGGCCTTAAAAACGTCAGAGCAACCTTCCAACGTTCCATGACTTTCGCCTTTCATGGTCTCAAGAACATAGTCAAAGCCTACCTGGATGATCTTGCTTCTCACTCTCGCAAGAGAGTGGATCATGTTATACACCTTTGACTAGTTTTTGAAAGATGTCGTTACTATAGAATCCAGTTAAACCCTCATAAATGCATCTTTTGTGTTAAGTCTGGTCATCTCTTAGGATTTTTAGTTTCTGAGACTGGGATCATGGTAGATCCTCTTAAGGTTGAGGAAATACTTCAGTTGCCTCTCCCACGCACAATTAGACAACTTCAAGGTTTACAAGGGAAAGCTAACTTTCTACATCGTTTCATAGTGAATTATGCCAATATCACTAAGGGTTTCATGGGCCTCTTGAAGAAAGACACCCCCTTTATCTGAGATGAGTGAGCCCAGGAGTCTTTCGACGCTTTGAAGAAAGCCTTGCTATCGGCCCCTCTTCTGAAATCTCCCGATTACAGTAGAGATTACCTGATGTATATTGTCGCGTTTGTAGAGATGATTGGTATGGCTCTATTTCAGGAGGATGATGAGCTCCATGAGCACGTAATATACTATCTCAGTCAAAATTTATTCGGCCATGAGCTTAATTACTCTCACATTGAAAAGCTAGCTTTGGCTACCGTTCATGCGATCGAACGCTTACGTCACTATATATTACTTTGCAAGACTACAGTGGTTTTCGATGTCAATTCGTTTCAATACGTCCTTACTAGACATATCATAGGAGGAAAATATAATAAATTAATTTTCATCTTACAAGAATTCAATCTCAATTTTTCTTCGGCCAAGTCCAAGAAATCGTTATTTTTTGCAGGGTTAATATCCGATTTTCCATGATTAGACGAGGATGTTATCCATGTTGATTCATTTACAGATGAACACATTTTCCTTGTCTCGTCATCCGACCCATGGTATGGATACATTGTTTTATATCTTCAAACCTTGAAGTTCACTTAGCATCTCTCTCGAGATGATCGACGGTGTTATCATTGAAATTTCGTCCGCAAATGGTTACAGGAATCCAGCATCTTCAAACAGCTATTAGTTCACCCATGGACCAAAAAAGCATTTCCAAAAGGCCCAAAACTATACAATCAACAATAAAATTAGCATGTGCTAAGACTACACAAGGAGCATGCACACATGCGCCATTCAGAAACGCAGGAAAAAGAGCACATGCACACGATGCGCGACTGTGGGCGCAAAAAACCATGCATCCCTCAAAACGATGCATTTATGATATTGGTTGGCCTCCCACCCACTTTTGTTTCATCTTCCAAGTCGATTTGACATCCAAATATTGGCTGAATCTGGCTGGGTGGATGGTCAAAGACCTAAGGGTGCCCTAAATGGCCCCTTGTTCACACTAAAAGTTCGTTGAATAATGCCTCAAAGTTATGCTATAAAAAGAGGCCATGGGTGCACTACATTTTCAAGGAATTCATTTGTATTGTTATGTTGCTAATATTCTCTTGGAGGATCCTCTTTCCTCATCAAGAGTATGCTAGCACCATTTCATTTAGCCATTCATATCACCTCTAGATTGAATGTGCTTTGGATTCTCTTCACCATTTCATTCTAGTTCATCATTTGTAAGAAGAGCTCAATATTTGGGGGTCCAAGAGCCCTCCCTTGGAGGAAGCGGGGACCCAAAGTCTCCCTTTCTCTTTGGTTTTTTCTTTCCACTAATACAATCCTTTCCATTGGTGGCCTGAGTCTTGTTTGTTTCTTGTTCTAATGTCCTTATGCACTATAGTTTGATTGTTGTTATCCTTCTTAGTTTAATTCTTTGCTTATATTTTAAGCTTTACACTATAACTCTTTCCTCTATTGTTGTCTTGCCTGGCTGACCCAACTGGGCTTGTAAGCACCTTTATTTTGCTCATTTAGGTGACAAAAGAGGTGCAATAGATTGGCGACTCCGCTGGGGAAAGGTATCAATTTCCTACCCCATTTGGGTTATTTTAGCTCTTCTTTCTGTTTATTTAACTTGTAGGTACCATAACCGGCCCAAGTCGACCTGCAAAAGGTCAGATTCAAAGCTGAGTTGAGAGAATTTCATTTGGAATTTTCTTCATGGTCGTGTGTCAGATGTGCGTGGGTTTTTCAACCCACAGGCACATCTTAAGAGCACGTGCACCAAAACCACTATATTGCTCAATGCTTTATGTGCACCAGCACCCATAAGTCACTTTCAATTCGTGCATTGGTGCTCACAGTGCCTCTTTCTATTCTGAGACCCGTGTACCTATGCAAAAAACATAGATTGTAAGCTTTTCGTGATCTGTGGAAGGCCCGTAGCCTTCTTAAAATTGATTCCTTTCACATTGTAATATTCACCACACTTATATTCCCTCTCCATATAAAGGGATTAGTCAAAACGTAGGCACTTAGGGGGTTAAAATAATTATTTCCTCTTTTTCTTTCATTTTTCCACATGGATGGCTTGCTTTGACTAAAAGTGTAAGTTGGAATCATCTTTAGATCACATATAAAACTTGCATTGGGACCAAAAATTGGATATCAATCATTGAGTATGCTCTTCTCTCGCACCCCAAAGCGATCTTGAGAATCATAAAGAGATTGAGGGAAAATTTTATCTCCCTTAAAAAGACAAAATCTTTAGGAGAGGAAAATAGCCCCCTCGGGACTCCTCTTAGTTTATTTTTGAAACACATATTAAGATTGTAACAGGCCCATACATTCCCACATGCTACAAAGATAGGATAGTGATTGACGTTTACTTTCTTAGATTAAATCACTAGGGAAGTTTAAAGGTTTTGTAACGGGCCCGTACATGCCCACATATGCACAATCTAGGATAGTTTCAAAGATTTCTTAGACTAAATCACATTTGGGAGTTAAAGGAATAGTAAGGACCCACGTGTCCACATGTTAGTTTCCTGGGGACTTTAAAATTCCGCAAGGTTGTACCAATGACACTTATTTAATTAGGTAATCAATACTTGTAAGGACCAAGCGAAGTCCACATGAAGAAAGGTGACACCTAATTTATTAAAAAAAAAATTGGCACACTTTCACTTGTTCACACACAAAATCACTACTCACTCACATAGTTTTCATCTCAAAACGTGGAGGTTGAAGTAAGTTTCCACCAAAGGGATTATGAAACACCCCACCCTTTTCTTGATGAAACTATCCACTCCCACTTAATTTCAACGAGATTGGCTCACACCCCCAATCTCTCAAACAACCACATCTAATTTTTTTCTAAAAAAATCATTAAGTTTTCCTCCAAAGAAGGTGCCAAAAGAAATTTTTTAGTCTAGGTAGGATTCCAGGGATAGGCATCCAAATAACTCCACGTTATCTGGTTCTCACATCTTCAAACAATAGAAGTTGTCCAATAGGGAACTTTAAAATCCTCCAAGTCAAGTGTTCCTAACACCATAAGGCAGGGAGATACCCATGAAGGGTTGAAGGCCGAGGTCCGATTGTTCTGTGTGTCCCCCCTTGAGGCACCCACCTCTTGGACGAGATCCAACACGTGACCCATTTCTTAGGCCAAAAATCTAAATGTCGAACTTTGATTGAGGTACTGTTATAAGCCTAAATTGCACCCAACCTGCATACCTGGCCTCAGGCCCTACTATTTGCCAATTTCTTGAGAAAACCTATTATAAAAAGCCCTCTTTTTTTATCCATACATGCCCTAGCCTTCTACAGTCCTTGTGTGAACTCATGAATACACATGCAGGCCTTCTACAGCCCGTGTATACTGACAAAAGAACAAAAAATGAAAAGTTGTAGACGAGAAACAAAGTTTCGGTTGACTGCCTATGGCTAGTCATTCAACCAGATAACTACCTATAAAAGAAGGGTTAGGGGTCCCATTTGAATAATAAGAAGAGTATATAAACTCTGCCCAAATTTATCCCCATTGGAGTCACCAATTTTGATGTGAGTGGGAAATCCTGCTTATGAACTTAACATTTAAGGGCTCTAATCATGCATGTAGAAAATGACCATTTAAAGGCATCTACTTTTTCCTATTCTCCCAACAAAAAACCCCACACTCATGCAATAAAAAGGTGCAAACAATATTATGTAACTCTACCTTAAATCCTTCATTTGATGTTGATCCCTTCGCTTTCACTCGGTCCTTGACTACAAACCTCCTCCCAAAGTTGACCTACATTCACACATGGAAAAACAGAGAGCTGCAAACATGCATTTCATAAACTAATTGTTGGGTTATATGTGACAGTATCATAAAATAAATACACAATTTGAACACATGATATGGTGGGACGAAAAAAGTATTCCTTTTTGTATTAATATTCACAAGAGTAAACTTATAATATGTGGCCGACACTGCTCCTCGAACCTAGTCCTGGGCTCCTCTTCACAATGCACCAACTACTCAACCTCACAATACAATTGCAAGAAATTGGAGCAAAGGGGGGATAAATTTGGGCGAAGTTTATATACTCTTATTCTTCTTCAAATGGGACCCCTACCCCTTCTTTTATAGGTAGTTATCCGGTTGAATGACTGGCCATAAGTAGTCAAACGATTTTAGCAATTTCTTGAAACTCTGTTTCCCATCTGCAACTTTCCATTTTTGATGCTTTTTTCAGTACATGTGGGCTATAGAAGTCCTGCATGTGTATTCATGAATGCACACGTGGACTGTAGAAGGCCAGGGCACGTATGGCTAAAAAAAGAGGGCTTTTTAGAAGAGCTTGGCTCAAGAAATTGGCAAATAGTAGGGCCTGAGGCCAGGTATACAGGATGGGTGCAATTTAGGATTATAACAGATTCCCCCTAAAGTGTGAGGTCAGAAGAGAATCTGATGGCTGAAATACTTTACCAATCTTTATCAACATGCCAAATGAGTGAGCCCAGGGACCAGTATTCAGGAGCTGCCATCTACAAAATAAAAATTTGTCTCACTGATGCGGGAATACCCATGCTCGGGATAAAAATAAAACTAAAAACATGGTTGCCAATCAAATACACTGCAAATCCATGTCATATAAATATATAAAGTGTAGCCGCGAGAAATACACAGCGGATCTACATCTCAAAATCAAAAGATATTCATGTATAATATCCATCTTCAAGAAGCTAAGTGTCATCTGATGGATGGAGATGATGCTTTCAGAGCTCGAGCAACAAATTCAAGATCTTCAAAACTCGTGTAAGAGTGTAATATGAGTGTATGAATTCATTACCTAGAGGTCTTTGACAACTTGTCATGAATAGACAAGAGGATCTCGATGATCAGGAAAAGAACTTCATTTATTTTGAGTAAGAATTTTGATTGGTGTTTTAGGATGGCCGAGCATGAGGAAAAGAGAAAAACTGTAGAAAGGCTGACACGATCTTGGTAAAAAATTCCCTTGGATAGTATCACAAAAAATGATGAGACTCGGGAAGAATGATATTGACATAAGTTGATGATGCAGGAGGCAACACCAACTCTCCATATGTTTGGAAGAATGACCAAACGAAGGAGGATACAGCTCTATGAAAAAATATTCCTAAGGTCATACTATATCCCAGATCTTTGATAAACAAATGGAAAGATGTGCTTTGTCCAAGGGTGAGTCCTTGTACTTCCAACAAAAAGAAAATACTTTTCCCTTCCTCTTTTTGGGATATATTTTATTTTTTTGGTATTTTTCAATAATTTTTGAAAGCTTGAAAAAGAATAAAAGAATGATACGTTACAAAGGAGGAACGAGCGTCGTAAACATACTAGTTCCAAGTGCACGAAACACAGGGATGCTCAAGGAAAAGGGACATATTCAGGAAAAGGACACTCGGAAAAAATCCTCCATGGGCCAAAGGTGTCAAGACGCAGAGGCAAAATGCTATAGGGATTGCGTATAAGGCATGCTTCGTAGGGTTCATTTGAGAGCAACATGGATAGGCCAAAGACGCAGGTATGCAAATGCAATTAATAAAAAACACAATGGCAACGTCCTTCGATGTAATTTTAACGAGCCCAGAGAAGGTAAGATTGACGATTTTTCATGTTTAGAGAATCTGAAAAAGCGTAAAAAGAAGACTCCATTGGGGTACCTTTTTCGAAGATAGTCTAGTCAGCTCGAAAAAGGGGTAAATTATCACCAACCAGACGTCTATTCAAAACCATTTTAACGAGTGTGATAAATACAAGATCGCTCGACAATTTTTTCATTTTTAAGGAGTCTGAAAAAAGATTAACTATGGACTCCATAAAGGTTGTTCTTCTTGGCCATTTTAACGAGTGTGAAGAAACAAGGTCACTCGACGATCTTTTCAATTTTAGGGATTCTGAAAAGAGCTTAACTATGGACACCGTGGGGGTTCCTTTTTCGTAAATTTAGTCCCCCGGGCCCAAAAAAGGGCTAAAATCATACCTGAGAATACTCTTCTAGAGAACTGAAGTTCCTAGAGTATACCTTTGTTCGAACAATTGACCAACCAGACCGAAAAAGGGGTAAACTCCCACCGGACAGACGTGCCTTCAAATTTCAGTTTAATGAGAGTGAAAGACAACAAGATTGCTCGACAATCTTTTCATGTTTTAAAGGGTCTTAAAAGAAGACACGTTTAAAAATTTTGGAGTCCCGAGGGTGAGGTCAAGAGTGATAAAGAATCATGCATATGAGGCTCAAACTTGTAATCAGGACAAGACTAACAAGGACTCCTTAGCCTATAGTCATTACCAACAGCATGGATGTCGAAAATGCAAGCAAGATCTAACTAGGGCATCCATGAAGGGGAAGGCTCTACCATGACATTACGACACTTCTAAAGCAACAAAGATGGTTCTATGTCGCAACTTGGTGGGTTTGATCCTATGGAAAAGTGATAAAGACAATGAGATACAAAAAGTGGAGATGGAATCCTAACTTAAATGCTCAAGTTGAAAAAATGATATTTTTACCAAAGGAACTTCAAAAGTGACCCAAATATCCCAAAAGCTTCCTGATACCTGAAGTGACCTCTATCATAACCTTCCCAAAGAAACTCCTGAACCATACTAAATGATTTTCAATTTAGAAAAAATGACAAGGGGGTCCAAAAAATGACAAAAAGGGGCCAAAAAGTCTATAAATAGAAGCTGGCAGCTCATTATCACCATTACTGATTTGGGAAATTGACTATGGAGCCAAAAACACCCCTTTGATCAAAGTGTTGATTCTGGGAGCTTCAGTGGATGAAACAAACTTTCGATTGGACCAAGTAAGTACAAATTCACTCCTCTTGCATTTCAATTTTTAATTTATGCATTTTATTTCATTTTGGGGGGGGGCATCGACCTTTTAAAAGGGTCGACCCTAGGCATACACAGGTTGTATTAGGACATCATGCATATGCACACATGCAAAATAATTACTGCACACATGCATACACAACTGTCACCACTACAACCCGCGTATGCCCCTAATTTTGTGAAAAAATTAAAAACAAAGATCTAATTCCCATCCTGAACTGGAACTTGCAAGATGTATGTTCACTGGAGGGAAAGAGAGCATGAAGAAATTGAAATTTTGGTCGATGAGGATCCTGGTATGACTGTTGCATTGGCTCAATGCGGGCTACTAAAATTTTACCAGTTTCCATTCATGAGGGCACAACCAAGGCTATTGAATTCCTTGATAGATTATTGGCACCCAGATGCATAGGCCTTCATTATTGAAGGCCAGTCGTTGACTTCGACAACAGAGGACATATACTTCTTGACTAGCCTCTCGAGGAGAGGGAAACCAGTCAACTTCTACACATTTCCTTCAGGGCCTCATAACATAGCGGAGTTGATTGGGCTCCATTGTGAGGCAGGGACTGACAAAGTGGGCACATAGGCGCTGATCAACAAGATATATAACCTATCATTGAAAGTGATAATACTACTGATTGGGCGGAGCACTATATCCCCTGCACTTCACCAAGTGTCACAGTCGCATATGCATTGTGCGATGCAGTGTTTGAATGCACACATGTTTGATTGGAGAATGACATTACTTGACAACATGAAAAGGCAATTGACTAAGTGTCGAATGCGGAGGCACAAAAAATTCAGGTTTGGGACCATACTTTGTGCATTCTTCTTTGAGAGGGTGCCCATTATTATCCCTCAAGAGATAGTATGAGGACACTCAGCCACATTCCCAGTGGTATGTAGATGGGCATCACTGTTTCCGTGATAGGGTGGTGGAAGGACCGTGGAGGCCTTCGATGAAAAGTTCTTCGACTAGTGGTCTCACCATATTCCAGCGATAGAAGAATACCCATATGCTGGTATTGACTTTTCCAGAGACCCGGATATGGTTGTTCCTCCCGGAGCTGTGCGAGGAGAGTTGGGTAAGTTTTTAATTTTCATAGTTTTTAATTTTTATTTGCTTTTATATATTTCATTTGTTTTTTGTGTGTGTACCAGAGTATCTGACAATGATTTGTTTCTTATGTGCAGACGTGGGACCAGTACGTCCAGCTAATATTATGAGGACTAGATGAAGTCCTTGTCCAGAGGCAGGAGCAGCCATAGTCACCAGACTGACAAGAGTAGCGGGGGGGCCTCAACCTAGGGAGATCAAGAGAGTTTTGAGGCAGGTAGAGCGGAACCTTACCGCTCTTACTCGTGTTGTGCCTATGGCAGAGATTGAGGATCTACCACCCTCTATGTAGCTTTAGGTAGTTGGGATGCCATGGACTTGGGTCCAACTTTTTCATCATTTTTCAAACGTTGTTTTACACTACAGTCGGGCCAACAGGCCCTACCCTTAGCTAGCTTGGATTGTTTACGTGTCGTGAGCACTTTTGTACATTTTTGAGGGAATAAGCCCCGTGACTCCTACTGTGTATATTTTTGAGGTGTTCACATCCACACTATACTCTGATACATTTTTCAACACACACACACACACACACACACACATATATAGCTCTTTTTTGTCTTTTACTGCTTTATGGATTATGTTACAAATGTATTTACATGTGCTTGTGTTTTTTTTTATCTTTACATGTGTGCAAAATGACAATCTAATATATGATTAGCTAGAGTATCAGTGATGTGATTTAATCTCCTAGGAACATGAATGTAAGTAATGTAATCAAGACTTCGTTCTAAGATACGTACCCTAAGGAACTGTCGGTGTAGGGTAGGGTCGTAAATGCGGTAAACACCATTTAATTGAGACACAACCAATTGAGCATCTAAGTAAACTCGGAGGCAAGAGATACTATTGAGTCTCTATTTTGACATAAGATAATTCCCTATCTTACCCTACATCTAAGCCTTTTTTCCTCTATTATAAACCTATACTGGACTACTCCCTCCCAAAACACAGGCCTAATAGCTATGTCATGTCCACAAGAGGTAATTGATGATTTAAAGCATGTTTGTTTAACTTTCTTAAATTAATTCGATTGAAAGTGTTTTATTTTGTATAGTCCTAATGATTTGATTTATGAGCAGTCTATCTGGCACTACTAGACACCATGCAATCTAGTACGAAATCCATTATGGTACCCAAGACAATTTTTAATCCAGTACCAACTCCATTCTGGTACCAAGACGTGTGTTATTCCGGTACTACCTGCTTTGTTCTATCCCGGTACTAGACTCGCAACTGTGTGCAATTCGGTACCAGAACCTCTATTTCCAGAAAGTGTCAGTTGGACCTAAATAATGGTGAATATTTCGAGAAGACGGTTGGATAGAAGCACCCGAGTCAGTTTTCCAGTTGCAAGATACTCCATCACTCATGCACTTTGTGTCATGAGGATGGAATCGATTCCTAAAAATTCGATGTAAATCTTAAATGTGAAATTTCTCAAACTGTTTAATGTTTATCCATAGATATTAATAGTATCATCTTACCTTATATAAGTAATGTTGTATAGATGATAAAGGGATATATAATAGTGAATGTAAGCAATATACGGGAAGAACTGGACAATACTTATCATTGTCATGTATGAAGTAAAATACTGTTGATCCAATTTACTAGCTGAATTAATACAGAAGATATTTTATGTCAATTCTTGGATGTGAGTGAAAAATTTTAGTCTGTTACTCCCTTAAGAGGTTCCTTGTTGGTTCGGAAAGGGCCCACCACCCCAACTAAGGTAAACCTCCTTGTATATGTTCTGTGTGTTTGTGTGGATAGTTTACAGTAGTGTGTGTGTGATAAGTCTTTATTTCATTTTCAGGATTGAGCATTGAGTTAATCATTTTGGATTGGTGTGAATAAAAAAGTGTTAGATCGAATAGACATTTCATTTTTAGATGTTGAAGGTAGCTATTTCATAATTTGAAGTGTGGGACTGATATTTTGAGTTTATGACTGTAGCAGACCTAATATCGCAAGGGACCAGGAGACGTTATATTTCATCTTCATGTGCTATAATAAAGTCTTTCAGTTATACTGAACTTCCCTTGTACTGGTTTGATTGAATTACATGAGGTTGAAGTTGGCTTTTGTTTCGAGAATGGTTGGAATTGAATGTTTTAATTTCTACAAGAGACAAGCTTCTTAAAGTTCATCTTTTCAATTCAAGCACCTGAAATGAACATACTTGTTTCTCTAGGACAACATCTCTTTGATTGATTGTTTGTTTATGTTTCATTATTAGTTTTCTCTTCTAGGTTCAGAGGATACTTTGAAGTATTCAGAAATCTTAGAAATAGGACTTTTGTGTTATTAATTATTTCCTATATGCAACAGACTTAGTTAGGTTACTTGTTCCCGGCACATATGGTGTAACGACTCTTTCGATTACGAATCCCATATTGACATTTAAATGAGTGTGATATATATATTGAACATATTTTCGCACCAACATTTTGGTGCCATTGCTGGGGAGTTGTAAACGGTAACATGTAGCATATTTTTTTATTTTGGTTTGATGAAGTATTGGATTGGATTTGAGGATAATCTGAGGGCGGGGAGAAGATGGTAAGACGAAAGGTAAGAACCTACACATCCACTTTGGTGGGGTTGCTCCAAAGTCAGGTTGTCCTCCTACCTCTAATTAGGAATTTGCGTTTTCATTGATTTCATTTTTTTTTATGAGTAGGTACAGGGACAATAAAGGTAGATTTATTGCTCCTAAAATCTCAGAAAAACTAGAAAAGCAAACAACAAATAAAACCCCCCTTTATATTAATTCATCGAAAACTCGTGTAGGAAAAATTCTCAGAGGAGAGAGCTAAAAGGCAGTAATTGCAACAATAGAAAAAGGCACTAGATCTGAAGCCACTATTCATATTAAAGACATAAGGCAACAAGAAAGGGAGGAAGCACTGATGACCCCATCCAGAGGAGAAACTGGAAAAGAAGCAGAGGTGGTAATAGAAGATGTTGCATCTATTGTTGGAAGGCCACACAAAACCTTGGAACAGACATAAATATTAGGTAACCCAGTGGTGGAACCATCACTCAGTGGAGAAAATTCACCACCTCCCTACAGATTGGTTAGAAACATGGCGAAAGAAGAGGGAAACATAGTCAATGAAACAAAGACATTTGGATTCCCCATACTGGATATTTCTAAAGACATTTCTATGAATAAAATTCGATTATCTTCACTTCCTCATTTCCAAGGTATATCGACAGAAGAACCTGACTTGTTTTTATTTGAATTTGACATATTGTGTAGGAGATATAACTACACAGATAATGCTAAAAAATTAAAACGTTTCCCAACAACACTAAAAGATTCGGCACTGCAGTGGTTCATGAGCTTAGGGAACACACAATTTTGTCTTGGGAAGGTATGAAGGATACCGTCCTCCATAAATACCAAGATTACTGCAGACCTAGGGATGCTAGGAATGATATATTCAAAATGCAGCAATCGGAAGAAGAAAGCTTAGAAGACTACCTAGAGAGGTTCTTATACAATTAACAAAAGACTAAGCAATTTTCCTTAGATATAGCTACAGTTAGGACTGTCTTTCTAAAGGGTGTGAGGGACGATTGCATTGAATTATTAAACCTCATGAGTTCTGGGGACGTATACCAAAATCCATTTGCATACATAGTAGAGTATTGTAAAAGATACTCTCACTGTCAAGCTAAAATGGGGAAAAGTATAAGGGACCCTACCAACAGAATTGCTAAAACCACATCTGGAGGTGTCATGAGGATTGAACTAGGAAATATATTGGAAAAATTTAAAACACATATCCTACACACCATCAATTCCCAACTAGATACCATGAAAATTAAAAGAAAAGAAGAGGAAGAAAATGTTGTGTTAGCAATTTTTTGTCATCAGTGTAGGAGGAAACACCCTGAAAAGGAATTCCCCCTCAATATTATTGAAATATGTGGTATTTTCACATAGGATCATCCTACTAACGAATTCCCTTCTCTTCCCAGACTCAAGTCCATGTTCAAGGGAGGAGGAGAACTTGAGACATCCTACCCCCTAGGAGACCATGGAGACAACAAAACCCCAACATGTTTGCCGACCAATTACACAATACCCCCAACAGCAATGGGTACCCCCCATTTCTTATCCTCAGTGGTCAAAACAAAGCCAACATTGGCAACAGTGGTGGAGAGGACCTGTATATGGAAATGTCCCCTTTCAACCAACAAATGTTCCCACCTATCCACAATATCCTTCAAATATTTCACAGTTGCTCCCAGGATTTAACCCCCTTGCTCTTCTTCCACCCCCACAACCACAACAATCACTTACACTACCCATGAATCCAAATATTCAGCAACCAATGCAAGTTGCACCCATCAAAAACCCTCCTCGGCCTACCCCTATTCCTGCACAACCTATCCCTAACCCAAATAACAAACTGACACAACCTATACAAAATGTTGAAGTACAAACCTTTCCTACATATGTAATAACACCATCTTCATTTAATGGAATTGAATTAAGATCAGGAAGGATTGTAAACAAAAAAAATCCCACTATGGTCATTCAAGAGGAACAAGTGCATAATCATACAAACCAAGAAGAACAAATATATGTCCAAACGGTTCAAAGAGAAGAACAGATGACTCATCCATTGAACGAAAAATGAAACACTCCAGTACCACAAGAAATTCCTTCTCCCAACTCCCTTGCAACAGAAACACCCCATGAAATGAGTCCCCCTTACCCAGAAAGGCTTGTTATCCACAATTTTGGTCATCATGATGATCTTATGATGATGGAAAATCAAGCTCTTCATTAAGAACACTTTCCTGAGAAAAGTTACACTTGTCTGCTTCCAGAAATCATGCTTTTAAGGGATGTTCGCAGGCTACCTATATATTTGCATGCGAGAATGCCTGATTCTCGTAGGCTGCATTAAGCTACGGTGTGAAGGGTTCACACTGTAACTAACTGTCAGGGTGCAAACATGTTCCAAAGGAAGGAAAAAGATAAAATCTTGAACCTTCTAGAAACATGAGTTGGCTTCGAATGGTTATTCAAGTGCTGGCATTCCAGATATCTTGGGATCATTTCCTATCCAAGTAACCAATCTATCTTCTCCTATATATTGAGGAGATTGTTCATGGAAAGGGTTAAGAAAAGAAGAAAGCAAACAACAAGCTAGCAAGAGATTGATTGGAGAATTAATGCAAGACTGTATGGAGGACTGATGCTACAGCAGCTAGAGACAACAACAAGGTCATCAAAAGTGGTTGATTTTCTTCATGCATGAGAAAGAGTGTGTGTCAGAGATAGGAGCCATCGAAAGGAGACCTACGACATCAAGTCTCAGGTTGTAAGGTTCACTTTCAATTAATTCAATACAGTAATATGTCCCTTTCCCATAAAGATGATGTCACTTTATTACATAACTCCTTGATCATATGTATAGACTAGCTATTGAATATATTAATCTGCCTTTACTTCGATTGGTTTGTACTGTTG
>ML794422.1:472261-509728 GCA_009831015.1 Picea engelmannii | reverse complement strand
CCCGAGGAAACCCATACATGGTAAAAACCTCTTTTTATTTATATGATAAGTAATAGTTACATTCTTTACATTATTATACATATGAGCACCGACTCATCATGAGGCTACAACCTCAGTTTTGCAGTTTGCTATTTACTGAGAGCACCAACTCTCTATTTTCTCTAGCACCCACTAGAAGGAAGCACCAACTCCCTGGTTTCTCTAGCACCAACTAGAAGGAAGCACCAACTCCCTGGTTTCTTTAGCACCAACTAGAAGGAAGCACCAACTCTCTATGTTAAAACACCCACTTGAACTTCTGAGGACAACAGTCCTCCCTAGCACCTCCCTACCACCTTGTTTTATAAATCTTTGCTACTGAAACTCATTACAGTGATATAATGTTCAACAATGGCTTACCAGACTCATCACTGTTCTGCTGCATTTTGTTGCTCTGTCTGCCTCACTACCTTCCTGCACACATGACTTGCACTGTCTGTTCTTTTACTTTTTATGCTCTGTGCGCCATGTCCTTTCACTGCACAGTTCCTCTTCTGTTCAATTCAGCTGATGCACTCTCCTCCTCCTTCACACATGAATCACCTTCAACACTAACAACCACAACAACTCCAACAACAACAACCACAGCATCTCTTCTCTGTACCGTCTACTTATATCTTTTGTGCACCTTGTGCATGCAATGCACGCAATACCTCTGCATACACACACTGTGCTGATATCCTCCACCTCTCGAGTGCTCTGCCTAATCATCGCAACTCTTCAACTTCTCTGGTGGTTCCCACCACACGTCGAGCATCATTGGGTGTTATGCCAAGATTCCTTTTTTCTCTCTGGCAGTTGAGACTCTTCGTCTTCTTTGTTACAGTTGAGCTCACCCTCTCTGTTTTCAGCGACAAGCTCCAACCGTCTTCCAGCTGTCAATCGCCCCTATGACCTATCTTCATCCCATTGGAAGATTCCCAGAGACTCTTCAGCTCCTCTGGTAGAAACCATCAATGGTTTCTAGCAGTTACACTGTGAGGAGCAAGATTAGCTCTCCAATTATGCTCAAATTCACCTGCACCGTTGGATTAACTCTGAAGGGTATTGATGTTATTTACCCATTTCGCACTTTCACAATTCAGAGATTTTACAATGAGACATCTTGACTCTCCATGTCACGAGCTCTGAAAAGGAGCTTGGCTGCTCTAGCTCCCTCCTCTACGTGACCACAGGCGGTGACCACCGGTTACAATGACAATTCACCTTTTCGGTATTTTGGCATTCGTATGATCCAATGTCTCGACACTCCCAGACGCAATACCCGAAATTTCGAGGCGGAGCTCATCTGCACTAGGTCCTTCCTCCATGTGACCACACGCGGTGACCACAGGCTGCGCTAAAAGGCGCTTCGAACTCATGATCTTCATCGACCCTAATAGACGTTCCACGATCTCAATGAATCAACGGTCCAGATCTTTTCGCAATCTCGCATCTCGTTGTTCCTTAGATGGAGGTTCTTGTCACTCCAAGTCGCGATAGGTGAAACTCCGAGATGGAGATCAGATCGATGGTCCACGTTCTTGGTGAACTAACGGTCCAGATCCTATCGTGAATTCGCATCTCGCGATTCCTGTGATGGAGGTTCTCGTCACTCCAAGTCGCGATAGGCGAAGCTCCGAGATGGAGCTTAGATCAACAATCCAGAATCCTTGGTGATCTGACGGTCAAGATATTTTCATGATCTGGCATATCGCAAGTTTGAACCTCTTTCCTTTGGATTTCCTGATCTGCGAAACTCCGAAATGGAGTCTTTGTGGTGCTCTGATTTTTCACCACGCGTCCTCTTGATCCAACGGTCCACGACTATCCTTTCTGACATGGTCTACCATATTCACCTCCTGGATCTGACGGTCTAGATCACACCTTGATCCAACAACTAGGATCATTTCGCCATTTCGCATTTCGCGATTTCGGCACTTCACGATTTCGCCTTCTTATGATGAAGGGTCTCAAGCCTTCAAGTCCCGACCTACGAAACTCCGAAATGGAGTCAAACCAACATATTACAGAATTTCGCATTTCGCCTCTTCTTGCTCTTTAATGAACGTGCAGGTTCTCCCTAATCCAACGATGGTCGGATCTTACGCTCAGATCTAACGCCTAAGATCTATCCTCCTCTTATGTGTGTTCTTCTTGTCTAAATTCATATCCGACGGTCATCGGGGATTCAGGATGCAGTCCAACGATCACTGATGCTCCTCCTCTTCCATTATCACTGCACTGCTGATCATGCTAATTTTTGTCATCGTTGTTCTTGCCATCAATGCACACTCTGATCCTGCCATCAATGACAAGCTCATTTTGCCTGTTAAACTTGCCAACAATCCTCTACACTATCTCTTATGAACTTATCGAGCTTGCTCTGTAGCGTCTTCCTAAAATGCTTCTGATACTTCTTCTTGTACTCATGCCATCTTCACTGCTGTACTTGCCATCAATGACAAGCATATGCTGCCTGTTAAACATTTACCAACACATATAATCTATAATATTTAAATGACAAGCAAAAATTAATATAAAATGTGATGTGATATAATTTTGGTAAAATAGCAATTTCTTTTTGTTTAAATTGCATTTTTTAATGCATAAATGGATTTAGCATCCTGAAAAACACCTAAGCAAATAGATTATACCGACTTAACCAATGAACCACTCAAATCTACAGATCCGACAATTTCTTGCCGGATTTAGAACAAAATTAACTAGATATTATCTATTTCTAAAGTTATAGACATTTTTCCCACACAACCTGATATCAACGTACTTCCACGTCTCCCCTTAAATTCCACTACTCTGTAAGACTCTTCAACTATTATGTAAACGTATGTTTCATGGAAAACTGGAAGCATTAATTGTACTCACCTTGTATTCACTCAAGATTTGATGTTCAAGGCTATGATATTCACTCAGTATGGAGATTATTGGAGGCCAATGAAAAAGATATGCATAAAAGAATCTGATATAACTCAATACAATAGAGAAAGAATAAGAAGAGAATCTGATATAACTCAATACAACAGAGAAAGAATAAGAAGAGGTTTCCCGAAAGAGGTGTTGGTTCTTCAAAAAGTGTTTACATGAATATATCACCCAGCAATAGTGGAGATGTCAACGGTTAAAATTCCCTAACAACACTACACAATGTCCAGGGCCTTCTCGAGGAAGTAAAGACTTTGAGAAAAACATTATGGATCTAACATTGGAGTCTCAAACTTATGAACCAGCAAGCCACGAGAACTCTCTGAACAGGCGCAAACTAAGAGGAATATATTGGCAACTCTATATGCAAACATTTTGAAAGCAAATATAGGAACTCAGCAATTCCAGGCCCAAAGTAGAATCAACAATTGCGAAATAAAATTGTTTCTTATATTCTAGAAGTACTATTTTTAAATGTAAAAGTCGGTCTCCATCTACCTGATGGTATTTCAAGTCTACTTTTAAGGTCCTGGTATGGAAAAAAAATTGAATATAAGCCTAAGGATTGGTAAAGCATCTGTGGAATTCAGAAAATCTGTTTCTGAAACAAATATTAAAGATCAAGAAAGAAATCACAGTGAAGATAATTCTAATTGTTTCAATGGCTCTGCAAATATATTGAGAATTTTTCATTCCATGGTCGAAAGTCCATCTGCTTAGTCTCTGTGATATGGAAGGCTAGACGAGGCTCAAAATGTCGCATTTAATATTTAGGAGAAGAAGCGAAAGTTAGTTGGAGAGCTCGAAAACTACAACAAAGATCTTCAAGCTCTCAAGAAAATTGTAAAAGCCCTACAACTTAAGGAAGTTGTGCACTCTGTAAGAACGTCAGACTAATATTGATCATACACCTATGGTAATAATGAAGGTTGCATACCATTTTTGTCCTTGACCTATATAGAATCAGAGAGCAGTCTTTTGTCTCCTAAACAGGATATTAGACCGAACGTATCAGTATACCAGAATGACAATACCTTTAGAAGCAGAAACGTATCAAAAAGGATTAATTTTGGCGAGGATGGTTTGCCTATTGAGCATAGAAGAAAACCTACGACAACAAAAGTAAAGACGATCGAACTCCACGCCAACCTCTCCATCAGGGCAATCCCAATCTTTATGGACAATGAAACTTTACCAAGCTTAAAGCTCAAGAGTTCAAAGATTGTTGCCACAGAGCAAAGAAAGAACCTGGTTGATATGAAACTTAGAATTGAAAAAAGAAGAGTCAATGACAATGAAGAATCTCCTAATGGCGACAGAGGCTTAGTCAATAAATTCAATCTTCACAACTCTGCATCGCAATATTTAACACATTTAACTTTCTTTCCAATTCTTTTTTCCTTTTCCAGAAAATAAACAAAAATAAACAACATGAAACTTTGGAACTCTTGAATATTTGAATAATCTGTCACAAAAACACTTACTCATACCCATTTATGAAAAAGAAATGTTAGTCATACTACATGCACTTAAATGCACTTAAGAAATGATGCCCTTATCTAATAGGAAGAGACTTCAAAGTAAAAACAGATCATAATAGTTTGAAATACTTCTTGGAACAAAAAGAACAATAAAAATAGGTTACAAAGATGCTAGGTTATAACTATGAAATTATCTATAAAAAAAAACATAATATTGTGATAAGAAGAAAAAACATAATGTTCATTATGTGTTACTTCTATTCCACAATCTGATTGAGTGGAAGAAACAAGAATAGAATGGAAGCAAGATCAAAAGGTATGCAATATAATTCAACAACAACAAGAGGACTCCAATTCATTAAATAAATTTGTATGGAAGAATGATTTGTTATGGTATTATGGTTGCCTATATTTATGTAAGAATTCTCTACTCAAATAGAAGGTCCTTCTGAATTATACATTTCTCCTATAGGAAGATATTCAGGGTTCTTGAAAACTTACCACAAGATCAAGAAGGATTTTTTCTCATACGGTCTTAAAATTGATGTTCAAAAGTTTGTGTTTGAATGTGTGGTATGCCAATAGAATAAGGGAAAGACAATCAAGACACCAGGTCTCCTACAACCATTAGCTATTCCAAGTCAACGTTGGGAAAAAATTTCAATAGATTTTATTATAGGTTTACCCAAATTTGAAGGAAATATTGTCATCATGGTAGTAGAGGATCAGTTGAAAAATTATGCCCATTTTTGTTCTCGTTCTCATCCTTTTAAAGCAAGTACAGTAACTGCAACATTAATGGAAACAATTCAAAAGCTGCATGGAGTCCTGAGACTATTGTAAGTGAAGGAGATCCAATTTTCACTCGAAATTTTTGGATTGGATTATTTTCTTTTTTGGGTACTAAATTGCCTCACAACTCATTTTACCATCCTCAATCTGATGGGCAAAGTGAGATTGTGAACAAATGTCTAGAAGATTATTATTGTTGTTTTGCATATGATAAACAGACACAATGGGTCAAGTGGTTACCCTTGGCAGAATGGTGGTACAACACATCCTTCCATACTTCATCAAAAATGTTTGCATTTTTGGTACTTTATGGATATCAACCTCTATCCATCACATCACCCTTGAAAGGGACTACGATGGTTCATACATTGGAGGACCACATAGGGCACCAACAAGAGGTTCTCAAACTATTGAAAAAAAACTATGTTATGACAAAAAATAGGATGAAACAACAAGCAAATCAACATCGCAGTGAAAGGGAGTTTGAAGTGGGGGATTGAGTATTTTGAGGCTACAACCATATAAACAGATGTCCCTCAAGCAACAAAAGAAGGAAAATAAATTAGCACCCAAATATTATGGCCCCTATAAGGTGTTGCAAAGAATTGGAAGTATGACTTACAGATTGGAGTTGTCTCCATATTCACATGTACATCCAGTATTCCATGTTTCTTGCTTAAAGAAGGTAATTGGTGACAAGATCTCGGTCCAAACTAGACTAATGAAGAAGATAAAATCATACTAGAAGTAAAAACAATCAGTGAAACAAGGATTAAGCAACTGTGAAATTGAGCAATTATTTCAAGTACCTCATCAAATGGAAGAACCTACCAATGGAAGAGGCAACATGGGAAGATGAGTTCTTTGTGACTTGTAGTTGATCAAGTGTTGAGGACAACACTTGTTTGAAGGGGAGAGACATGTTAAACCCTAGACAAAGCTCCATGTTAAGTATAAAACCCCTTATTAAACCTTAAATATTAAATTAATACATTTCTAGTGTTATATTTGTATGTCAGCTAGAACCCTTAATTGTACTTTTCATTATAATTGTATCCATTTGTCTCATATATATATATATATATATATATATATATATAATCTTAAGATCATCTCATCCCATTTTATACATTAAATATATTGTAATAAGAGGTTTTCACTTCAAAATGGATTGTTATTAATTAATTTTTTATCATTCTTAATAAATTAATTCATAACACATGTAAAGGATGCAAATTTGTTATATCAACTATTCACAATGTTAATGTTATTTAAGAAGTTGGTACATATTATTTAAGAAGTTGGTATAGAACATGTTGTCCAAGTAATCACAAAAACACTTTCAAATATGGGGGGCATTTAGAAAAATATTATGCGACTCTGTGATCTATAATATATAGATTTGACTTTAAAGGAGATGAGTAATTTAAATTGGATGTAGGAAATTGTCAATAAAAAAAATATAACAACATAAGTAATTTAAATTGGATGTAGAAAATTGTTAATCAATGTAAAAAATTAATGATAAACCAATATAACAACGCTTGAATGTTCAACCTTATTCATGTCGTTCTTTTTAAGATGTTCAAAGTATATCACCATGTTACAGTGCCATGCTTAATATGCTAGGCCTAAGAGAAAAAAAAAATTATGGCCATCCACGACACATTTTATGTAGACATTTTGAATGTGTACGTTAACTATTTTTAGAATATTGTTTTGAATAAAATTTTAATTTGATGTTTTTAAAATACTGTTTTATTTTGTCATGTGTATATATCTACGTAAATATGAAGGATTATGATAAAGGTATTTAAAATTTTCATTTTCAATTAACTTTTTTAAATTTGATTAAAAAAATAAAATTTTATTTGATTTAATTATTTTTTTTAAATAGCAAGTACTCTATAATAGTATTAAAGTTATATTAGATTAGATAACATTATATTAAACAAATAAAAATAAAAATAATAAAAATAATAAAAATAATAAAAATAAATCAAATTTAAAATAAATCTATATTTATTATAAAAAAATTAAAATAACCTTAAAAATATTCTATAAAATCCAAAAACTTTAAACCAAATTTGAATCAAAATATTCTATAAAACCGATGGTCGTTTAAATGCCCCTTAGCTCATACCAATACGAATATGACTCATAAAAGTTAAAATTAATAAAAGGGAGACACACTTCAAAATATTTTATATTGGAAGATTATGATTATGTTTTTGTTCATACTTTAAAATATTTAATATTGAAATATTTGGATTATTAATAATTGTTTTAAAAGGTGGAAAGATATTTTGTAAGAAAAACAATTATATATAAAAATTAGAAAAAAAATTGAAATCTAATATTTATTTAATTTTCAAATTTATAGTCTTATAGGTGTAGAGAGTTCGGTGATGGAGTGTGTTGTTAAGACACTCTGTAATGTTAAGGAATTGGTTCGAACCTATGGGGACACCATAAATCCAGCCATGTTAAGGGTTAAGGATTTTTTATATCCATTGTAAAACCATAGTCCAATATAAAAATCATACCAATCGTCAATGCATTTTGTCATGTGTGACAATCCATTGAACTATCAGAAGGCAGTCTTTGATGAAGTTTCATACTAACCACGAAATGGGCAAATGCATTTTGTGTTAACTATCATGCACTAGCATTGGATGAGGTTTTAGATGCCTTTTGACATGTTTGTATTCAAATAACTCTCATGTTATGAGATATTTTATGAGTTTTTTAGTTTTTTTTAACATAGACTTTGTAAGTTCTAGAAAACACCCATCACTAAATGGAAATGACTCTTCAATGTTTGTCTAACTATTTCTGCATGATATACTTTTATTTTTCTCTTTTCATTTCACAAGGATTTCAACCATCTTTGCCTTATCTGTTATTATGATGATTGCAAGGCCTATTCCCTATATAACCTCTGCTCTAGATTGGTTGATTGGTTCCTTCCTCCATGTAACTTGCACACAAGAAGCCAGTTGGAAATACAATGGAAAATAATACTTAGTTGTCAAAGTGCCAATCAAATTCGGGTCTCTAACTTAGTTGGATGTTTGATTTCCGAGACTTTTGTGCACAAAGCAAGTCTGCTTGCGACTTCTCTGCAATCACATGGTTCTTCGATGGCATGTAACTCTATTCAAATTCAATTACAAGGCCCATGTTCCATAATGTATTATAAGCAATGATGATGGTTGCAACAATCGAGTATACCCATCGGATTGATCCCCTCTGCAATGAGGCATATCCCAACATGATACAATCTCAATTTTCTTTGATTAGCCAAGAGTTCTTCCAATGATAAAACCACAAGCTATTTAACGACACCATACCAGTCCTCGTTAGAAAATCATTCACAAGATTAAAAATAATGATAGGATTTTAACTTGACATAAAAAAATATTGAAATTATAGGGAATGATGGAATATGTGCTCATAGTTAATGCCCAGTTTGTTCTCCTTCCAACTGCTACGACTAGCTCTATATCAATTTTGAGATAAATTTTCGATGCCTTTACAAAATGCATCAAAACCTCACTCAAAATAAATGTTACCCCAATTTTCAATCATGTTAAATTGATAAATTGAACACTTCTTTCAACATAGACCCATCATTGTGACCACTTGAGAGTGGCACAATCACTGTCTCACATTATATGTGTTTCCACAAGTCTCCCTTGGCCTAGGTATGACAAAACCTCCATTATTTCCTCTCAATTTCCTATCTCAACCTCCATGGCCATCTAAAAATCATTCATCTCCCAGCTTCACTTAGCAGATAAAATGGCATTAGTAGTTCCTCAAACTACAGGATATGGTGATATTTCAACATTTCCATGTAATCCAACACTTTATGTGATTATTTCCACCATTTGGCATGACTTCCCACCAATCCTAAAGCTCAAGTAGAACTAGTGTTCGTTGTAAATTTCAAATACACAAACAACAAGGAAAAAACTCAGTGAACACTCACACACATTCCACAGTTGCATACAGTCGTTGTATGGCCCATACAACCCCCGGGTAAGAAGAAACACACAAAAAATGCCCCTAGTAGATGAGAAAATGTTCCAACAAGAGTTAAATTGACTAGCAGTGAGAGGAATATAAATTGATTCACTTCTTGTCATTTCATTTCTATTGTGTCTATTTAAAATTGAAAAAATAGAATATAGGACCACCTTTCCTAGTTTAGAGGCAGAAAGTATATTTTCCATGGTACATTTTTGCTAAAATCATGACAAAGGAGTTCAAAAATGAACACCACCAACATCAGGGTACATATAGGGCTTTGTGCTCTTCATTAAATGTCAATCCCATACACTCATGTAGAATCCAATGGAAATGTTGCAATTTGGCCAATCCTGGAAACTGTTAAGTTTGTTGAATTCTGAATAGGATATGAAATTCTAATTTCTCCATATGAATTTCAATGAGATTTGAACCACTCTCAAACATCCTTAAAAGTTGACATTATCCTTTACTTTTGATTTTCTATCCTCCTACTTTAAGAATTGAATATTACCTATAATTACCAGGTAGGAGGGTTCAAAACAACAGGCTTTGGTAAAAAGGGAGCATGGGAGAATCTCATTTTTTGAGGGGGATATTCGCCTGGTGCATTTCCTCGTGTCCCTAATCCGAAAAGATATTTTACACAACAATGGTTGAGTCATTATGCATGTGTTTATTAACCAATTCAGGAAGTTGAATGAAGGAGGAAGAAGTATAGAAGAATCATAACAGCCATATGCACATATACATATATGAAATAAAGCATAAACAATAGCAAACCATAACACCAATGTGATAACGAAGTTCGACAATCTCACCTACGTCTTTGGGTCGTTGTCTCAGTGGGTGAGGCTTTCTTATTTATGTTCAAAGCTCAACAAGTACATCACAATAGTGCCAAAAGGTTACAAAACTGATATGGTCTTGTTCTACCATATCTCAACAACCCAACAGAAGAAACGACACTCAAATCGGATGATCGAAGCTCCCAGAAATGGCCCTCAAAGGTGCGCTCCTCAACAACTTCCCTACATAAAAATGGCTTTGGCTTGGAAAATCTTCAGCATAAACCTACTCTGAATCTCCTCCCATAGCCTCAAGAAAGCCTGGTTTATATAGATCTAAAGTTGGTAACCATCTCCCAACTTCCCCCCAAGACCTAACCTCAAAAAGGGCCCAATATCCCCCAAAAACGACTAAAAATCTCCAAAACAGCTGAATAAAATCAAATAAAAACCATATTCTAAAGCTAGAGACCCACTTTGGCAAAAAGATTGGGCACAACCCCTTTTTCCCGTGCCCCTGGTCGTATGGTTGTTTGTCCTGTGATCTCGGGCTAGGTGCTAACGGTTAAGCCTCGGGTCCTTAGCGTTGCGTTGATCGTATGGGCCATATGGCCACATTCCATAACTCTGCGCACCCTCCAACTGTGATAACCCCTAGTATTTAGCCCTTGGTCAGTCAGGGATGGCCCCCGTTGATCGAGGCTTACCCCGAACCTTCATTACCTGTCAACATAAATGAATAGTGCGCCAACTCTCCACCAAGCAACACCCGTAGCCTGTATGGTTAGCGCCCATTTTTTAAGTCGTTGGCACCCGAGGAGGTCGGAGGTTCGAACCTCCCGACCTAACAATTTTTTTACCTAGTCGTCATTGGGCATCCACAGGGTGCCACATGGCGCCACCTGATTGAGCCACGTGGCGACCTAGGATTGGACCACATCGTCAAACCGTACGCCCAGTCACCCTGCCACATGTCTGACACGTCAGCAATCTGTATGCCTAGTCACCTTGTCATGTGTCAGTATGTACACCCAGTCACCTGCCTAGTTGTCGTCTTTATGCCACGTTTCCATATTCCATAGGGCCACATCACTGTACGGACTGCCACATGTCATTCATACGGTGACACCTGTCAAATCCGTATAGTGCCAACTCAGTCCGAAAATGACGAAACTGAGTGACATGTGTCACCTCCTGGTGATGCCATGCCAGCATGATGACATCACGCTGATGTCATTTTGATGCATGATGACATCACCTGTCGTACATACTAACATCGGTGTTGACTTTGACCTGATTGACTTTTTTCCTGTTTGGCGAAACGAACAGAATGCAATATCAGGAGCATATGATGTCAGTTTGAGCCCATTCAAGCTGAATTGGGTTTGTATCAACGAGTTCTATGCACACATTTGTTTTGAAGCCATTCTAAGAAATTTGATTTTTAGGCCTTTTTGAGCCCCATCAAGCTCCTCAATCCAATTCTGGATTAGTCCCCTCAAAAGGGGACATCGAAAAATGTCCGCTTTGGAGTAACCATGTCTCAGAAGTGTGGGGAGTGCGTCCCATGCCCTTGGGAATGCATCCCTATGTAACGTTGTTATTTAGTAACCTTTTGTTCATATATTTATATGGTTTTGTATTGGGAAGATAACAGGGTTGATTTATGATCAGTATGTAGTACTATGAAAATTTCCCTTGCGCATTCAGTTCTCTTAATTTACATTTACTAATGCATAATAATGAATACGTCCAACACCAATGAAGAAAGTTTTAGGTCATCCATATATGAAAACAACAAAAACCAAGATGACCTACCCTTGCTAACACATTCATGGTCTATAAATAAGACAAAAAATAACCTATCAATTGACCAATGGACGACAACAAAGCGCACATTTGTGAAGGATATGCCACTAAAAAAGTGATCAATGTGAAAAAGTAGCAAAATCAATAGTCTTATGTTTCCTTAAAGGGACAAGAGCGGTACTTTGGGCTCTTAGTGAGGTGATGGAAAAGATGGTTGAGTTGGTTGATTGTGAAGTAAAAGGATTAATCCTTTTTTGAAAAGTAAGTAGGAAGTAGTGTCATCTAGAGAATGGACAAATTATGTTTCTTTTCTCAAATATGTAAAATGAGCATATTACAGTTTAATGGATACATTTTCCTATTATTATATATGGTTTTATACTTAATCAAAAAAATCAATGAAAGATTCGCCAAGATTTTATAATTCAGTGAAAGATTCGCTAAGATTTTATAATGTTGTACAAAATAGTAAAAGATTATCCAAAAATTATATACACATATTATATTATTGATAAAATAGCCTTCAAATTTTCCTACGTATCATGGGGATTAGCCCATTTATTATACATATAAATTTGGGTGGGGGGGTGATTAGCTAAAAAATTATATACACATATTATATTATTGATAAAATAGCCTTTGAATTTTACTATGTATCATGGGGATTATCCCATTTATTATACATATAAATTTAGGAGGGGGTCTTAAAATTACCCTTATCGACCATAGTATGAATTAAATCGACCTAGGCATGGAATCTACAATCTAGGGAGGACATATGGCCATGGGGAAGAAGTATATGTTGTGTATAGCTTCAATAATCATCAAACTTGTAGAACAAAATTATAAACTCCATTATAATTGCACCATGGATCTTCGATTCAAAAGAAATTGATGGAGAGGATTTTGGAGTTGTTGGCATACATTGAAAAATGGTCTAAATCTAAGTAAACTATAATTGAATTATACTTTCCTATTTGTCCCCATTAATACATTCATAACAATGAATTAAACAAAATAAGAACAACATTTCACACGCAAAATCACTCCACAATGAAATCACAATGTACAAAATGTTTACTCTGGAAACCCAAATGGGAAAACCAACTTCGAACGGGGCTTAGTTTCTTCATCTCGACAATCTATGGTACAAAGCTTTCACGGATTTCTCTACCTCTACTTCCCTCTCTTGGAAAAAAGACCCATTGAGAATGAGAGTGAAGGAGGAAATAGGGAGAGTTGGGGGTAGGGGGAAGGCCAATGCCCTAACCCTTAGTTTCTCATTCCTCGACCTTCTCTCCTATTTCTTCTTCTTTTTTTTTCATTCAATTCTCACATTTTTCTTTCTCACTCTCATTTTTTTCTTGTTCAATTTTTATGTTTACATGTTTTACAAAGTTTGTTAACCTTTGTTTATTATTTAATTTCTTTATAGGTACTGAGTCGTACTCACATTCATTGGTTCAAATCAGTTTCAGATCAATCGGTGCAGTGTATTCCTTGTAGAAATGTTTCCTCTAACTATTGTATTGTATTGGTGTAGTGTTGAGCATCACACGATTCCTTTCAAAAGTATCTCCTCTAACTATTGCAAATTGAACATGATATTTAGAAGTATGTGAATCTCTTTAAAAGTAGGAAAACTTGTGGAAGAGCTTTCCTTACCATGTCTATGAAGCTTTACATTGTCTCTATATTGAGATAAAAACCCTCAACAATGTGTGCATTTTAATTTGCCCACCAGTCATGGGATTTGGGCTCTTGTGGTTTGGATGGGTCTGAGTCGTAAAAGACAAGAATGAGTATATGTCTCACATGTTAAACCAAGGTAGAACAGACTTAAAAAGGGAGAGAAGGTTATGATAGTTTAAAGTTGAAAAATATGCAAAAACTTAGTTTCAACTTCAACATAAGAAATGAATTTTCACAATTATGACATGACCCTAAAGTCAATGCAAATACCCTATAACTTTAAAGTTAATATGGAGAGACTTGGTAAGGATGAAGTCTTGCATACTCATGATGGTTGAGTGCCAAGTCTCACATCCTAAATCCAAATAAGAGGAAAAACACAAGAATCTCATGAGGTGAATAGAAGAAAAAAAGAAGAATTATTATCTAAGTCTTCATACATTAAGAAAAACTTGAGGGCACTACGATAATGGCACAACCTTATAAGAAATCATAGCTACCAAGATCCAAGAGTCAACTTCTTGAAATGGCAAGGACCAAAAGAAATGCATAATTATAAGTGGTGGACTCTAAGTTCATAGGGTATCCTCTATTGTTGTCATCCACTTCACAATATTCAATGTGGGGATGCTTTCAATTTTTTTTTACACATTTACAATGGTGATTGGGGTATCGTGCTCTCTTTGAGTCCTGTACCACTAATTTTCTACCCAACACACTCCTCATATCCATTACACCACTCTTTGCAGTAAAGAGGTTGACCATAATAGATTCCAATTGTTAGCCCATGTAGGCTTGATTAAAAAACACACTTGATTTCATAGACCACAACAAAAATTTTGAGTTTTTCATATGAGACACCAAATTCTCAAAAAATCATTCATGTGACTATTATTAACGACCTAAGTGCCTAGATGCAATTTTTACTTTTCCAAGAAAACTCGTGGAGGCCCTAGGCATGGTGAGAGTAAGAAATTCTCAACCGGTATTTGTGTGGAGGATAGTGGACTTGACCTTTCTAATTGCTCTGAGAACCTAATATAATTCTCTGGTAGTATCATGGCTTGGCATGGGAGTGGCCAGACTACAGAGACATGTTGCATATGAACCTATGTTTGGGTGGTAAGGCCTTCACCCTTAGTTAGTGAGCTTGGAAAACCATTTATACACAGATGGGTCTCTTGTGTACTCTTTGTCATGTTGTAAAAGATGTAAACATGTTACGCTTGTGTAAGTTCTGAAACTACAAGGTCTATGAACAATTCTGAGAAAGATGATATAAGTACCTAATTGCACACTCTGCATTCATTCCTTTTACTTACTAGTAAATGTCTCTTGTGATGAATGATAAATGAAGAGATCTGCTTGACTCTATAATTCACAGCTTATATTTGCTATGCTTTAACTTCCTGGTTATTTGACCTATTAGGATGGGATTTAAGGGAGGTCTCAACAAAGATCTTTAAAACTCAGAGAAATAAGTAAGGGGTGCTTGGGATTATGCTCTTGCATGTTTTAAATTTCCCTTATGTGTCCTTGTCCTATGTAAAACCTGAATTTGGTGATAGTTCCCAACCTTTATAAGAGTGGGACGAGCCTTATGTTCGTGGGGAAGAATTGATTATTCCCTAGAGTCAACCTTGGTCACCTTGTGCTTGGTTATACGATGTAAGGCCCTCCTATCACGATTATGAAATTGGAGTCCGAGAGAAGAAACGAAAGGGAAACAACAGGCATTGATTCAGAGCAAAGGATCAATCTCGACCATCTATAGAAGGCTGAGCCTTTTGGGCTAGCCGTTGTAACCGGCCTCATGAGACCATCGGAACCTGGTTGGTTTAACCTCAATCCCATCACAAAACTAGTATACCAAGGCTAAGATGAGACTGTTGGAAAGTGTTTTTCTACCTTGAAAGTTTGTTTATTGTCTAGACAAGCCTCTTGAGAAGGACTGCATAATCCATGTGTAAAATTATCACATCAAAAAATATAAGCATGTTGATTTGCACCAGAAGAAGTATGCCATGATATTGTTGGAATTAGAATTAAGACTCCTGTGAGAAGTTGAATATATTTATAGGCATTAATGGTAAGATCTGAAGGTGAATGGAAGAAAGAGCAGAATCATGTTATAGGGTAGCATAAGTCCAAATAATGAATGAGTTGGATTGCAATAATGGTGTCTATGAGCATGGGTTGATAAAGCCTTGGCAATAATAATTGTTGCTTAAATAAAATACTAAGTCATGTATGAATAACTCTTCATGCTTAGAGGATAGATGGAAATATTGTTAAGGTCAATTCATAATGAAAGAGACGTGTTGTTGGTTAACCCATTTAAGCATAAGTAAATGGATTTTATGAGCATGTAATGATGCAATCGCTTTGGATTTGAGAGGTTCCAAGGATAAATGGTGTTCTTATTAATAACATTTAGCATTATAAGATGGATATGTTGTCAATTCATATGGAAATGATTAAGCATGTGTGTAACGTTCATATAGACTTAGAATAGTCTATTGTTATTTGTAAAATAGTGTGTTGTTGGGTCATTTTGGGTTATTGAGGATCTGATAACAATACAAAAAATTAACAACATGAATGAGAATGTTGATGATGTTATTACTTGCAGCCTTATGAAGATAAGGCAAAGGATCAGTAAGGTGTTGATCCAAAGTCTAGTAAAGGGAGTGTTGTAACACTTCCCTGAAGACCGATGAATTAGCTAACATCCAGAGAGGGATGATAGCCATATAATATGGCTTAATATGCTCAAGCAACAGTGAGAGCAAATTTAGGTAAGAGTTCCTTGGTAAAGGTCTACGGACCCGGAATGATTTAAGATATGAAGAGAGATAGGAATTGGTATCTTGTTGCCCTAGGTGTTGTTGTAATTACTTATTTGTATTTTCTAATTGTGGAGATCTTTTATAGTAGATAGGAAAAAGTGACCTCTTATTGGTTGTTTCCATATAAAGAGGGTAGCATAATTATGATTATGTCTGTGAGACTAGTCATGTGAATGATTGTAAGTTCTCATTGAAGAAGGCTAATATTAAGATTTAATAAATGTATAAGAATGACCTAAAAATGTGCAAGTGATGCACATGCACACACACACACACACACACATATATAAGTGAATTATGAAGCAGGAATATCACTTTCTATGTTCTCGGAAGCATTGTTGTTTATTTAGTTGACCATGTCTCGAAGGGTCTGATTGTTTTGTTTGAATACTAGCTTGAGCGTGGTTGTACTCCATTCTTCAAAGAGAGATAATGTATAATGTTGAAAGATAAAGTAAGAAAAAATGCTCTGTTGTTATGAAAGAAGGAAATATGGTTGTGATTGTGCCTTTAATATTTTATATAAATGATTGAGAGCAATAATAAGACAGGTTGATTTTTTTAAGTAAATGTGCATGTGAAATTGTAAAGTGTGTCAGTGGTAGACACACCCATATTATGTTGATGCATATGGTTAAGTGCATGAAAGCACATGGTGGATATGAACTAATGGAATAAATGTACATGTTTGAATGTGTAGTTTGAATGAATAATAATGATAAATGCTTATATTCTTGATGGAATATTGGGTAAACAACCGAAATGTTAAAGTTGATGTTAACTCATGGGTTGAGACCATTTCAGGTGAATATCGATATGCAACAAGGAAGTTACATGATGAAGAAGTTCCATGTGGGTGGATGGTGGAAAGACTTTTTCAGGAGAACAAAGCCATGGAATTTATGACTATTGGAATTGTGCAGTGGGCTGCAAATCCTATTTGTATAAGAATTATGGATTACATTTTAAAAGATAATGCATGTGTGGAAGACTTTCATATATAGAACCTTGATAATCCTAATTCTATTTGATCAATCTGCAAAGTGCACTTGTTTGTGATAAACTTATAAGCTAACTTTGATAATGCATTTTGTTGTTGCATTCAAGAAAAAGAGGACTCTTTGAATGAAGAAAAGTCAAGACAACCTTGACTGAGATTGCTCAAGAAATGGAGCAGGCAGGCCCAAGAATGGGGTAGAATGAAAAGATAATGTGGAGAGAAGGGAACACCTTTCTCACTCTAAACCCTGGATTTTTTAGGAGAGTTGTATGCTTTAAAAGAACAATTGCGAAAGAAAAGGAAAATAAATTAATAAATATGTTTCAATGAATGATCTTGGTTAAATCCATGTTATAAAAATGGCATCGGGGTCTTGGAAATAGTTCAACTAAGATGAAAATTCTAGACTGTATCGAGGAGCTAAAATGGGGAGAATCCCTTGAATCCTTTCTTGTTGTTTATTATTTCTCTAGGATGAGAAAATTGATGTGTTGTTATGTGTGAATATTTCTAACATAAGAATGTTGAGTGTTGTGTAAAAGCGAAACAACTAAAAGGTGTTTATGTTACACTCATGACCACACTAAGGAAATGTGGTAGAGTGAAGATAGATATGCTAAGGCATATTTGAATAATGTTTGATGACTAATAAAAGTGTTAAAGCACCTATATTATAATTGACATGACAGTTGATGTAATTGTTGTTGTGACTTTGTGTGTAGGAAGGATTGGAGTTGTTGAGGAGACAATTGCCAATGGTGGACAACCTCATACAGAGGATAGGGACAAGAGGGTTGTCGATTAAAGAATTGGAGAAGGACCTTAGGATTCCCCGTGAAGCACCACTGATAAGATAACATTAGAAAAGTTGTTGGTAGTCAGACATGTAGAAATATATCATGCCTTGTGGCATGAAATTTAGAAGGAATTGGGTAAGGATTTTCGTCCAAGTATGCCTCATATTTTTATGATTGTGAACTAATTGCAGTATGTCATTAAATACCTAGGAAGGGTATTATAGAGGAAGGAACCTCTTGTAGACAAACTAAAATGGATTTGGAATATTTTGCAATACATGCACAAATAGTTATGCCATGTTGAATTGGATAACCATGAATGAATAAGTAGTTGTGCACATAAGTGGCACATACATTTAATGCATTGATGATGCATGTTGTATGGAAGAGGAAAAGTATTGGACTTCCCATTATGGAAGGAGGACCTTCCAATATTCCAACATAGTTATGAAAATGGTAAATAGAGAAATTGGGTGGCCATGAATATTGGCACCCTGATTGCCAACAAAGAAAGAATGCATGAATGCTTTTATGTGAAATTTAAATTTCATATTATGTTGATGAATTGAGATCATGATCATCTCAAGGCAGGGAACACACTCCTGGTGTAATAATGAATGTTGATAAAGAATTCATGTGGTGAGAAGTTGGCTTAGTTCCACCTCACCACGACAATGTGCCTAACATAAAATATGGTAATATGAAATCAATGCAAGAGTGCATTGTGTGTAAATGTGGTTGTTATGTCCCTAGTCTGAACCCCATTTGTAATTGTACATATAGGTTGGTGATTCGTTGGTACCAATTGTAAATTTAAATGTACATATAAATCGGTGAGTCGTTGGCACCAAGTTTGGGTTTTGCGGGATTGTTATCAAAGAAAGGGTGGGCACATTTCAGAGTGTTGCATACACCTGGGTAAGTGTGTATGGTTTTCACATCAAAGGAAGGGTGTGCACATTTCACAGTGTTATGCACACTTGAGTAAGTGCGTGGGGATTACCTTGACGTGCGCATCGGACCGAGTTGTGTGTGTGTGTGTGTGTGTGTGTGTGTGTGTGTGTGTGTGTGAATGTATACGTATTTGAGGTTAGAGAGCATGTGTGGTTATGGGGCTAGTGAGATGAAATGAAAATAGGCCAGTGTGCCTATCCTTGTAAAATGTAATCACACTCAAGTTATTAATAATATCACATCGTTGCACGTAGACAGATAAGATGAAAAGAGATGGGGGGATAAACTCCACCGAAAAAGGGAAAAGTGGGGGTTAAGCCAAGGGGCTTAAGTCCAAGGGAACATTTTATTAATATTTATGAAAAGTGTAATTTATGGATAATTATTTATCTTAAGTTCCCAAGGGATGGGAACAAGTCACTGTGTGGCTAAAGCTAATTCTGAAGGTGACAAGTGTCCAGTTTAAGGCATGCAATATATATTGTTGGCCTTAGTGTATTTTGGAAGGAAAACAATCATTCATCTCATTCCTTGATCATTCAGATCAACATTCTTGCGGGGATATCTAGAAATTTATTCCATTGTATAACCCTATGCTTGGGAAAAACTAGTTTGTTGTTGAAGAGGCGGATAATCAAGCCCGTGAGCATTCTCTCCAAGTGAGAGATTTGTTGATATATTTGTTGATGAAGAGGAAGGTTGTCAATCCCATGAACATTCTCTCCAAGTGAGAGTTTTGCTAGTTCCCTAGTGTGTTGGGCATTACTTGCAGTTCTCTGAGACTTCTTTCCTGACATGTTGTTGAAGCCCTGGAAGGGAAGTGGGGCAGTCAAAGGATTGTTGATCAAAGAAGGGGCACACTTCCTAGGGTGGGACATCCATGTGGGGAATGAGAGACTGCATTCTAGTTGCAACTATGGGCACCTTGGATTGAGCAATTCCACTTATTATCAGACCTTATCCTGGCATTAGGAATCCTTTTTCCCTGGTGGAGTTTAAGCCCCATCTCAAGGATGACCTGCTGCTAAAATTTTATGAGCAATTGAGTGTATAGTTGGGAGGAATGTCTGAGTTCTGCACACAGTTGATGACTTTTCATAAAAGATAAGTGTCCTTTATGTGCTTGTCTCATTTACTGTGTGCTTAATTATCTATGTCTGATATGAGTTTAATTCTTGTATGATGTTGCATATAAGTAATTAATGTTATTATGTATAATGTTGCTTTCACGTGTAAGTGTGGTGTTGATATGAAGTGTTTGTATTTGTACATGTTGAGTATGATAGTGGTTATTAGTTATTCATGTTGAGTATGATAGTTGTTATTAGTTATTCATGTTAAGTTAACCTTATAATATTGGTCACGAGTCTTTGAGGCGAGGTTAGAATGGTCATGCACGTAGGAAAACACTATGTGTGCACAAGAGGTTGGATTCGCTTGTGCACACAGGGAAGCAATCTGTGTGCACAAGGAGAACAAAATTTGAGTGTGATGCCAGAACAGTTACGCGCGCAGTAGTGATCACATGCTCAAAGTGGATTACATGCACAATAATTTTGTGTGGTCAGCATGCTTGTGCACACAATTGTATTGTGTTACTTCTGTTGTTATAAGTTGTGTCAGAAGAGGAAAATTTGTGTGGCGCGACCCAGCTTGGGGTCGAGCGCGTTACTTCAAGTATTTATGCGTAGACCAATGTTATAAAGTAGAATATACGCATTAGATTTTGGAGTAGTGTTTCTCATTAGTAAGATGGGTAAGCTACAAATTGGTATCAAAGTGGTATTGGGAGAGTTGTAGTAGCGAAACTCAGTTGTGAGGCTAGGTATATTACAGTGGATGCCATGGACATTGACACATTGGTTGAACTCTTATGAAAATTGAATGGATTATATAAATTTGGTATGCTAAAAAACTGCATATGCAAGAAATAACAATATCTTTTTGTTTCATATGATTAGTGAACAAAAGTGATGCAATTGTTAGTATGCATAATTTTAAGAATTGTTAGTGAACCACTATAATGTACAATGAAAATGTAATGTGCATGAGAAAACTAACAATTTGTTTGGCTATGTGAAGATTCAAAATTGAAAGAAAATGGTCTTGAATATGGTAGAAAGTAAGTCCATGAGGAAGGTTTATGCCTACAGTTGTAAAGAGACAAACTATTATGAGAAGGAAGTTTCATACTTGTGGAATATGGTTCCTATAAGAAGTAGATTTGAAAATTTATAAGTGGAACTTGAAATTTATGGGTTGCAGATTGAAAGGATTTTTATTGAACTTGATGATAATACATCACGATTACTATATGTGTAAATCATACAGGTGAGATGATAGATTTGTACTGGAGGAACAGATAATGGCTATCGGACTGGAAAAGCGTAGAAAAAGGGAAACTATTGTGACATTAAGACCCAGTATGCCATAATCACATTGATATGGTTGTGTTGTGTTAGAGTGGGCATGAGGGACACCTCAGCAAAGAGGGCATGAGGGACAACCAATTTATAAGACTCAGTGAAGTATCTGAACTCTTCTTGTGCAAAAAGACATTGGCTGGAAAGATGGATCACCCGAGGGACTGTGCAACAGAGAAGGGGATGTCTGATCCTAGAAGGTGAGTGACTACAAGGAAGAGGAGACTTCAATATCTCTTGTTATCTATTGAATGAGGGTCATGATCACAATGAATATGTCAAAAGAAAAACGGTGGGTTGAGTAAATGTGGAAGCCATATGGATGGAGATCCACGAATTGCACAGATAGTATTTGTGTTGAAATATATATTTCCTCCTAAATTATAAACAACAATGAAATATTTATGCATGAAAATTGTTTTAATATGCATTGTTTATGATGATTTTTGTAGGCATATTGTTGAAATTCCAAAGTCTGAAAATGAACCAGACTGAGAAGGAAATACATTGTTGAAGAGGCTAAAATATGAAAGCATGGTGGGTGTTGTTGAAAGCAAAGAACACATAGGGCAGTGTTACTATTTAAGGGTATAGAGATGTAACACCCCCATTTTTAATCCCCCTAATTAATTTGTAATTAATTATGGTTAATATTGGTTTATCTCGACAGGGAGATAATATTCCCATGCTATGGCTTGTAAAAGATGTAAATGTGTAATATAAAAGCAACCCAGTTGACTATTGGGTGAAGCCTTAAGTACTAGCCATGATACCGCCAGAGGAAAGAGCAACGAAACCTGGAAAGGGGGATTCATTATACTAAGAGAGCCTAAGCCTCTTGCTGAATTAATTATTTTTGAAAATAATAACTTTTTTCCCTTTTTTTCGTGATTTCAAAGCAAGTCAGTTAATGAGGGAGGATTGGTAGTTGGAAAACTAACCACCCTTAATGAATGGAAGCATGGAAGACTGGATAGGACAACAAAAAAATTTCATTCAATAGTACAACAGGAAAATCATCATAGTTCCCCATGATTGACCCACGGGTTCCTTCTAACAGAAGGAAGGTACAGAGAGAAGTGCACGGGTGCGTGCAGCAGAAGGGATTTATGGTCTGGGGAAAAGGGGGTTGCGAAGAGCGATGAATAAGGGACATGTGGGCAGAAATGAATGAGTTGGGAGAAGGAGATTTTGTGTAGGATTGGTACTAGAATTTAGAGCCCAACCTGAGCTAAAAAGGACGTGAGCTTGGTGCTGGGAGGGTGCTAAAGAAACCTCATGGGGACCCTGGGCATGGTGGGAGTAAGGAGTTCTCAATCGATAGTTGTGTTAAGGAGAGTGTCCTTCACCTTTCTAATTGCTCTAAGAACCTAATATAATTCCTTGGTGGTATCATAGCTTGGCACGGGGGTGGACAGACTATAGATACCTGCTACATCTGAGCCTATGGTTGGGTGGAAATGCCTTCACCCTCAATTAGTTGGCTTGGAAAACCATTTATACATAGATAAGTCTTTTGTGTAATCTTTCTCATGTTATAAGAGATATAAACATGACATGTCTGTGTATGTTCTGAAACTGCATGGTCTATGAACAATTCTGAGAAAGATGGTAGAAGTACCTAATTGTGTACTTTGCATGCATTGATTTTACTTACTAGTAAATGTCTCTTGTGACGAATGATAAATGAAGAGATCTCCCTGACTCTATAATTCACAACTTATATTTTGCTATGTTTTATTTTCATGGTTATTTAACCCATTGGGATAGGATTTAAAGGTGCACGAACATATATATTTAAAACTCATAGAAATAAGTAAGGGGTGTTTTGGATTATGCTCCTGGATGTTTTAAATTTCCCTTATGGGTCCTTGTCCTATGTAAAACCCAAATTTGTTGATAGTTCCCATCCTCTCCAAGAGTTGGTCGAGGCTTATGTTCATGAGGAAGAATTGATTATTCTCTAGAGTCGACCTTGGTCACCTTGCACTTGGTTATACGATGTAAAGCCCTCCTATCATGATTATAAAATTTTATTTTGGGAGAAGAAACCCAAGGAACCCATTGAAAATCCTTTTGAAAATAGAAAGGAAATAACAACCATCAATCCAGAGTGGAGGATCAATCTCGACCATCTGTGGAAGGCTAAGCCTTTTGGGCTAAGCATTATAACTAGCCTCAGGAGACCACCAGATCCCAATTGGTTTACCTTAATCTCGTTCAACCCCTGTGTACACCAAAGTGATTAGATATTCGTTGGATTGGGGGGGGAGAGGATAAACCTCCATCGTCTAATTGTCACTGAGGATCTAGGAACTAGAGGAAGACGCCTCGATTAACTAACTCACCAGATAATCAGTGCACCGGAGGACCTGCATCATAGGATATATGTCTAGGCCTTGTTACGTTCTAATGTTAGTGGGACCAAGTTCCACACAAGATTCCATCTCTTTTATGCTTATAAATAGGGGGAGAGAGAGAGAGAGAGAGAGAGAGTGCAATGACATTTTTTTCCAGTGTGGTGGCTTGAATTCCATAGAGAATGAGACTTGTTGGCATTGTATTCGTGCAAGTTGAGTCTGAGCTAGGTCGGGCATAAAACCTTTGAATGGACACTTTAAATCCTAGTCATTAGATCAAAAGGATGAGAGATCTCAACAGTTGATCCTTCTTGATAAGCTTGGGAGGGAGGCCAATGCGATGGGGTAACCAGACCCCTGGACTTCCCAAGCCCCATTTTCCTATGTTTCTATCCTAGTTTATAGGTGCCCGGTTGGGAAAGCTTACAAGAAGAGTTCCATCCCCTTTCCTTTGTTAGTTTACGAGTGAGAGGAAATTGGAGCACATGTTGATGATGTTAGAGTGATGTCAAGATGAAATAGTCAAGTCAATGAGAAGTGTATAGGTGTCAACACTTGAGTGGAGGATCCTTATACCTTATGATGACGTGGAGTGTCATGTCATTCTACATGTCGCACTATGGTTGGCCCACATGTCTAGGTTCTAGATCGATTATTAAATTGGGATTTTGAAGCACGAGTGCATATGAGTTAACCTGGGGTCTTGATTCCTAGTGTGAAGAGATGTTGGTGGAGTGTGGTACCCGGTGGGGCAAGGCACTCAGTGAAGCGAAGCATCTAGTAGGTTAAGGTTACGGTGGATTTGTGTTCTGGATTGGGGTATGGCTCCAGTGATCGCTCCAGTAAATAACGGACCACCGGAAGGGTCTTAGATACAGTCTAGTGCAGGGGATCCACAAGATCCCAGTGTCCAGTGAAGTGTGGGACCACCACCACAAATTTCCTGACAAATCAATGTTGGGTGTTGCCACGTAGGATGGTATGGATGGTGGAGGTCCATGTGGGTGCCCTGTGTACATGAGGTAGATGTTTGGTGAGAAAAAAGCCTAAGAGTTTAAAGAGGCCATCACTTTTGATTTTGAGCTCGGTTTTGAGCATGGTTACAGTCATTGGAAAGCTCTCACAAAACAAATTTAATCTATGGACTCCGATTTGAGAAAGGAGTTAAGGTACGAAAGAGGAAATTTTGAAACCTCACCAACCTAAGGAAGGGTTAGGGGGTTGGGTGTGTTACAACATCTATACAACATGCAATAATATTTCCATACGAGGCAACCATATTTAGTTTTCCAGCTTAGAATGAGCTCAATTGATTACTATATGACTAAGGATAATAATAGAGGCTACAAGTTCCTATCATTAATTGCCTTACAATGCTAGTAAGTGTTGAATATTTAAATAGATATAAGATTTATTGGAAACTACAGACCTAGTTGTTTATGGATTTTTCAATTGATATGGTTTTCCTATCATTACAGGGTTAAAACAAACCCATCTGTAGACAAAATTAAATTGTGTGCTTGTATTATTTATTTTCCAATGGAGGTAAAGATTATCTTGTAGAAATGAACTGAGTAAAGGGTCATTCCCATGTAGAGAAACATTGGGTTTGAAATGTATATCATTGGAGTGAAGAGCAAAGCCCCATGGTTTTTGAGAAGGATGGAGAACATGAGATAAATAAAAATCTACAATGGGAATTATGTGTGGGGAGGAAAGGTGCAACCTCCTTTGCCACTCTGACCATGGTGGTGGTGTTACTACCCCATTGATCTATGAGCCATGATGGAGGAGATGGTGATGCACATTTACCATGTTGAGTGTGAACATCCATGTGCCATGTCGAAGGTAGGGATTGGGGGAGGTCAAGAGTCCTAGATGACATAAATAATTAGGTCTCAATGTGCAAGGAAAACATAAACATAGTAACAAAATGGATTATAGATGGCATATTTTCATTGTTCATGTTGACAATTCTCGGGAATTCATTGTTCATAATATAAATGCATCATGACATAAAGAAAAAATAAAATGTCAATGAATTCCATGATCTTACTTAAATATTGATGTTTGTAATGGAATATCAAAAGTTTATAGCTATGAAATTATTGGCCATCGACCAAGTTTTGGGGAAACTTTGACCAGTTTTGGCCCACTTTTGGACTTCAACACGTTGGTCGAAGAAGGAGTGCCCGATGGAGCTAAGATCGCGGATCTCACCTAATTTTAGGGTTAGGGTTTTGTAACAGGTTTATGGGATGTCAGCCCATGGGTTCTCCCCATGTTTAGGCCTTATTGTAAGGGTTTGTAAAGTATAAATAAAGGGGAATGTATTGTAGAAAGGAGGAAGTGAATGTAGTTATGTGTGTAACAATAGCTCTTTGCGCAGATTGTATGTAGTCAAGGCTTTGTGCTCGACTATGATTTTGTAGAAGGTGCTAAGTGTTGTGATTGTGGCTTTGTGCATTTGACCTATTTTTGGGGGGCAAAGAAGGAGGATCTAGGGCTTAGTGCGCAGATCTCATGTCTTGTGTCAAGCTCAACTCTGTGGATTAGTGCACAGGAGTGATTGAATGTAAGACCTTGGTGAATAATAAAGAGGCGAAGCGGTTTGTGGACGTAGCCCCACCCTGGGGTGAACCACGTATACTTGGTGTCTCATGGTTTGCTTTGTACAGTGTTACCTTTGTTATATTTTTGCTTAGTGCTTATATTATGATATGCAATATACTTTGTTTATGTTAAAGGGTAAATGAATGTTAGATCTAACTCATGGTGCTAAGTGATAAGTGCTCGAGATATATAATCATTTGTTATCATTGCGTCGATCTATATTTGTTTATGCTCTATGGTGTTCATAGGGTTAATAAACTAATTCATGTCACTTCCTAAGCGTTAACATAATCTTCTGTGAAGTGCTATTATCACAGATTTGTGTCCCAGCCTGGTTACAAACACCTGCGTCCTGTAACCTCCCTATTTCTACCTCGACTGAGACTTCACCTACTTCACAGGTGTTGTCGAAAGGGCCAGTAGTCGAGGTTTTGTTGGTGTGTTGTTAAGTGTTGAACCCTAGGTCTACCCCTGTGCCAACAAATGGTTCCATTGTTGGGACCTGAAATTGTGATTGCTGGGAATTGAAGTAAAGAAAAAGAGAAGCTATGTGCGTAGATCTATTGCTGAAGTGCGCAGTACTCTACTTGACTTGTGAAGATTTGTGCCAAGAAAGTAAGTTGATCTGAAGAAAAGAGGTAAGATCCTAAAAGAGGTAAGCTTTGTGCTTTGGTAAGAGAAAGATAAGTGAAAATGTTTGTTCGAAAACATGAATTTAAGTATGCTTAATAGATTTTTTCCTAGTCTGAAGGCTAGGGTACAGTTGAAAGAAATAGTTGATTTGAGTAAATCTAATGTAAATGAAGAAAGATATGTTATTCCTATGTATAGAAAGAATTGTTGGACTGATAAGTGGATGCAGGAACCTATAATTATTTTTTGCAGATTGCAGGTCCAACACTATGATCCTAGAGGAAATGTGTAGTACAAAAAAGATTGGCGAACATTTAAGAGAAAAAGAGGATTGACTTTGTGTTATAACTGCAGAAGGTCGGGACATCTTGCTAAGGAATTCCCTGGGGTAGGCCCTATTTGTCTTTGTTGTAAGGTTGTTGGTCATGAGGTTGAGGATTGTCCAAGGATCATTGCTAAAGTTGAAGGGAGGGACATAAGACAAGAGAACTATGAAAAGAGTCAAGAGACTAAGGGTATGTTAGAAAGTCATAAAGAGAAAAGGTTAGAGGAAGTTCAGACTATGTTATTACAGTTGGTAGAAACAATGGATGTTCATAAAGATGTCAGTTTACCAGAAAACTTGAAAGCAAAAAAGCGCATAAGTGCAAGAATAGAAGACTTCAACATAGACTGTGTCTTGGATGAAGAAACATAAGTGAATATATGACAGAAGAAACTTGGGAAGTTTTGGGAAAGACTACTATGGTACCTTCTTTGGGAAGGATAGGCTTGTTTAAGGGAAAGATGATAACCTTATGTGTAAGAGTAACTACTATACCTATTATTGTTCATGGAACATCGACTGAAGAAGAATTTGAAGTCATTAGGTTTGTTAAGGACAACGCCCTTTTCCCTCTTTTGTTAGGTAAGACCTGGATTGAGAAGGATCAGATCATAAGGAAAGTAGAGGAAAAAGCTATAGAAAAGAAAAAGCAAGAACTGAGGGATTTCATAGCTAGGAAAATAGACCGACTAATATAAGAACGAGAGGATAAGATGAAGCAACAGAGAAAAGTAACAATGCAGGAGGGACAAAAAGCAAAAGAACTAGCCATCAAAGTTGAAAGAATGCAAGAAGGCTTGAAGGACCTATCTATCCAAGAGAGAAATGTGCCCAATCAGAAAATATTAAGAAAAGGGATATTAACTTTAGAACCTTTGAAGGTACCTCAACAGTGCGAAGCCACCACGCTAAGGGAAGATAAGAATAAAAATGGAAAGAGGATTCCAGAAATAGTTAAAGAGACTCAAATAACAGAAAATAAGGCAAGGAAGATCAATAAAAACAAGGCTAAGTTGGAAAAGCTACAAGAATTTAAGGGAACTGAATGGAAGACTTCGTAGACTGGAACCTCACAGGAGGCAGGTTCACAGGGTTTGAACCTCGTTGGAACAGTAGATCTGCGCAGATTTGGACTTCGCCCTGGTGAAGTTATATGACCGTTGGAGGCACCTCAACTGTTAGAGTGACGCTCTAGAACGACTAGGAAACACATTTATGGGGTTATGGGTTGCTTTTGGACATTGAGACCGTGCCATAAAGGATAGATTTACATTAATGGAATCATTTGTCTGTCCATTGGAAGATCCATCACAATCACCCCACTTACTTAACTCGTTGATGGTAGCGCTAGGACCACTTTTTGCAACATGTGATTGACTGAGCTAAGCCAAGAATTGTCCAAGTGTTGAGTTGTGATGCCTGTCATTATCTGAAACTATACCCCGTATGTCCGTTTGTCTACCCCGCCTATCTGTTAAAAGCTAGAATGTCAGTCGAACCCAGCGAGTTGGAGAAGTCTGTCGAAGAAGTTCTTACGAAGATCATGGTTGACAGATCTGTATCTGAAGGTATTCAGGCATCGTCGACTAGGGGACTACAAGATTCCCCTTCGATCAGACATCTTTCCACCTGCATCAACCCCGTAACGGAATAGAGAAGTAAGCATCGCGGTGATCTGGCTAACATGAAGCAGATCCCATCGATCCTCCCTGAATATATTTCGCCTCTGTTCGATGATGTTAACCGCGACAGTATCCCTCGCGATTTCGAGTATTCTATTTTCACTACGTACATTCTGAAAGGAATTCACAAAGTTGAGAGTCAGTAAGGATAGATCCCACTATTGAAGATTCCTCATTTTGGCCGCCACCAGGAGGTTAACGCTTGTGTTAAACTCCTTCTATCGTGTTATCATGGCGGATATCTATGGCTCGACAAAAGAATTACCGTGGATCTGGTGTTGATCCTCTGGATCAAAGGTTTAAGTTTGAAGGGTCTTGATCCACAAAAATTTTATCCAGGGAAGACCTCGGACCGTTCGTTAGCACAACGCATCAAAGAAGCCTATGGATAAGTAGAAAAGGGGAAGCAAGGTTGCAAAGTAGCCTCCATACAGGATGACGCAGTGCGCCTTGCTTGTCAACTCTTAGCTGGCAAGCTAGTGAGGAAGAACTGCCCCACACAGGTCACCGAGTTCATGGTGGACCTCGCAAGAAAGTGTGTGGAGGGCATGCAGATGAACTGGGCGAACTACCTCATCAACGAGCTAGGAAAGGATTGTCGTGAAGCCTAGGACTTGGGATATGAATTTCATTACAGTTGGTTGATCATCCTGATCACATTTGTGGCTTGGCAGATGCCTGAAGGAGCCACTTGCCCAGAGATTGAACCTACGGAGCCCCTGGCTGCTCAGTTTTCCACCCTGTGGTATACCAATGACATGACGAAGCAGTGGTAGTCTATTGTTGTGTTTCAAAGATACTAATAGTAGTTGAAGGCCGCCATTGAATCATTCTTGCATATGGCACCGCATACCTTGCATCAGTATCGACCCATAGCGAAGTTCTGCGCTGGTCCCCACTTCATTTACATCACCGCGCGAAGAGATGAGCACTAGGAAGAATTGCATTCATATTATAAGCTGACGGACGAAGATATGGAGCATATTACAAGGGAATGGCAAGAACAATTTCTTGTACCTGTCGTCGATGCAGAGTTATCTAACACTAACACTATAGGAATCCCGATAGTTACACGAGTTGAACATGTCAGACAGTCCAGTGGGACAAAGAAGCAGAAAAAGAAGGATGAAGTCCAGGACATAGAAAGTGACGAAGAGGACAAAGAGAAAACTTCAGGAGAAGGAGAAGTGGAAGGACAAGGAGGAGGCGAAGCTACACTAACTGAAGATCATCTTGTTGGGACAGTGACACCACAGAAGAGGAAAGTTACTCCGTAGAAACCTTCAACAAGGAAGAAAATGCACGCCAATAAGCCATAGTTGGAAGCCACTCTCACTGATGATGAAATTAGTCTGGTCCGCAGAGCTATGGAGGATGCTTCTGAAGACATGATGCAAAGATACGAAGAGAAGCAGGTGGAGTTATATGAAAAGATTGAGAGGGAGTTGAAGGAAGTGCAATAGGTTGTTCGGTTGGTCCGTGCAGTGCCTACTGCACTGTCTGTGCCTTCCTTATTACAAACCGTAGAATTAGGGGACGAACCAGCCCAATTAAGAAGGTTTGTTGATGCAACAGAAGCTCGGTTCCATAGATCTCAGGAAGAGAAGGAGAAGGCCATAGAAGCCTTTGAAAATGAAAAAGATGAAGTCCTAGTACAATTACAAGTAGCGCAGGACAATGTCGCTGCCAATGAAAGCAAGAAAGAAAAGCTTTAGGTGAAGCTTCAAGAGGAAAAAGCCTAGCTATAGAGGAAAAAAGAGCAATTACTCACAGAGTAGGTCGTGGTCAAAGAAGTGGTAAGTAAAACATGTCACTCTGTGCCAGGCTTGGCACAAGAGGAGAAAGAGTCAGTCGAAGCTCAAGTAGTGAAGCTCGCAGAGACCCTCCAACAACTTCAGGCTAGGATAATTGAACTTGAGGCCTAGACAGTACCGAGCACCCCGCAGGAGGTGCGTGACCAGAGGGAGGAGTCCGACAAAAACATAGTAGCAAGTATCAGAGCCCTCGCCTCAGTATGTGAACAACTGAGTAACATAAGCGCCTAGACATATGAACGCCTCGTTGAGGATCTAGAGCTAAAAAAGATAGAAGCGCAGTTACAAGAGGCGCAACAACAAGCATTTTCATTACAAGCGCAGATGAAGTTGCTCACAGCAGTGGAAAGGATGAAGAGATCCCTAGAGTAGTGCACAGTACAACAAAAAATCACTACCCTCCAGGGTAAGGTGATGGAAATAACGCAGAAGCTACAATGTGTGCAGGACGAAGCTTGCAAGTTGTTCGAGGAGATCGGCAGCCAAGGTTCACAGCTAGACCAAGTAGTTGCAGCAGTAGAACAACGCCTAGAAGTGCTTGCTACAGAGCAGACAGTCCAGGAGCTGACTGAGTAGGAGGCTCAAGCGAGGCAGCAAGTCGAAGCAATTCAAGTTAAGCTCGAGGCTTTTGAAGCAGCATTGTCCGGACCTGAGTGACTCAGGACAAGTCACGGGTGAGTGTTGGGGGCTTGTTGGCCCTTGACCAAGTTTTGGGGAAACTTTGGTCAGTTTTGGCCCACTTTGGAATTCGACACATTGGTCGAAGAAGGAGCGCCCAACGGAGCTAAGATCGCGGATCTCACCTAATTTTAGGGTTGGGGTTTTGTAACGGGTTTACAGGATGCCAGCCCATGGGTTCTCCCCATGTTTAGGCCTTATTGTAAGAGTTTGTAAAGTATAAATAAAGGGGATTGTATTATAGAAAGGAGGAAGTGAATGTAGTTCTGTGTGGAACAATAGCTCTGTGCGCAGATTGTATGTAGTCGAGGCTTTGTGCTCAACTGTGATTTTGTAGAAGGTACTAAGTGTTGTGATTTTGGCTCTGCGCATTTGACCTATTTTTGGGGGCAAAGAAGGAGGATCTAGGGCTTAGTGCGCATATATCATGTCTTGTGCAAATCTCGACTCTGTGGCTCAGTGCACAGGAGTGACTAAATGTAATATCTTGGTGAATAATAAAGAGGCGAAGTGGTTTGTGGACGTATCCCCACCCTGGGGTGAACCACGTATATCTAGTGTCTCATGGTTTGCTTTGTGCAGTGTTACCTTTGTTATGATTTTGCTTAGTGCTTAGATTATGATATGTAATATACTTTGCTTATGTTAAAGGGTAAATGAATGTTAAATCTAACTTGTGGTGCTAAATGCTAAGTGCTCAGGATATGTAATCATTTGTTATTACTGCGTTAATCTGCGGTGTTCATAGGGTTAATAAACTAGTGCATGTCACTTTCTAAGAGTTAACAAAATATTATGTGAAGTGTTATTATCACAGATTCGTGTCCCAGCCTGGTTATAGACACCTACGTCCTGTAACCCCCTCTGTTTCTACCTTGAGTGAGACTTCGTCTGCTTTGCAGGTGTTTCCGAAAGGGCCGGTAGTTGGGGTTTTGTTGGTGCGTTGTTAAGTGTTGAACCTTGGGTCTGCCCCTGTGCCAACATAAATATATCAAAGAGAAGTTGAAGTGAACCATTTCTTTAGAGGATTGGATTTGACTTATGACCATGAAGCAATTAGGAGAGTTAATTGTAATAGAATCACATAAAAAGTGTATAACCTAATTGGGCCTAATAGTTAGGAACACATGTTTTCTCTTTGGAGGTCACGAGTTGATTTATAGTAGGGGGTAGAGTATGTATATGTGAGCAAGTTTTTGTTTGCATATAATTGTGTGGTGTTGAAAAGATACCAACAAATCGTATCTTATGTATAGGCTGGAGAATGGGATGAATAATATTTCTTAGATAGACCTTGAGCCCCAATTTTTTTCCACAAAAAAGGATTACCTAAAAAATAAACACGGTTTTCATAAGAGGTGAAAGGACAAGAAGGAGGAGAAATAAGATGGAAGATGAAAAAGCTATAAGCCACATTTTTTTTAGGATAACCAAAACCATTTTTCAGTTAGAAAACTTTCTCACAGAGAGGCACAACCCATTGAGCCTCATGGAAGAAGACAAAGCTCCTTCGATGTTTTATATGTGGGGAGGCTAACATAGCCAAGAATTCCCCGATGAGAATTTTCAATGATGGACTTGGAGAAAAACTAATAGAGAATGTGGTGTATGCACCTAGAATATAGGTAGCATTGGAGGACCGCCAAACTAATCATCAATATTCCAAGGTCTAGATCTGAGGTAAGATAGAAAATCAATTTATATTGCACCTAATCTAGTTGAGAGTTGCATTCTTAAGCAAGATAAGCATATCAAAACCTAGCTAGTTGAACTAACCATTGGAACTTAGAAGCATGGAAGTGAAGTTGTAGGTCTAGGTCTAAATGAGATGACTAGAATCACTAGTTATGTTGATCTAACTATTTTATTTATTGTATCTTATGATATGCTCATCGAGATGGATTGGTTGGAATTGCAACATGTTAAAGTAGAATACAAATTGCAGTGAAGGGAATGTAAAAATTAGTGCAAGGCATTCTAAAACCAATATCTATAAGATTGTTTTTAAAATAATTGTAAAATGTGTACAATTCATGTGATATAGTGATCTAAGGACAAGGTCCAAAACTTCAAAATCATCTAGTGTTAGAAACATTTAAGGGTGCATTTTTATATTAGGGTACACAAATTTCAGCTTAGGAGGAATTGTTTTTTGCATGGTTTTATGTGTTATTTTGTCATATACAAATTACACCTTTATGAGCTATGTGAACAAGTCTTGTTAGGTCACAACATGACTACCAATGTCCTTGGAAACTTTACATTGCATGGGTTGGTGGTCATGTGTAATGATTTGGACTCCATATGTCATGCACAAATGCATATTTGCAATGAGCTCATGCTTGTGTGGGTAAGGGCAACCCTTATTCATGAAAACACAAAGACGAATTAATGTGATTTTACCATTCAAATCCGAATTAATGAGCTTCTACCAATCACCTCCTTTGTAAATTTCTACTAATGTTTTAAATTTATTCAAAGGGGTGACTTGTAAACCATTAGCACATGTACATATAAAACCACGGTCATGATGTAAATGGATAACAAGTGTGGAGACCCTATTTATAACCAAGTTTGATTGAATTGGAGGGTCTAAGACATCATTTCAACAAAATGTGATTCATATTAATAATTTTGCTTAATTCAAATTTGGGTTGATCAATGAATCATTTACTAAATTGAATTCAATTTTTCACCTCAAAATTAATGGAATAATTTGTTTTCCTAGAAAGGCCTCAAAAAATCATTAAAATTAAAATTTAAACAAAAAAGAATTTTGTGGCCCAAAATGCTCTCAATTCGCCTAATTTTGACTTTTAGATTAATTGTAAAATACCCAAAACCAACAAACCTGAAATTTGCCTTCACACAAATTAAAAACTTACAACAAACAACATGCTAATTTATTCATGCATATAATAACATATATAAAAACCCATGGATGCAAGCATTCAAGCACACACACATAATTCATAAAAACCATTTACATAGAAGAAATAAACATATAAACTACACAAAAAACTTATCTTTAATTTGTTGAACTGAATGGATGCGTATAGGGGACGTTCCTCCCATCCATAGGCATTGTTGTTCCATTTCTCTCAATAGTAGACCACCCCTGAGCTGAGGCTATGAGTCCACAATGAGGTATATCCCTCTTGGATTTTCACTCTCCACATTTAGTAGCCCAAAAATTGAGTTCTACTTCAACACTAGTTCCAATCCACCAGCTCTCTTCTCCTCGACCTGCACAACCCAATGAACAGGATCCCCTTTTCTACCACATAGTCCCTCAATCCTTCACACTTCCCTCCAAAGCTCCAATGCACTCAATTGGCTATGAATCTCACATTTGGGGACTCCGTGAACTATCAATTTCTCCAAGAGTGTTCACAACAGCCTTTTCAAGGCTCTTGAGTAATTTCCTCAATAAGAAATTCCACTTACAAGAATACAACCTTCATTATAGTCACACAGCCCCACTCTAGGAATAAAAATCAACCCTCTCATGGTTGTTCTCAACCATACCATGGTTGGTGCTCTTTCCCAACACCCCACTCCTCTCTTTCTCTCCAAAACTGGCCCAAGTAAAAATTGACCCAAAAATGCACTAGAATTTCCTTTTCTTCTCATGCAAGCTTGACTCTCACATTTCCCAAAAAGTGGTTGTACTCATACCATGCTATTATAAATTTGGTGAGTTCACCTTTCCCACCTACCACTCTTAAATCACTTTAATATATCTTTTGATATTTCAAAGGGGATAAACATTCTAATGAAAATGGATGAATTAACAAAAATGGGTAACCCCTTGAACTCCTCTTCAACCCCCTCTCTTGTGGAATCATATAGCCTCATCGTTTTTGTCCCACTCGTATCGCAACGAGTGATTATTATTATTATTATTAATCATTTCAATGTTCATTTTACATATCCCATCCCTTGGCCATATTAATTAGTACATGCTCTTCAAGCCAATATATCGCCTCACCAGCCTAAACCATATTTTCACAATTACATTAGAATTTGAAGGGATTAAAATTGGGGTTGTTACATCCCCTCCCCCTTATTTTTGTAATGTCCTCGGTGCACAACACCCTATAGGTTTACATATGTATTAGAATTCTTGGCTCTTTGTCATTTAATCATCATATAGGATCTTTGGCCTAACATCAAACAAACATTCTAACCCAAACATATATACATAGGCACTCTGGCCTAAAACATGTACACATAAGTACTCAGGCCCATTACATAATGAGTTCACACTTCAATAACTCTTCCAATGGTTCCAACCAACAATATCTCTTTCCCCTCAATTTTCTCAACCTAAGGAAGTATAGCCCCTTCTCTACATGGTAGTTCCTTAGGATATACTACCTCCCTCCAGGGCTCCAATACAATCCAACTAGGAAGTCTCGAAGATGTGGCTCCAGGAATTTCTAGCTACAACAACTTTCACAATTTGTCGATTCCCACAACAATTCCAACAAATAGTCGCTCATTCCCCTCAACTTGAACAAACCAAGGAATTGTACCTCCTTCTCTACACTGCAATCCCTCAGGTTGTACCACTTCCCTCCAGGGATCCAACACAAGGTCGGAAAGGAAGTCTTTGAGTTGTGGCTCCATGAACTCTAGTTATAATAATGGAATCCTCAAACCTTCATATAGTTTCATATGTGCCTCTTGTCATTATATCTTCAACTCCACTTTGCTTCTTTCTTGCTGCAACAAGTCCACTGGACTTTACTCATTCCATGCCTTTGTCCTAGAGTTCCATTTCCTTCTGGTGCTCTTTCTTCTAAGTACTCACTCATGTCTTTGATCTTCATATATTTTTATACAACCATCAAGACATACAAATGTTATAGCCATTATCATATATCAATTATATTTTCCATGGGATTCTTCAACTCTACAATGTAACATTTATTCAAAAACAAGTTTGTAATCATAAACAGATACTTATTTGTGTGGGTATCTAGTGCTACACTATAAGAATTCAATTCATTGTCCTTTCAGACACACCCTCATGAGTCCAGCCACTATGCCATATGCACTATTGATTTACCTCTTCCTTGATATACTCACCCTAGAGGTTTAGGCATCCCCTTCTCTTCTACACATCCCCTTAGGGGATCCATCATTTTCCAAGGTGTTCTTATGCAAGGAGAGCGAAAACTTACTACTAGACTTCCATTGGCAATTTGTAAATTGTGGCAATCATAGGGTTCTAGTGTCCTAACAATAGCCTTCTTACCAATATTTCCAATTTCAATAGCCATTATGTCATATGTACACACATATAGTGATCATGAGATATCGTCATAACAATTTCACTTATTAATTCAAATCTATTTCATAAGGAAAAACCAAATTTTCTAGTATGAGATCCCTTCTCATAATGTTTGGCTCTTGCAGCCATAGGCATTGGCCTTCCTTATGGGCTTACACCATTTCCATATCTGAGACTGTTCTTCCTACAATACTCTCAACTTTTATTCAGCCAAACAGATTGCCAATATTAATGCACATTATAATTTTATTGCACATTTACAACAACTCGTGAAATGATCTTGGAATTGTATCTTACCAACAATTAAATCAATTCAAGCTATTATGCATATAAAATGGAATGAAACTATCACTCATTATGCATTATCAATATATTGAGCTATAATGCAATCAAACATTACCAATAAATAAATCAATGTGTCAATACCCATGGCCACATCTATGTTGGGTATGTGTTATATTCTTTTCATGTGTGTGTGTGTGGGC
>ML794422.1:453371-463828 GCA_009831015.1 Picea engelmannii | reverse complement strand
ACTCAAAATCATGATCATGAAATTCACCTAATTCCTGGGAGTGTTCCTCCTAACATCATGCCATACAGATACCCTTACGCCCAGAAGAGTGAAATTGAGCACATGGTTGAAGAAATGTTAGAGGCTGGCATTATTAGACCTAGGCAAAGTTCTTACTCTGCACTAGTGGTAATGGTATTCAAGAAAGATAGCTCATGGTGTATGTGTCAAGATTATAGAGAGCTCAACAAGATCATTATTAAAGATAAGTTTCCAATTCCCGTCATTGATGAATTGTTAGATGAACTACATGGAGCAATCTATTTCACAAAATTGGATCTCCCTTCAGGGTATCATCAGATCAGAATGAAGGAAGAAGATATCCCAAAAACAACATTTCGAACTCATGAAGGCCATTATGAAATTTTGGTCATGCCTTTTGGCCTTGCAAATGCACCTTTCACATTCCAAGGGTTGATGAATTCCATTTTCAATCCCTTCTTTCGAAAATTTGTGTTAGTATTTTTTTATGATATACTAATCTATAACAAGTCTTGGGAGGATCATGTGCGACATGTTGACAAGGTGCTACAACTACTAAAAGAGCAACAGTTATATGCCAAACCATCCAAATGTTTCTTTGGAGTAAAGGAGGTAGAGTATTTGGGTCATATTGTATCTGATGAAGGTGTCAAGGTAGACCCTAACAAGATTAGGGCCATGATGGATTCACTGATTCCCAAAACATTGAAGAATCTTAGAGGATTTTTGGGTTTGACAGGTTACTACTGCAAGTTTGTTCGGAACTATGGAAGAATATCAGCACCTTTAACGGCACTAACTAAGAAGGTAGGGTCTCCATACCTATTAACCATTTAGATCACGATCATGGTTTGATATGTACATGTGCTAATGGTTTACAAATCACCCCTTTGAATAAATTTGAAACATGAGTAGAGATTTACAAAGGAGGTGAGTGGTAGAAGCTCATTAGTTAATAGGTGAATGGTAAAAGCTCATTAATTAGTCTTTTTGTTTTCTTGAATGAAGGTTGGCCTTACCCACACAAGCATGAGTGCACTACATATGAAATCCAAATCATTACATGTGACCACCAACTCATGCAATGCAAAGTTTCCAAGGACATTGTTGGTCATGTTGTGACCTAACAAGGCTCATTCACATAGCTTACAAAGTTGTAATTTGTATATGACAAAATAACATATAAAACCCTGCAAAATAAATTTCCACCTAAGATGAAATTTGTATACCCCGATATAAAAATACACCCTAAAATTTTTGTAGCTCTAGATAATTTCGAAGTTTTGGACCCTTGTCCTTAGATCACTATACCACATGAGTTGCACACATTTTGCAATTCTTTTAAAAACAATCTTATAGATATTGGTCTTAGAATGCCTCGCATTGCTTTTTACATTCCCTTCACCAAAAATTGCATTCTACTTTTTTTTTTTTTAAGTAAAAAATGGGAGGATCCTGTTTATATTAATAGTGCAAATTTACAAAGTTTGATACAGCCGCCAACTATCCCGCCTACTAAGAGGAAACCGAGACAGCTAGCTTGAAGTTGCCATATGTCTTCAAACAAGCAAAAAATTTGCCAAGCTATCGTCCTACCCGAAGGAAACCAGGACGGACAACCTGAATGCATTCAGTCCAGTGTCTAACAACCACATTACAGACATATCTAATATCTACTGCTAGGAGAAAATGCAAATTAGAAACATTCATGTGACCTTTTGACCAAGCGAGTCGCCATCATCATCTTTCTTTTGCCATCATGTTGGAATCGCGTTGGCTTGCGCGCAGGTAGGACACTGTAGTCATGGGGACGCTCCGGAGTGTGTTGCATACATCATGTCTAGGTGGTGGCCGATTTGAACGGCTATGAAGATCTGGTCATCCACCATACTATGAGTTTCAAAGAGGATCTCGAGATAACTCGTATCGTGGTAGGGAGGCTGGTCCTCCCAATCCTCCTGAATAGTCGAGAAGGGATTTGGCCCTTGAGCATGGATTCCCTCCGTGTCTGCTATGGCTTTGCTAAGCCAGTCTGCTGGCTGATTATATTGTTGAGTTGTTGTCTCTGGGGGCGGTCCGCGTGTTGGGCTTGTCGTTTCTTCTCCTCCGCTTGGCACTTCTTCCTGAACGTAGCAAGTGGTGAAGTAATCTACCTGTTCTTCTTCCTTACGCCTGTGACAGGTTCCAGGGTTTGGAAGCTTAATCTCGTTTCCAAAAGCCATGGGGGGATTCCAATTGTCTGGGACGGTGAAAATTAGGTGTTCCAGACAGTTCTGGATGGATTCATCTGGAGCCATCTCCTCCACATACGCCATGGGTTGTGTTTTGTGTCTCCTGTGCTCCCTGGTTGCCCTGGTTGCCCGCACAGATGCAAGGGCCAACGCTTGCTCAAATGCCTTCTGCCTCTTCCTGCGAGAGTCATAGGCATACCACGCCGTGCCTCTGCGAGGCTTCCTGCATGCTCTCGGCACGTGGAGGAGCTGAGCTAAGGTCGGGGCATCGACAGAAAGATTGGTCCTGCTCCAGCACCCTACAAATTGGATTTGCAAATTCATCGTTTTTCCATTCAAACGACTGATAAGGGTGAGGTTGATTGTGACCGTGGCAACCATTAAACCTGAGTGCTTAATGCTCTGGAGTGTCATTCCCTTCGCTTGCTTGAGGGGACTCATCAAGTGGACATGGTTGCACGGGCGCCCACCCAGCTTTAATGGTGAGAGGATGGGAGGCGGTGGCCATTATTTATGGCACTGCCCGTCACATTGCCACTTGGCTTGCATGTTTGACGTGGCACCCCATCCGGGGAAAATTGTATTCTACTTTAGTATGACATGACCCCAACCAATCCATCCCGATGAGCATATTATAAGATCCAAGAATTAAAATAGTTAGATCAACATAATTAGTCATTTTAGTCATCTCAATTAGACCTCGTTCTACAACTTCACTTCCATGCCTCTAAGTTCCCATGGCTAGTTGAACTAGCTAAGTTTTGATATGTTTATATTGCTTAATAATGCAACTCTCAACTAGCTTAGGTGTAGTATAAATGTCTATGGCTTCAGGGTCAACTAAAACTAAAATAAATTGACTTTCAATCTTACCTTGGATCTCAACCTTGGAAGATTGATGATTAGTTTGAGGGTCCTCCAATGCTACATATATCCTAGGTGCATACACCACATTCTCCATTATTTTTGCTCCATGCACATCTTTGACAACTCTCTTTGGGGAATTATTTGTCGTGTTCTCCTCCCCGCATATAAAACATCAAAGGAGCTTTGTCTTCTTCCATGAGGCTTAATGGGTTGTACCTTTCTTTGAGCAAGTTTGCTAATTGAAAAATGATTTTGGTTATCCTAAAAAAAATGTGGCTTATATCTTTTTCGCCTTCTATCTTATTTGTCCTCTTTCCCGTCCTTTCACTTCTTACAAAAACTATGTTTATTTTTTATGTGATTAGTTTTTGTGGAAAAAAAGAATTGGGGCATTATGGTCTGTCTCAGAAATACAATTCAGGCCATTCTCCATCCCATAAGTAAGAACAAGATTTGTTGGTACCTTGCTAACACCACACAATTATCTGCAAACAACAACTTGATCACATATACATACCCTACCCCCCACTAGAATTGAACTTGTGACCTCCAAATAGAAAACATGTATTCCTAACTATTAGGCCCACTCAAGTTATACACTTTTTATGTGATCCTATTACAATTAACTTTCTTAAATGCTTAATGTCCATAAGCAGAATCCAATCGTCTAAAGAAACAATTCACTTCAACTTCTCTTTAATATATTTCATGGCTATAAATTTCTAATATTCAATTACAAACATTAATCTATACGTAAGATCATGGAATTCATTTGCGTTTTGTTTCTTTATTTATGTCACAAGGGCATTTATATTATGAACAATGAATTACTGGGATTTGTCTACACAAACAATGAAAATATGTCAATTATCATCCATTTCGTTATTTTGTTTATGTTTTCCTTGTACGTTGAGAACTAATTATTTTCCATCTAGGACTCTTGACCTCCTCCAATCCCTACCTTCAACATGACACATGGATGTTCACACTTAGTTTGGGAAATGTGCATTACCATCTCCTCCAACGTCACCCACAAATCACCGAAGCAGTAACACCACCACCTTGGTCGGAGCAACAAAGGACGTTGCACCTTTCCTCCCCACACATCATCTCCATTGCAGAGATTTCTTTATCTCGTGCTCTCCATCCTTCTCAAACACCATGGGGCTTTCCTCTTTACTCTATCGATATACATTTTAGGCCTAAATGTTGCTCTACATGGGAATGATCGTTCCAAGTTCCTAGTATCACCGACTTTGGTTTACTCGGTTCAGTTCTACAAGATAATCTTTACCTCCGTTGGAAAATAAATAATACACACACACTTTAATTTTTTCTACGGATGGGTTGTTATGTTTTTTTTTAATTTGAAAAAAAAAACTAAATAATCAATAAAAATTGATATTAATTATAAAAAGTAATCAAACTTCATACATTCCCCATGAGGTTGCATTACTTTGAATTTGACCAAAAAAAATTACCAATTTGAGCAGAATCTCTAAATAATAAATAATAATCAGCCAAAAATTCAACAGTATTCCTTAAACAAAATTCTTACGAGTCCATGAACAAATTGAACAGAAATTCAACCAAAACCCACTTTCCAGTGATGTCGTTCACCATGATTACGAGGTGCTCGGGAAATGCCTTCCCATTGCTCGGCCACAGCGGTGTCCCACACGTCCTCCCCGCCATTTATGCTCCCTGAAACAACGGGGGCCATACCGATTCCATTATTGCAATTTTCCCCGGGACTTCCAACCGGAGTGAGGGTATGAGGACCATGGGCACATGGAAGATAGCTAGATCTCTGCAAGTGACCGCCACTGGGCGCTTTGGCCGAGTTCGTTTTCACTCCCTTTCTCTGCTTTGTTCCAAGCACGTCGTGTTATCGATTCTCACCCAGTTGATCGTCGACATGTACAGAAGGTTCAAATCTGCAAGTAATTCTCCGGGTTCAATTTTAATAAATAATTAATTAAAATTGTCCTTATAATAAATAATTCTCTGAGTTCAAGGTTCAAATCTGCAAGTAATTCAGGTTCAAATATGCAAGTAATTCTCTGGGTTCAATTTTAATAAATAATTAATTAAAATTGTCTTTATAATAAATAAATAAAGCTTTGTTATTAAGCTTGAGCTTGAATATATGATTTCATAAATAAAACCAAGAAGACACTTGAGCTTGGTCATTAGATAACATAACATTGAAAAATGGCTTTGTGGTCATGCTTATTACCACAGGGCTAAAAAAATCCCTAATCGTCTTCTTTGCTGGCTGCAGCAGTCGTGCTTCTTTCATGCCTCCAACTTAGGTCTTTTCCGACAGCAAGGGTCATTTTTCCACAGTTCTTTTCGCCGATGACTATGTCAATATATGAGGACATCATCGATTATTCCTTGGACCCAGCAGAGGAATAATCGAAGATGTTCAGCATCAGTTTCAACATCGGTCTTCCTATCTTCTCTCATATTTTTTGATGGGTATGTCTCTCCCAACCTTGTAGAAATCCTGTCTTTGGAAAGGTCTGTTTTCTCCCAGACCTTTCCACCACAGTGATCCAACACCTAGATGATGACCAGGTGTTGGATCATTGTGGTGGAAATGCGGTTCTCTGGCTGTACAAAAGGGATATTACAAGTCATGTGGGCTCTCGACACTCCATATATGCAACCTAAGTGCCTCGAGACGTAATCTCCATAGTTATCCACAAAATGGGGATAACATCTGGCTCCTACTTGAAGACATGTGCTCGTGGTAGAGTGAAGGAGAACCACAACATATCCTAATAGATTTGTGCCTGCAAGGAAATATCAAACTATCAAGTGTAGGATGACCTACTCATCCTTGTTCTCGTATGGTCATAATCAAAACCAACTAAGCTAGAAAAAGACAAATTTGAAAAAATTTCCAACTACATACACATATATGATGATGAAATCTAGTGCAAGTAGAGAAAAATGAAAATGAAATGCAACTAAACTAATATGAGAAAACAAAATGCAAGATGCAAGAAATAAAGATGACTTACCTACTTACCTAGGGTCCTGGGACCCTGAAAATCAAGTCCTGAAGGTGTCAGGTGAAATCGTACAACTAGTGCAACCACCTGATCAACGAACGAAGACATTTCCCCCTGTGCTTAATCATGTGAAACAACAAAGATAATTCCAACACATATTAATCATGAGCATAAATAGACATATAATCAATCATGAAATAAAACTCATGGATATGGGTGGGAGGGAGGAAATCTCGTTGAAAAGAGAAACCACAATCTCAGTCGTCTTGGAACTCCTGCCTGCAAGCATAGACACAAGCCCAATCTATCCATCTCTGGAGTGGACTGGCATATGTAGATGATGGATCATCTTCATCCTCATCAACACAATCACTGCTCCTTGAATACTGAGAAGATGTGAGACAACTCGAGAAGTCCCCATGCTTCACCTGAGGGGAAGAACTGAGGTATGGGACGAGCTTAGGTCTAGAAGAAGAAAAACATTGCCTCTTCTTTTGCGAATTTTGGTGAGAATCCCCAAGATGAAAAAGCTTTTGCTTTGTAGAGTGAGCCTCTAATTTCCTCGGTATGGCTATGTCTTGGTACTCTTCCAAAATCAAGGGCGAAGATGTCTGGAAATCCTCATAGAAAAAAAATGTATCCCCAAAAGGATATACATCACCCTGAAGATGTTGTGACAAGTCATTTTGAAATGGAACGAGAAAATATGTGATCATGTCACCATCACCATCCCAAACATCTGAGTCATATATGCATTGAAACTAATCCTTTGTTTGAGGGCTACCCTCAACATCATAGGTGCGATCTTCGTCAAAGGTGAAAAGGCTCATGTCCCGTCCATGTTCTCCAGCCTGTATGAAAGTGTCAATACGTTGATCAACTGTATCCTAGAGCTCTAGTGCTCCTTCATTTCCAAGATCATGGAACAAGCTGTCATAAAGATCCTCAAAAGGGTCATAACTCATAGTGTTCTCTTCTTGATGTGTAGGAGGAATAGCAGCTTGGATGTCTTCATCTGGGTCATTAAGTGAAAGCACTTCATCTTCATTAAATGCCTCCTCAGAATCTTCAACATGATAAGCTTCATCAGGATATTCTTGGAATATTTCTTCATGAGCATGTTCTTCAAGCACCTCTTCATCCACGAGGGCTTGGTCTTTGGAAGATTCATGCAATAACTCTTTTACTTGGTTCATCAACTCTTCAACGGATTTATTAGCAACTCTTTCCCTTCACATCTGCAAAATTTCCTTCCATGAGAAATGCAGAGGTTTTGGTTGATTCCAATGTTCCATAGTCCCAACGACTAGAAGAATATTTCAAAAGAGTCTCCAAAGGAGAGTAAGGCTCATCAAACGATGAAAAGGGGAAGGAGTGGAAAGGTAAGTAATGGAAAGGTGGGTTCAGGAAAAGTGGAGTCGCCACACAAACGTTTAAGGAGGTTTGTCAAAGGAAATAGCTAGGTTCTTGGAGTGGAGTGGCCAGGCAAGCTTGAGGTGAAGGCTTTGGGAAAGAGACTTGCAAAAAGTGTCGTTTAGGGCACAAAGAGGATTCAAAATCCTCCCTTGCAGCGGCGCCAAAATGTTATATCACAAGTTGTAGGTTGGGAAAATCCTAACCCAACCACAAAATCATGTGCTACAACTATGGGACACTACACCCAATGCCACCTCGATGTAGGTCCCGCACTTGGGGGGTGACTATGGTCATTCTTGGGAGGTGATCCTGGAGACCCTAAGGGGAATGTGAAGGATGAAGGAAAATGTAAGGAGAATTCCCCCGGAAGGTTAAGTGATGGAAGAATATACTGGTTTAAAATGATAAGTGAAGAGAAGTAAATGGATACCAAGTAAAGAGATAGTTGTCAGTGCACCTGTACCTGCCCGAGACACAAGAAAATACACTTTTCCAACCAAGTATAGTAATGGATCATAAATTTAGTCTTTATGTTCTTAAAATAAAGCATCGTACAAGTTAGTAAATCAACAATATACTACATCTAAATCAACAAGCAAAAGGTCTATATTAGTTAGCAATGTCAACAATAAAACTAGTAACCAATGTGGACCAAAAATAACACTTCAAGACTCAATAAAGATGGTTGTCATAAAAGTAAATTTTTGTAGCAGTATGTCAGCCTTATGGATGTAGCACAACAACAGATCTGACCATCAAAAAGTGCCAAAAGCTAGCCCAATAGATGCACATAGGTTAGTAAACTAGAAAAGTTAGAGGGTTAGTCTAGGGTTAGTTTGTGAGATATTAGTGGTTAGGGTTAGAGTTTATAGCAGCCCTAATGACTATAGGTTAGTTTTACTATAACAATAATAATTTTTGAGAGAAATATAATGCCCTAATGGAGGAAGAATCCCCAAGGCATCGAGATCATTATCCAAAAGAGACAACTTCAAAACTTGAAATTTGTACGTTTACCAAGGCAAAAATTTATTTCTCCCATGAAATAAGTAAATGAATAGTGCCTTTAAGAAAGGGTTAATGGAGTCAAGAGAATGTGAAGAATCTAGATAAGGTATTTCCTTGGGGGTGTAAACTGTTTTATTCCCCAAGGCAAGCTTCTCTTGGCTGGGGTTTTAACTAGGAGGGTGTATGCAATTATAATCCTCTTAGTAAACCCTTATGAAACAATATTCCCTTTGCATTAAAATGGTGTAAACACAAGTAGGGGTGTATGCCTTTATACTCCCTACTTTTCTCAAGCAAATAGAACCTTTAACTTGTACAAATGAAAATATAAAGAAATAAATGGCACCTTCAAGCATTAAAAGGAAATAAAGGCTAGACTAACCACCGAAAAAGAAATGAAGAAAGTCTTTCAAGGCTAGCGCATCATATCCATCAACCATAACCAAGATATAGCCATAAACAAAAGCACAAGAGAGAGAACTAGCCAAAGAGAGCGAAAATTTCAGTCCAAGAGCCTCTCACAATGGAGAGTTATGTTATCTCAAAATGAGACCTTATGATCTCTATTTATACAAAATGTAGCTAACATAGTTTTTCAACATAATATTAGGGAAAACACAAGATTAGAGGTCAACAACGCTAATCTTACCCCTTTTACAAAATAATATTAAATAATTCACTTTTGCACAAAGAAAACCCTAAAACAAAGGTGATGTCATCTCTTGAAGGAGGACGTTTTGGAAAATTGAGCAAGTCGTTGGATCTCAGCTGCAAAGTAGGGCCTCCAAAGGCCATGAGGAAATCATCCAAAGCCTCTCCACCTAAAAATGCCCCGTGTCATGCTTGGATTCATCATCAACCACCATATGCCCCTCAAATGTGACATCAAACCCCTAAGGAGTGAGGTTTTTCCCCTTCTGGGCAATTTGTTTTTTATGCAAACGATGGGCTATGTATATCCAACTGTCTCCTAGGTATCTGAAAGCATCTCTCTATCGTCGTCCATGTGGGCCTATGTCATCCATCCCGTGGGATGATTTCCCTCATGCAAGCCCAAGCTAGGCTTGTTCTTCCAAAACTGGCCCCCAACATATACCTGTAAGACAAATGGATACGCCCTCCAAGGATCTCAAGTCAAAGCATCATGATGAGTTAATTAAGTCAATAAAAGAGCCATTAAAACATGTATACAAAGACTACACCATACAAACATGTGCTTAAGAAACCTAATGTTTTTCTGAGTTTGGTTGTGGGAGGATTGGCATGGTACTTATTTTCAATGGATCAAACCCCCTAAGTCTAGGAAAAACCATATCCGAGTCACGTGAATGAATTGGAATGGATGGGGGAAGTACTCAATGGGCATCAGGTTCATGATATGAAAGGGTCCATAGTATCTCATTTATGGGTGCCTTTGTGGAGGGTGTGTTGCCCCTTTGTCCATAATGCATGTTTTCCAAGCCCATCAATTACCTTTTATCTTTATTTCTTTGTATTTTCTTTCAATATATCATAGGGTAAGTTGGAGGCCACTGCCCTGGCGTGGTGATCAGATATCGATAGTATCACCCACAATTACTTTCACGGAAATGAGAAGGTTGGCTCATGATGAGACGCCCTTTCCCTTAGCCATGCAACTGAGAGCCATTACCCTAGTGTGATGGCAAAAAATGCTAATGTCATACTGTTAGATACCCATGGAAGTGATAGGTTGGCTTGTGATGAGACTCCCTATCGTCAACTGATCCTTTAAGCGTCCTTATTTATTCTTTTCATGGGATCCTTATTTTCTTGCAGAGAATACTTTCATTGCTTTCTCAGGATCCCCTAGGCAAAGCATTTGGAAGGTTCTTTCATCAGGATTTTATCTTTTTCCAACTAACTCCCCTCT
>ML794422.1:409174-424057 GCA_009831015.1 Picea engelmannii | reverse complement strand
CATATGAATTCAATTATATATATATATATATATATATATATATATAATTTCAAGTATTAAAAAAATTGATATAAATCTAAATAATAGTTAGTAATATTTATATTCATTGTAAATTAACATTTGAATTATAATAATAATATTTACTAAATTCTAATTTATCTTGCAAAACAATTTTGCAACAAGAGATTATAGAAATTTTGGAATACCAATGATCTAATTAAAATCACTATAAATTAGATCATTGGTATTCCACTTTTAATTTATATAATTTTGCACAAAATCACTATATTTTGTTGTTCAAAATCCACTTCTGAATGTAGAAATGGATTCAACACGCTGAAAACCCCTAGGGCACTCAGATTATACAGAAATAATCACTTAAATCTGCGGATCTAACAATTTCTCACGAGATTTTGGACAAATGTCCCCGGAAAAAAACATCATTTTGTAGAACATTTAAACTACGACAATCTAAAGGCATTGTCTAAATGTTTTATGAAATGACTTTCTTCGTCGGAATCAGGCGATATAAATTTACATGAAATCACTATTTTTTGTTGTTCAAAATCCACTTTTGAATGCAAAAATGGATTCAACATGCTAAAAAACCCTTGGGGCACTTGGATTATACAGAAAAATCACACAAATCTACGGATCTAACAATTTCTCACAGGATTTCAGACAAATGTCCCCGAAGAAATCGTTATTTCATAGAATGTTTAAACTATGGCTATCATAAAGGCGTTGTCTAACTATTCTACGAAATTATTTTTTTCATCGGAATCGAGCGATATAAATTTGCATAAAATCACTATTTTTTGTTGTTCAAAATCCACTTCTGAATGCAAAAATGGATTCAACATGCTGAAAAACCCTTCGGGCACTCGGATTATACAGAAATAATCACTCAAATCTAACAATTTCTCATTGGATTTCAGACTAATGTCCCTAGAAAAAATCATCATTTAGTAGAACGTTTAGACTACGACTATCATAAAGGAGTTGTCTAACTGTTCTACGAAATGACTTTTTTCGTCGGACTCTACCAATATAAATTTGCACGAAATCACTATTTTTTGTTATTCAAAATCCACTTCTAAATGCAGAAATGGATTCAGCATGCTAAAAAACCCAAAAACCCTGAGACACTCCGATTATACAGAAATAATCACTCAAATCTGCAGATCTAACAATTTCTCGCTTCACAGAAAAAATCGTCATTTCGTAAAACGTTTAAACTACGATTATCATAAAAACATTGTTTAACTATTCTATGAAATGACTTTTTTTTTTACCCGAATCCAGCTATATATAAATTTGTAGTAGTAAGCACCAAATTTTGTGTACTGATAACATGTCAACATCAAAATAAGTTAAATACAACATTTCAACAGCTAATTTTCTCGGAGAGGCATCCACGTGGCAATATATAACTCGACATCCTTCCTATCTTGGAATCAAACCGAATCTCTCATAATTTTCTTCCAAAAGATCCCGGATCAAAATCGGCGCCGCGATTGACGGCAGTTTTGGGGATTTACCCTGTATTTCTGAAAACAACTTCGATGGTAAAGGTAAGATTGGACGGTACCTACCACATAGTCCAAACTTTTTACCGCGGGGTTTATTCGGCATTTCCGAAAACGATTTCAAGGGTAAAAAATTGGCAAACATTTTAGATCACACGATATATATCCAACGTACACCATATTAATTGAATTGTTGCTGAGTGCACATTGATAGCCGTAGAATTACTTGCAGATTTGAACCTTCTGTTCATGCTGACGATCGACTGGGTGAGAATCGATAGCGCGCCGTGCCTGGAACAAACCAGAGAAAGGGAGCGAAAACGAACTCGGCTGAAGCGCCCATTGGCGGTCACTTGCAGAGATCTGGCAGTCTTCCATGTGCCCATGGTCCTCGTAACCCCACCCCGGCTGGAAGTCACAGGGAAAATTGCGATAATGGAATCGGTATGGCCCCCGTTGTTTCAGGGAGCAGAAATGGCGGGGAGGACGTGTGGGACGCCGCTGCGGCTGAGCAATGGGAAGGCATTTCCCGAGCACCTTGTCATCATGGTGAACGGCATCACTGGAAGGTAAGTTCTGGTTGAATTTCTGTCTTATTTGTTCAAAGACTCTTAAGAATTTTGTTCTAGGATCGAAGATTTATGCAATCCTAGGTTTAAAGATCGAAGAAATTTTGAGTTATTATTTGCAGAGTCTGCTCAAATTGGTAATTTTGTTTTGTTAAATTCAAAGTAATGCAACCTAATGTGGGGAATGTATGAAGTTTGATTATTTAAAGATAATTAACTTTAAATTTTATTTATTTTTTTCAAAAATAGAAAAAACTTTTTTTTTAATTTCATTTATAATAAATAATACATTTGTAGATAAATATAATTGTAAATTTATAATTTATATTTTAGTTATTAGGGTTGCATCAATTTGTTTGCTTGTTTGATTGAACAAATTCTAGTTCAAATTTATAATTTAGTTATTAGAGTTGGATCAATTTGTTTGCTTGAGCAAATTCTAGTTCAATTTCCCATAAAGTGAGGTCGAACCTTGATCAAATTCTTTTTTCAAATATTATAGTCATGTAAATTAGTTTTTCAAAAGTATTCAAATAATATGTTTATTATAGTCATGTAAATTAGTTTTTCAAAAGTATTCAAATAATATGTTTAGAGGATGTTTCTTTAGATTTTAATGTATCATGCATCTACCACTTATTAAATGGTGAGACATTATTTAACAGTGAATGGTATTATTTTCAATTTGATTTAATGGCTACGATGGTTCCTATATGTAATTATTATTTGAGGATGTTTTTTTTGGAATTTAATATGTCGACTATGGGATGCCATTTTTTACTTAATTGCGTGTGGCCTTTAATTTGATTTAACGATTGTGATGCCTTCCAAAAGTAAATGGATTATGTTTCAAGATGCCATTTTGCACTTAATTGTGTGTGGCCTTTGATTTGATTTAACGATTGTGATGTCTTCCAAAAATAAATGAATTATGTTTCAAGGATGCTTCTTTGATACTTAATGTGTCAAGCATCCACCATGTATCAAGAGGTGGGACATCATTCTACACTTAATGGCCTGTGATCACTAGCTTGACTTAGTGGCCATGATGGTTTCCAAAAGTAATCAAATAACATATCATGAGGATGTTTAGTGGCACCTCGCATTTGAAATGAAACATCCATGTGAAACGACCATCAAAATAATTTCTATGTTGAATATTATACACACAAGAGAATATATACCATGTGCACATAGAGATACATCTACCAATGTGAACAGGGGAAAACAATGGTTGAATCTCATGGAAACATTTAAATGTAAATGGGTGAATCCCATCAAGAGATTTAATTCTCTTAATAATATGAGCAAAATAATTCTATTACCCGAGACTAATATGCAGACATGTATTTGTCTACAATAGAATTAGTTTTCATTGTAACATTGCATTGAATATGATTGAAAGGGGTGTAGTGCTTTTGAACATTCTCCTCAATGGAAGACAAGGATTTGTATGGCACTTCAAATGGACTCCGCATTGCACCTTCGATGATGTGTACCAGAATGGGTGACATAGGTGCAAAGAGGCAGGTGGAACATCTATGATTGGAAGAGTCCATATGTTATAGGGTGTGGACTTTCTAACCCCTATCTGCGCCAATCCTTGTTGAAGCCCAATCATGCAATGGTGATTGCACACACATTAAGGAAAACCGTGGGCAATGGATAAATATGGGCATGCATGTCAAGGAGAACTATGAGGCCTTGAGAGGATCACAAGAACCAATGACAAGCATCTGGGATTTAAAGGTTATCATAGAGGATGTGCATGTAGAGGAGCAACACCAATTAGAGTCATACACAATGTTGATAAGGTAGTTTTCATTGTAAAATACAAATATTTTTTATCTTATTTTATTTAACAAAATATATTGTTTTCTTCAATGTGATATAACCTTTAGCTTTAATTATATTAGTGTTGTTAGCAATGCTCCAACCTTCAACAATTATGCACAATCGTTGAGGTACGGTGATGGCATTGACCCAGGTTTCCAAACCTTATAGAATAAGAATGTGCAAGAATGTGAAATTGCAAATAAATTCTATATGATTTATAACTATGCAAGGTATTGATCCTTGTTGTCACAGAGAAATGAGAGATTATGCGAGTGACATGTAATTATGAGTTAATCTTAATTATATGTTTCAAACTCAACCATGAGCACAAGAAACTGTCTCATAGATGTCTTGGAATCTTGCAATTTGTTGATTGTTCTCATAATCTTATAATTTTTGTAAGTGTAGATTGGTACATTCAAACATATATTTTGCTTAGTTCAAATAATGTAAATATTGATTCAATGGCGATACAAGCCTAAGTTTTCACAATTAGTTTTTTTTTCTTTGTAAAGCATTTCTCTAGGAAACCCACTGGGTACTTCCCCTCAATTCTAAGATGGTACACAGGTTAAACTGGATTTTGTAGAAGCTTGAAGTTTTGTCATGTCACTTATGGGAATATAACTTGGGTGGAGAGGATAACACTCCATCACACAACCACTCAAGCTAGGCCCAATTGACAAGATGTCACAATTATCAATGTTCATTTCCATTTTCTTTGGGAATTGAAGTTGCATCATCCTATGTACATATTAGTTGTTATAGACTTGAAGCCACTAAGAGGGTACCTTATAATCTGCACTGCAACAGAGTTGCACCCTATGGATCACATTTATTATGATAGAATGATGGGAAATCAAATCAAGTTGATGATAAAATGGTGGACAACTCATTCTTGGATAAAATTACAACCTTGTTTGGTGTCAAACACTCATTCTTGGATAAAATTTCAACCTTGTCGCCCAACTCTCATTCCCAAATAAAGAAATTGACATCTAAAAATTTGCATAAAATGTAAAATAAAAAGCAAGAAAAACATCTAATTGTTATTGAATTTTCATTTGAGAGGTAGAAGAGAGGAAATGTTAAATTCCAAACCTTATTGGCTCTCACAAAATATTAAAAATATATATTATACATTCCCACATTTTTAAACACCTTATTTGCTTGTGCCTTTTAACTCCACTCGCATCATTCGAGAAGCCCTAGAAATTGGAAAACATCCTAATACTTTCAATTGGAAAGATGGCTACAAACTTAGCTAGTCCTGGAAGTCTACCGTAAGTTTTAAACCTTTTACTTTAATGCAATGCACACACAGGTTCTTAACAAATAAAAGAAAATAATTGAAATCACACACATATAAATATATCTACGCTGGAAACCTGTAATACCCCAAGGACGAGCCCTGGTTGTAATTACGAATGTAACATGTTTTGTAGGCTGGTGAGCCGAGTATTTATAAGCTGGTAGGCTTAGGCTTATGTGTTGATTAGGCTGGGAGCCTAGGTGTTAAAGGCCAGGAGTTTGTTTTTTACATGTAAATATCCATATTATTAATATAACAACATCGCTGCGTGTAGAGCGACCATGAAGAAAGAGTACGGGGGACTGGACTCCACTAGGTTGGGCAAGGGAGGAGGCTAAGAGTAGAGCCTAAGAGCCTAAGCTTAAGAGCCTAGTAGAATATTGTATTATTATTCTAAAAAGTTGTAAAGAGGATATTAATTTATCCTAAGTTCCTCTAGGGAGAGGAATGAGTTCCAAGTGGGGGGAACGTGCTCCTGGAGAGCCAAGTGTCATCCAAAACACATGCAAATTTATGGGGGGGGGCGTTCTCACCATTCTCGCCATGTTGAGCATTCAAACCATTCTCACCCTTCTGTCCACTCTCACGATTTCGGACCATGTTGACCATCCATTACCCCGACTCGCGGATGAGCTGAACAAGCAGACAGTGAGCCAGTCTTGCCATTGTTGAATACCAAGACCCCAAACCTCTGCAACAAACCTGAGTTGATACCCTTGCAACACCTGTACCCTGCGGGTTGCTTGCGTTTTGTCCTGTCTGTATTGTTTCCCACGTCCAGTTTTTGTTGTTTCCATCACAGTGCTCGTGTGTGGAGGAGAGTGAGTGAAGAAGCGGGTTGTCATGCCCGTGGATAGAAGAAACATGTTGTCAGGCCTGTGAGCAACTCTCTTCAGGTGAGAGAGTGTGTTGAAGAAGTGATTTCTCCTGGAGGGAGTCCAGTAGCAGCTATAGAGCTATGAGAATTCATGATCTGGCATGTTGTTGAAGCCCAAGGAAAGGGAGGTGTAGCAACCGATGGACTGTTGGACAGTGAAGGTGTACACTCCTGGGGTGGGATAAGCATGCAGGGAATGCGAGTCTGTGAGTTGTGGGCGTAAGTGGCTCCTTGGAGAAAATCCTTCATGTTGTACTGTGCAACTTCTTGTTGTCCCTGCCTAGCCTAAGAATCCCTTGCTTGGTGGAGTTTAGTCCTAGCTCGGGGGTGACCCACTTCTGAGAGTGATTAGTAGCGCGACCTAAGGTTGGGAGGTTCATGGAAGGTCTGCACGTAGTTGGTGTACTTCAGTTACAAGATAAGTACCAATTCTTTGTTCATTGTATGTTGTGTATTTGTACATGTGCTATAATTGATGAGTAATGCCTATATATATTGCATGTATGTGTTAATGTTGCTTTCGCATGAGTAGGTGTATGAGCAGAGTGTTGATGTCTGTTTAATTGCATTACACACACACACACACACACACACACATATATATATAAGATGTTATCTCTATTTATTTCTTGTTAAGTTTATATGTGAATATTTTTGCAAAATATGTTTACTTAGTGACGATGTCGGCTTGGGTGGCCGGGGGTGTTACAATATGGTATCAAAGCGTTATTTGGAGTAGCATTGTTAAGGTTTAAGCTATTATTAGGTTTCTTTTCAATTCACTAGATAACCATAACATAGATAGGATCACTGAGAAATACACAATCACAAGAGACACATCATTTATCCTGGGAAACCCTCATGGGGGAGAAAACCCAGCAAAAACTTCCTTAATATAGATAGCCAATGCAATGCCAAGAGAATAAACTAAACAATACAAAAAGTCCTCTCCCAAGTATGCGCCTCTCTCTCTCTTCCTTCTTCTCCAACTGCAACTCCAAACTTGCGCTCTAATGAACAAGTGAGTGAATGAACAAATGAGGCGCTAGCCTCTCTTATTTATACAATCTGGCAGGCACTGAACTGAGGTGTCTTTTCACTGGCAGGGTTGACTTCTCATTCTGGGTGGTTATAACCACTTTAATATATTCTGGGGGGCGACTTCTCATTTATCCTATTACAATTAGGGTTTTTGACCAATCCACAAAAGGGGATTTGGTCATTTACAATACCCGACATGATCAATCCACAAAAGGGGATTGATCTAATGAATAATACATCAATAATAAATAGAATATTCTTTGCAGTTACAATATTTCAACACTCCCCCTTAACAAGAAGGGTGTTCTACAACAACATCAGGCGAGAGAGAGGGCAACATCATCAACAACATCTTGGAACACTGAATGGCATATCTATAAATCATCAGAAGTTTTTCTCATCATCAATATCATCATTCTTAGAAGGGAGTTGGAATGACATCATCATCCTCATCAACATGAGGCTAAGGTAACATCATCATCATCTTTAGTGTGAGGCCAAAGTAACATCATCATCTTCGACATGAAAGATGAAATAACATCATCATCATCATAATCATCTTCAGCAAGGAGCTGAAGTGGCATCATCATCATCATCTTCAGAAAGAAGCTGAAGTAGCATCATCATCATCAACTTCAACAAGAAGCTGAAGTGGCATCATCATCATCAACTTCAACAAGAAGCTGAAGTGGCATCATCATCATCAAATTCAATAAGAAGTTGAAGTGGCATCATCATCATCAACTTCATCAAGAAGTTGAAGTGGCATCATCATCATCAACTACATCAACATGGATTAGTATAACACTAATACATCATCATCATCAATAACAACACAAGGATGATACAACATCAAAAACAACAATATCACAACACAAAGGCTGGAGCATCATCAACAACAACAACATCACAACACGAAGGCTAGAGAATCATCAACATCACCACTAAGCTAAGAGTCTTCAACACGAGGTTGGCATCACAACACGAAGCTGGCATCACAACACGATGCTGACACATCACAACACGAGGCTGGCACATCATCATAGCACAAGGCTGACACATCATCACAACACGAGGCTGGCACATCATCACAACGCGAGGCTGGAAAGTCATCAACACGAGGTTGGCATCACAACAATTAAGTTGGCACATCATCACAACAATTAAGCTGGCATCACAACACTAGGTTGGTACATCATCACAACACTAGGCTGGTACATCATCGCAACAATTAAGCTGGCACATCATCGCAACAATTAAGATGACACATCATCATTTTGTGGTACTTTGACAGTCCCTAAGGAGCTGCCCAGGAATCATAAGATTCCTTAGGATATAAAATCCTAACGGAGCTACCATGTGGTACTCTGATAGACCGTCCTTACCGGACCTTCGGGATCTGCCCAGGAATCATAAGATTCCCTAGGATTATAAGAATCCTAACGGAGCTACCACTACTGATCATGATACCATAGTATCATCAACACTACTCCCCCTTTCGAGGGAGGTCCTTTTAGACTATACCAAGCATGTCTGGAAAGTGCTCAGCTTTACACGAGATAGAGGCTTGGTCAACACATCAACAACATGTTCATCCGTGCTAACATACTGGAGCTTTATGGCTCCTCTTTGCACCATATCACGGATGTAATGTTATTGGATCTCTATGTGCTTCGACTCATTATGGAACACATCATCTCCATACAACTCTAGTTACCACATACGATCACAGTGGCTTCCATCTCCAAATCAAATAGATCTGTCAACAACATTCGAAGCCATACGACTTCACAACTGGCGGAACATGCAACAATGTATTCCGCTTCTGCTGTGCTCGGAGCAATGCTGAATTGCTCCCTACTCTGCCATGAAATCATGGTTGATCTCAGACTGAAACAACATCCTGAAGTGCTCTTTCTATCAGAAACACTTCCAGCTCAATCTAAATCGGTGTAACCACTCAATCTGAAGTCATGATCTCAAGTATAATAGAGACCAAAATCCAACGTACTGTTAAGGTATCTTATCATATGTTTTGCAACAACAATGTGAACACGTCTGGGTTCTACCAGATACCGACTCAAGGCAAAACATATGTCTAGCTTGGTATTCGTCAGATACATCGTTGAACCAATAATCCGTTTGTACAAAGTAACATCAACCAATTCTGACGAGGTATCTACCAGGAGCTTCAACTTCGTTTCCATGGGTGTGTACATGGATTTGCATTTCAACATGTCAACCCTTTTCAATTTTAACTGTATACTTCCCTTGGTTTAAGGAAGATCTTCTCTATGCTCTGCCAAACTTCAAGACTTAAGAGATAATGCATTTAGGTCTTCCATCAAACTATGTGGCGAGCTTCTTCTGCAATCTGTGATGAGCTTTTCTTCATCTTGTCCATAATACATCATCTACATATAGTAGTAGCATCACTGGCTCATCATTCATAACCTTGACATGAAGGTTAGAATCAACTTTTACTCTTGTTAAAGTCCAAGCTCGTCAGGAAACTGTCAATCAAGCTCTTGGAGCTTGCTTCAATACATACAAAGCTTCCTTCAACCTGCAGACCCGAGGCTTTCTATCTTCAATCTTCAAACCAAAATTTCACGTTACACTGTACCAATCCGGTTCACTTGCTCAGCTGCAACTCAATATGCACAAATATGTGCTAGCTCTATGTGCTTTCTGCAAGGCACTATCTGTCTCACTGTCTGGGAGTATGTCCTCTACTCTCTCTGCAACTGTTCCTTCTAGAATCTAGGACTCTGCACATGTAGCTGCTCTGAGGCTGAGAATGACTGCTTCATTCTCATTGTGGCTGCTAAAATCTGAGAGTAACTCCTCTTATTCTATCACGACAACAGTTTCATCTGAAACTGAGAGTGGCTCAATAACTGATACTGAAGATAACTCTTCTTCTTTCATGGAGGTAACGCTATCTTTTATCATAGTTATGTTTCCATGACCCAACTAATGTACTGCACCAACTGCTACTCAATTTTAAATATGGGGATTGCTCCCCCTACATCTCATACTATATATGAATCATGGTTGTTATGGTTGTCTTCATAATTACTGGAACTATTTCTTCAATAAGTGTCTCGACATAGTCTTCTCCCTCTTGTTGGGAGAATCCTCTGGACACACATCAGGCTTTGTTCATCTTCAACATGCTTGATCTGTATAGATCAATCTTGGATGTCAATACTGACTTCTCTTCTAGTCTCACAAAAGAATCCATATCCTAGTCTTTCTGACTGGATTTCTTCTCTGTTACTGAAACAAGGGAATCTTCCCAGGAGATTTCATATCTCCTAGAAGTTTCTGAACCTACGATATAGTCTTCTCACGACATTTGTCTCCCAGTCCCGGGAGTTGTCTCTTCATCTGATCCTTTCTGAGATCAGGCTTACTCTCGATTTCTTCTGAGTCTACAAGGACTTCATCATCTCTTACAGGGTATACTTGGTGTTGAATACCAAGTCTAAATATGAAAGACATAGTCAGGCTTCAAACGAGATCTACTTCCCGTTCTAATGTTCGGTCATCTTTGGAGCCTTCTGCTCCTTTCTATCAATCTTCATATGAGATACTCTGAATCTCAAGAGATAACTTCTTCTTCATCTTCTTTGGTACATGAGTGTATATGGTCATATACATAGTCTGCTTCATATCTCATCTAATATGTTGCCTTCTTGCAACCTTCACTATAGCTTCCTCAGGGTTATCACCTGTGACCTGAAACAAGGTCAACAAAACAACTAGCAAAAGTAATACTCTTTTGATAATAGTAGATAAAATAACAACACGAATAATCATCACATTGGCTCCTTTAGAGCTATCACTTGTGACCTGTCTGAAGAAAAGATCAAAAGTAAGAAATAAAATACGAAATGAGGTCAACACTCTCATAGTGTTGTGATCAAACATTCCTCCATGGCAACTTGGAACTAACACAAGAGGTTTCTCCTAAAGGAGATGTTAGTTGTATCTGGCAAATAATTACATTAAGCATTTATCTCAATATGCTCACATGCTACTGAGTATAATACTTTTCAAGGACTGCTATCTCAACTATAGTGTTTACTTATAAAGGGGTAGTCATCAACTTGTCAAGTGCAACCTTGAATCTTATCAACTTAATTAATCAAACCTGGAACCTGGAGCCTTGTCCTCAAGAATGAGTGCGCTGCTTTTCTTCAAGTCTCCTTCACTCAAGATGACGAGTGCTTTCTTCAACATGTCTTCTGTACTAAGACAATATGCCATCTTGACAGAAGGTTGGGTTAGAAGGTAAACTCTATGATCTCAAATTTAATCCATCTAATACCTTGACTTTAATTTTGACCAAAGGTTAGTATGGTGGTCATAGCTTCAACATGCAACACTGATCAAAATAATGTAATAACAAATAGATGCATATCAGAATAATCAAACCCGAGTTGCATTATTCCTCTAGATGTGTTGGATCTTGAGATCCTTCTGGATCTATGGCAAGAGATCTCTTCTCCTGCAAATACCCTTTAAAGCTTAACCATTTAAACATGCATGAGTACATACCTTTGATGGCATTTGCAGGTAGTGGCACCATTTGGTAGAAACGATAATGATCACCGACTCTTAACAACTTCAAGGGTGACTACAACTGGTACTACGACTGATACTTCAACTGCAATTGATACTGCAACTGATTCTGAGACTGCAACTGCAACTTAGGGTTTTATGAGGAAACCCTAATTTTTCAAACTTCAAATTTTGAAATTCTGATCCAGGGGATAGATGCGCTGAGCTGAGGCGAGTAAGCTGGTGCAGTCAAATTTCTGAAAATCCAAATTTTACCCCCTCAAACTTGACAAGCGGATTTCTGGACTAGTGCTTCTAGTTTTCTGGTACTTCTGGTACTTCTAGTTTTCTGGTACCGGTGAAAACTAGGATTTCACTTTCCGGGAGATCTACCTACTGAAAAGGTGTGCTGAAGGTGCCAAACAATTCCTTGGGTTAGGGCGCACTTTTCTAGATGGTTTTGAGGTTAAAAATCTTCTTCAATAAAAAGCCCTAATTTTCATGTATGACAACAATGACGTTTTTCTTCTTCTTGTGAAAGATGCTCTCTTCAGCTTAGCTCTGATACCATGTTAAGGTTTAAGATATTATTAGGTTTCTTTTCAATTCACTAGATAACCATAGCATAGATAGGATCACTGAGAAATACACAATCGTAAGAGACACATCATTTATCCTGGGAAACCCTCATGGGGGAGAAAATCCAGCAAAAACTTCCTGAATATAGAGAGCCAATGCAATGCCAGGAGGATAAAACAAACAATACAGAAAGTCCTCTCCCAAGTATGCGCCTCTCTCTCTCTTCCTTCTTCTCCAACTGCAACTCCAAACTTGCGCTCTGATGAACAAGTGAGTGAGTGAACAAATGAGGTGCTAGCCTCTCTTATTTATATAATCTAGCATGCGCTGAACCGAGGTGTCTTTTCACTGGCAGGGTCGACTTCTCATTTAGCCTATTATAATTAGGGTTTGACCAATCCACAAAAGGGGATTTGGTCATTTACAATACTTGACATGATCAATCCACAAAAGGGGATTGATCTAATGAATAATACATCAATAATAAATAGAATACTCTTTGCAGTTACAATATTTCAACAAACATGGCCCAACCTCGGTGGTCGGGGGTGTTACAATATGGTATCAAAGTGTTATTTGGAGTAGCATGGCTCGACCTGGGTGGTCGGGGGTGTTACAATATGGTATTGAAGCGTTATTTGGAGTAGCATGGCCCAACCTGGGTGGTCGAGGGTGTTACAAAACCCAACCGAGAAAACCAACCCATGTTTTAGAGCCGCACCTCTAATTATATTCATGATCAACTTCATTGTTTACAATACTGATCCAGGTAGATATTGGTGGCCACCCACCTATTCCAACTGGCTCCTTTTGACAGTTTTAGTTCAACACGTTTCTCTGTAATGATGACATTTCTTTGTAATTGTGGGTTCTGCACTTCCGGGGCTATCCTGAAGCCCTACACAACATCCAAGTGGATATTGGTAGCTGCCCACCTGTTCCAACTGGCTTATTTTGGAAGTTTTCATGTCAATACATTTTTCTATACTTCCAGGGCCGTTTTGGGGCCCTAAACAATGTTTTTTTGGCTTGACATAGTCAAACTATAGACAAAGTCGAAGTTTGACAACATAATGTGTAGTTCTCGAAAAGACCTTTCCAACGGGCTATCACACGCCTAAAACAAAGGTTGTATGCAAAAATTATGACCCCGGGAAGTTGAGGTACCAACTTACCCATCAGGGCCCACATAACTTTTGGCATTTCATCTCCTAAGGTTAGGTTTTTGGATGTCTAGGATTTTGGCATTCATGAGTAATGTTAAAAAGGCCTTTTGAGCCTCATTGTAATCATTCTGCTCAGACGGATGTGCGTAGCAGCCACATTTCTTCTCAGAGATAGCTACCACCATTCGAGAAAGTTGTTTTCAGTTCTGCAGTTTACAGTTTCAACCTATTTTATTTATTCAATAAAAGTTATTGTTCATTGGATATTTGTTGTTGTTCTCCATATCTTTGTGTTATTGTATTCAGTCTGTTATTCATTTTGTTTCGCACATAAATCTGAATCAATGGTATTAGAGCAGTCTGCTCTTCATTTATTTTTCTTCGTGCATGTCCCCGACAAGATCTGGGTACACAAGAAGTTGGGACTCGAACCAGTCGAGCCTTTGCAAGATCGGTCGCGTCGAGCCCGACAACAACTCATGGGGGATGAGAAGAAAGATGATGGAGCAGGAGATCCTTTTAAACTCTTGCTCGAGGAAGCACTTGCGCGACAAATGAACAAAATGATGGACAACTTTGCACAGATCCTTGGTTGACTGCCCACATGAGACACATCTTCATCAGGCGACCATGCAACCCCCTTCAAGGTACAAGTAAATTTTGATATTCCATTATTTGAAGGACCGATAGATGCAGATGTTGTAGATAAATGGTTGAATCTGCTCGGAGGGTGTTTTTCAGTCCACAAATTTTCAGATAGGGAAAATATTACTTTTGCACTCCTCAAGGTCGTCCCCCATGTTAGGGACTGGTGGGATACTTACTCTGAGCAAAGGGCCATAGAGGAATCTGCAATATTTGCAGTCGCCCCCGCATGTGATCCAGGTGGATATTGGTGGCCACCCACCATTTCCAAATGGCTCAAAACAGTTTTCTGGCCATTTTGGCAATTTACTATTTTTAGCAGGTTTTAACTTCCGGGGCCATTTTGAGGGTCCAAATGAAGGTTTTTCGAGATCGAGGTTCTCAATGATANNNNAAGGCATGATTGAGCCCCCAAAATGAATCTCCTCGACAATACCTTTCCAACGAGCTATCACACGCCTAAAACGAAGATCGTATGCAAAAGTTACGACCCCGGGAAGTTGATGCACCAACTTACCCAAACGGGGCCCACATGACTTTTGGCGCTTCATCTCATAGGGTTAGGTTTTTGGATGTCTAGGACTTTTGGCATTCCTGATTATTGTAAAAAGGCCTCCAGAGCCTCATTGTAATCTTCTTCTTGCGAATGCGAGTAGCCGTCACATCTCTTCTCAGAGATAAGCTGCCACCATTCTAGCGAGTCTTTCACTCTGTATTTTTATAGTCTCTGTACATTTCTTTCATTAATAGAAATCGTGTA
>ML794422.1:371647-390698 GCA_009831015.1 Picea engelmannii | reverse complement strand
AGAAAAGGAGCTAAAACGATCTCGGCCGAAGCTCCCAGTGGCGCTCACGTGCAGAGATCCGGCTGCTTTCAATGTGCCTGTGGTTCTCCTACTCCCTCTCCGGCTGAAAATCCCCGCGGAAATTGCGATAATGGAATCAGTATGGCCCCCGTTGTCTCAGAGAGCAGAAATGGCGGGGAGGACGTATGGGATGCCGGCCGCGAGGCGAATTCCGGCGCCGCGAGGGCATTTCCCGAGCACCTCGTTATCATGGTGAACGGCATCATTGGAAAGTAAGTTCTGGATAAATTTCGGTTTAATTTGGTGAAGGATTGAAGATTTATGAAATGCAAGGCTTAAATATCGAAGAATTAGCGGAATGCTGGTGCTATAATGATGAAGTTTTGGCTTATTATTTGTTCAAATTTGTAAAACTTTGGTTAAAGTCATTGGAATATTTGGCTTAGCACATTATTAGAGATTCGCCCACTTTCTATTGAGCCTTTATTATTGAAATGCTGTCTTTATAGAAATATTTAATATACCAAGATTTGTTGTGTGGTTAGGGATTGGAAATGAACACATGGGCATTTGGATTGTTTGTATAGAAATTATTTCAATGGATTATGGGAATTACAAGTTTTCATAGTCGAAATTGCGATATGGAGTTGGTCAGATGAGATTGGGGTTTTGCAGAATCAGAATTTGTGAAATTTTTATCGTCAAAATCACAATTTTCCTTCTTCAGATTCCATCAAATATCAAATAACATAAAAAGGAAGTTTGCTCCAATATTAAATGGATTATGGGAATTACAAGTTTTCATAGTCGAAATTGCGATATGGAATTGGTCAAATGAGAATGGGGTTTTGCAAAGTCAGAATTTGTGAAATTTTTATTGTCAAAATCACAATTTTCCATCGTCACATTCCATCGAATATCAAATAACATGAAAAGGAAGTTTGCTCCAATATTAAATGGTTCCTTTAATATACCAAAGGTTTTTGTGGTTAGAATTGGAAATGAACTCGTGGGCATTTGGATGAACAATGTTTTTGTAAGGGGCAGTTAGACAGAACAAGAAAACACTGAGTTGCCCCTAACAAAGTGCAAACATTGAGTTTAATTCCGATGAGAGATAACATTAACAAGAAAGTGAAACGGAGAACACTGACAACAAAATCGAACAGAAAACAGTAACAAATAAGAAAAGTAGAACATAATTTTGAACAGGAAAAATCCCCAAATAGAAAACAACAATGAAAAAAGAGAATTTATGAATCAAGGAATAAACTTGTTCCATAACTATAAAGACATCTAAAATGAATTGGAGGGGAAGGAAATCCATAACTATAAGGAAATCCATATGAAAGGAAAGGGAAGGGAATGAAATGAAGGAAATGAAATGATATCCATACATGATAAAATTTATATTTGTAATACTGAATGTGATGATTTACAATAACTCTCAGAACTATTAGAACCATATAATGGGAGGGGATATTTATATTTGTAATACTGAATGTGATGATTTACATGATGATTTACAATAACTCTTATAACAATATAATGGGAAAGTAATCCATATAGGATAAAATTTATATTTGTAATACTGTGATGATGTACAATACTCTTATAACAATTCTCATTAACTAGTCACGAGGTTGAGGGGTTATAACCTTTGGTGATTACATTGATTACTTATTATTTTGGAATGTACATTGATGAATACAAAGAACCAATGCCTTACCTGTAGCTTTTATGAACTTTTAAGTGATTGCTCCTCGACGTCGCTTCAAAGTTTGATTCCTAGCTCCAAGATTCTAAGTTATATCCAACTTCCAAGCGAACCGATGCCTTACCTGTAGCTTTTATGAACTTTGAAGTGATTAATCCTCGACGTCGCTTCAAAGTTTGATTCCTAGCTGCAAGATTCTAAGTTATATCCAACTTCCAAGCGATTGCAGGCAGACGAAAATTATCTTTTTTGTTTAGGACTGGGAGGGAGGAGTCTTCTTAGAAACTAGGAGTGGGTTATGGGTTTTTTTCTTTCTGGATTTCAACAAGTGGGATTTTTTTCTATTGAAAAATCATTTACAACTGGATCCGTGGTCAAAACTGCATGGAATCCGTTTCAGATTCGTAGGATCCTTTTTGGGATTTTTCGTATCTGTTCGGAGGCACAAAATACGTTTCTTGTTGCTAGGGATCCATTTCAGAAATGGATATTGGGCGGATCCGAATCCAATCCGGGGATCCAGGTATGCGGTCCCCCTGCCAAGTGGATCCGGTAACAAAGTAAAATATGGGGTAGTTGTTAAAGTATAAATTAAAATTAAAGAGACGTAAAGTTTGATATTAGACATTTTGACAAACACAACGCAATGATTAAAAAAGAGGATTCATTATTTTGGGTTTTACGGTTTATTTCATGGTTTTAGATCTCTTTTTTGAGATAAACAATTTATTGACTGTGGGTGGGAACCTTAGTTGTACAAACGTCGAATCCCTTTTCATAAAAGTAGTTCTTTTCGAGGATACGAAACATCAAAATGTTCCTAGTAGGAAATCTGTGGGAAACAACTTTTCGAGTTTTCTAGACATTTCTGTTTTGAAAATATCTGATGGAGGCCATAGAAGTATTTTGCAAGTAACTTTTAGAATTTGAAAAAACTGCTTGGATAAATGTCAAGATTAATATATATTGTGAACAAGTAACTATTCTAAATGTTAGAATAAAGGACAAGAACTCCACGGTGTCAAAGATGGTGTAAAAACTTTGCCCGTTATGGTTAGTAATGCTAACTTTTTAAATATGAATGGTTCTTATAAGTGTACACCATTGCAAAGAGTAGCTGTTGTTGCCTCACTTTTAAATTAATACCTTCCACTTTCCCTATGTTTACATCCTTCTATGTGTCTCCGACATTTGAACTTCATAGCTTTCTGGCTGGTAAATAAAATTCTCCATGTCCAGTATATGGTTTGAAAATAATTTAAACATGCTATCAATCGTAGATAGTGTTTTATTGCGTCAATGCAAGTAGAGAAGTATGCTGTTTACTGTATGATAATTCATGAGGTGATATTCTATGGTTTCTTAATGTGTTATATATGTTGGTACAGTAGAGCAAATTGTAAGCTGTTCTTCTTTCTTGAACTGTTCTGGGGATTCAAATGTAATTTGAACTTTTGTCTGTCTACAGTGCATCCAATTGGCGGTATGCTGCTGATCAATTTGTAAAGAAACTTCCCGACGAAGTTGTTGTCCACTGTAAGATTGACTGTCTATTCTTTTTGTTGATTTTAGTACTTCTTTCTATTCATATTGATTGAACATAGAAGATTCACTTGAATTGGATTTCCACATTCTTATGACCATTTTAGGTTCACCAATGCAGTGTCATGGATTCATGTGTTCTTCATACTTCCAAAATGACTTTAAATTACACTAGGTCGTGTTAATACAGGCCTAAATTTGTTGAAATTTGAAGTTGTATTACTATGCACAATTTAACACTCTTTGTTTTATAATCTAATGGATTTAAATTTGAATTTGTATTACTATGCACAATTTAACACTCTTTGTTTTATAAACTAATGGACTTATTGGTTCTTCAATACATTTTTCTGGTTCAAATTTGTAATATTCCCGATAGGGATATTCTAGAATGTTAATGCTTTACTGTTCAATTTATGTGTATTCATGTCACAAACATTTTTGCATTCATTCTCCTAAAATACTTTCGTCAAACTTATTGCAAATATTACCAGTATACATGAAATGGAAAGGTCACCATGGCTTTTTATTTATGATTGGAATCCAAAACATAACAAGTCTCTAATGGCTGCTAAGGCAGCTGCATTACATCAATGAAAAACACACAATAACAAGCCAAAACCTGAATGGTGCCATGGCCTCCTCAATAGATGAAGTTGCCTCCTACAAACTGCAGAAGGACTAACTCCAACCCTCCAAACCCTCTCCAAGATGATGCCAAACCATAAAATGAAGCTCAATTGAAGATCCTGGATGAATCCTCCTCCTTTGTCTAGCTAGGGTGGATCTTGCACTACTGAAACTAAACTACAATGGAAGGGTTTTGCCAAAACCCTAACAAAAACCTTAGCTCCAAGAGCACTCCAAAGAGATCAATCCAAAACATAAGCCAAAGTGAAGTGCTACCCCCTCCTTTTATTCTTCCTCCATGCCCTTCTAAAACTTTCCCTTTTTGACTAAATCAACATGACCCTTATTCCCCTTTTCAATTTTCACTTAAAGATTAAAGTCACTTTTACTAATGTCTAAGTGACAATTAATCTAATTGATCTAATGGTGGTGTGTTTGAGTAACTAACATAGGAGGTCGTAGATTTGATTTCATCTTGCTATAGGATTCCTTGAGGTTATTAGGGAAGCCTCCCTTGTGTTGGATTTCATCCTTCGCTAAAGCGAGGGAAGTGATTGCTAAGGTGACGATGATAACACTTCTATGTTACACTTGTCTTAGCCCCTGTGAAAGGATTTGCACAAAGGTGTTAGATATTGTGATAACATGTAGCTTTCCTCCGTCTGATCATGTTTATCACGTCCTCTCTCAGCATCTCAAGGAGATTGTAACCAAACTTAGCTGTAAGGTTGTGGACATGCCAATCCATTTCCCTGGTCTCCTTGTAAACACCACTTCCTCTTCTGTGGGTGTGTCTGAGGTCTCAAGGGAAGTTATTGATGAATCCTTCTTCCACTTAACTGGAGTCGATCTCCTCAACCAGCTGTGTTTTCTTGTCAAACTCAACCGTTGCTTGATTTTCCTTCTATGAGGTGAAGGCTGGCAGCTCATAAAATTGTGTCTATTTCTTGATCACCTTTTCCACAGAAGGGCTGCCCCTCCTATGGTGTCTTTTCTCCTCGGAAGTTAATTCTGTTTATCAGTGGCTTTCTTTTTTATTGTCAATGAGATCAGAGTTTTTTTGGTCACTGACCCAATAGACTCTGACACCCAGCTTCCTCCAAAAGTTATTATACTGGCTCACTGCTTTCATAACATAGGTTTTACAATGGGAAAAAATGTACATAGAATTATGAAGCTAAGAGATTGGACCTTCCTTTTCAAGAAGAGGTTGCCACGACTTCTTTGATCCCTCATCAGACGGTTCTTACAATGAGAACCTCTACCAGAATGTCCTAGTCCTTAACTGCTTTATACGTCCAAGTCGTAATGGGGTCAAGGGCGTGTCCATTTTTTAGTATGATTGCCAGATCTTTGTTTTGCATTTTCTGTTGATTCTCTGTTACATTTGGCTCTCCACTTTGGCTTCCTTGTCACTCTTTTTCTTCTGCTTGAATTTATGATACATTAGCTTCATCATCATTATTAATGTCCAGACCCCATGGTGATCAAGGACATGACATAGATCCTCAATGCTTGAAAGTTGAGGTCATGTGGCCGTGTTTACTTCATTATCTTGGCCATATTATCATCAGCCTCAGTGCCAGTTGAATCTTTCGATGTTTATTATATTAAATATATCTCCCTCACCACTCACTATAACTGCTCCTTCATTGGCCTTGCTGGGATTGTGTTCTACCACCTATTGAACTTTAAACTTAACCTTCTTAACAGGATTTCAAATAGGGTAGGGCCTTTGTAAGTGGGCCACTTATTGATAGCCTTCCAATAGTCCGCTGCTCACAATGTATTGTGGTTTATGGGTAACGTGATTTCTAACTGATTTTCTCGGGCAACGTTTGTAATGCATTGCTAGTTTATGGTGGAAAAGAACATCGTCCTTATATGACATGCCTTATAATTAGAATACATTTGCCTCTTAGTCAGGTTTCCTTTTACTATATTTATTGCTGACTAGAAATTTTGATAATGATTAATCTTTCCTTCAGTAAAGGTACGTCTGACTTATGAAACTCAATGCAGGCAGTCAACGCAATTCTTCAACAAGGACTTTTGATGGAGTTGATCAAATGGGAAATCGACTAGCAGAAGAGGTGAACTACCTGTCCTTCCAAGTTCCAATACATCTTTGTATAGTCATTTACTTCCATTTTTAGCACTTGTGTTTTCTTTTTTACAAAGTGTTTGATGTTTTTTGTCATAGTATACTAGGATTTCATTCCTAAATACTATTGCTTCTATGCCTTGTAGCTGCAAGTTCATATTTTTTTAGCATTTATAACATCGGCATTCTCTTGTACACCTGTAACTTGTATTGGGCAAAATGCGCAGGTAAAGAAAGTCATAGAGAACAAGCCCGGAGTAAAAAGAATTTCATTTGTGAGTCACTCATTAGGTGGCTTGGTAGCAAGGTATGCTATTGGAGTACTATATGAGCCACCTTCAGGAAGTAGCACTGAAGCACAAAATAATTGTGATAGAATTGATGGCAACTTTAATCAAAACGCTGAAGAGACAAAGGGTAAAATTGCTGGACTAGAGCCTGTTAGTTTCATCACTTTTGCAACACCTCACTTGGGCTCTAGGGGAAATAAGCAGGTAATTGTGATTTGATGTGCATCATTTTGTGTTTTAAATATTACAATTGGTTACATGCTATTTGAAGTCTGTATGCATCTTTTTTCACATTGGCTTCCTTTTCTTGTTGTACTTTAATCTATCACTAATAAGAAGTTTCGAGTATGAGAGAGAATATTTGTTAATAATGTCATGTCACTTCTAAAGTACTTGTTTGGCAATTATAAGTAAAGTCAGAATCAACTCCCCATTTTTTTCGTTCGATTTATCTTTCTTGACATCATACATTCTACAGCACTAGTAACATTGCCCTTAATAAAGAAAGAATATATATCTTGGATGTTTAAAGCAGGGAAGATTTTAGGTCCTAGGGGCTAAACTTCATCATTGGGTTAATTTTCCATGGTTTTTGCCAAAAAAGGATTTGCCGATTTTCATTTTTTCTACAAACAATTCGGTCAAATTCTATAGGACAAAATTGTTTTACTCTAAAAAAATGCCCAAATTTTATACAAACTACATAAAATTCTTAGGCATTTGATTTTTTACAGAATTATTGCCAAACATTTTATAGTTGGCATTTTAGGACTTGGTAAGATTTGCCAGTATTTTGTAATATCCCCAAGTGCACTAGGCTAGGATATTATGTCTGTTGTGCAATTTATGTTGTTTTTGGTTGTGTACTTTTGTCAAACACTTTGCATTACTTATGTTCTTTATGTTATAAACTGGTTGACAACTTTATACAAACAGTTACCGTAGATTCTACTAATAGACTTTCGTCAAACACATTGCATACAATCCAAGTACACATAAAATAGGAGAGATAACATGGACATTTTTATTATGAATGAAACCCCGAACACAGCAATAAAAAGTCCCTAATGGATTCTATAGCAACTGCAGTACATCAATGAAAACACACAATATGCAAGCCAAAAACTTGGAATAATGCCACGGCCTCCCCAATAGATGATGGATCCCTCTCCAAAACTGCAGAAAGGCTAACACCTAGCCTCAAAAGATGATGCCGTCATGCTCCAAGGGCTCTCCAAGCCTCACCTCACCTTCTCCAGTCAATATTGATCTCCTCAAAGGCAGATGAAGCTTCCAAAGGCCAAGAATATGGCTCATGACCCTCCTCCAAACCCTCACAGCCCTGCAAAAGGATGTATTGACCCCAAAAGGATGTATTGACCCCTCAAAATGCCCCCAACGACCCTCCAAGGGCTATCGACTCCTCACAAAATCCTCACGGCTCCTCCAAACCCTCACAACCTTGCAATATATGAGTACATCCACCTCAAGAAAGCCCACGAGCCTCTTAAGCAAGTCGCTACACCTCTAAACTGAAGTCAAACCACAAGATGAAGCTCCAATGAAGAGATCTCGGATGGATCCTCCTCCTTGTCTAGCTAGGGTGGATATTGCACCATCGAAACCAAACCACAATGGAAGTGTTTATGCCAAAACCCAATGAAAACCTTGACTCAAAAGAGCACTCCAAGCAAGAGATCAATCCAAAACATAACGAGGAAAGTGGAGTGCTACCCCTCCTTTTATATTTCTTCAATGCCCCTTTTTCCTATCTAGATCTTTCCTCTTACGCTTAATCCAACACGACCCTTGTTCCCCTTTTACTTTTCACTTAAAGTTACTTTATAACCCTTTTTAACCCCTTTTTAATGTCAGAAAGTGATTAATTGGCTTTTAAGACATTTCCGGATGCCAGAAGTCCCTTTCTCATCATCCCAACATTTAGAGCTTTTCGTCTCGGTTCCAATGAGCCATTACATTAAGGTGTCCCCTCAAATAATATGATCAAAATAACACCTTTAGTGCATTTAATTAGATTATGCTCAATAATACCCCCAAATTACGGGATTTGTCGGAATGCCACGAAACCAAGAACGAACTATGCAGAAGTGATCTTGATGATGAAAGATGGTAAATGGACTAGACTGGGCCTCATATAACTCCTCCAAATCCTCCGAGCTTATCGATAACATAACCTCACCCTTCCCTCTAGGCTGACACAAGTCTCGGAAGTCATCTCCACTTGCAGAATAGGGGAACCCAAAAATGGGGACATTACAGTCCTCCCTTCCCAAAGATTGCTTGTCCTCGAGCAATGCCATCACAACTTGACGCTCCATCGGCTGAACCAGATTGAAACTGAAAATGATACCAGGGTCCCAAATCAACTTGGAATATGTGAAGCATCCTCTGCTCAGCAAGTGGTCTGGTAAGGTACTGACGTAAGAAGCCTCTTGAATACCGTCGATAAGTAGAGCAACTCGATATTGCAACAACTCGATCAACACCTCAAAGAATTGCTCTACTAGGGAACCAATCTCATGAAAGCAAAAACTGGCTCTCGCCTTTGTGTCAACTGCTGGATTGTCTAATACTGAAATCCCAGGGTCCCACGCTAATCTCAGAAAGGAGCCACCATGCTAATGCTATGCCACTCTGTTTATAATCGTCTGACTGTCGTGCCTAATTTGCATCCTCCTCTCCTGGAACGTCAAGCTGAAATACCTGTAAAGGCTGAACCTACTACCATGAATAGTAACCTGCATAGGCATCCAAGTGAAGTCACGGCTTGCAAATCCACTGCCATACTCGATCTTGAATATTGGGAAAGGAAGTCTGTCTCGATCATTGGCAATGACTCTGAGCTGCTCATGGACTCTAAACACCTCTCCCCTAGATAACTCTATCACCTGTGCTGCCCCATACTCCGAAGAAATCACCGAGAAGTGCGTGAACTGGTCAATCGCTGCATACATACTATTTGCCCACTATACCGTTGGTACACTTGTGATGCAATCTGTCAACATGCTCCCCCACTCTTGACTAGAAATGGCCAAAGATTGCATCAATCCCGTGGGATGAGTGTGCCCTGACTTGCTATGTTGACAAGTCGTACACTCCCCCATATCTCCCCCTACATCATTCGCGAAGCCCCTCCATGCGAACCTCTCTCGAGCCTGCCTGGATGATGTGAAACACTCTCTACTCATAACACTGATCTGTCAGGGGCTAATACAATAATCCACATAACTGCCCCTCGTAAGCTAGGTAATCATGAGCTGTGTACTCTCGATCAACTCTTCAGAAGACCACTCCTCCGAGTAATCAATCCTAAGTATCCCAAGAGTAAACTCCAGAAACATTGCAATCCACGGGTACCCACTATCATGAATCATACTCAATCGAGGCATCTTAGTGAAGTCAGAGCCTGCCAATCCATGACTATACTCGATCCTGGGTATCGTGAGGGAAAAAATGTCTCGCCATATAGAAAAGGACTGCACAACTCCTCTCACAACATCCCCACAACGACGCAGACCAACCACTGCATCAACTTTGTCGGTCACCATCCTCATCTGAAGCAATCCATTCTTCAGATGAATGCTAGGATCCCATCACCAAATTGGAAGGTCACCACTCCCAATGATTGCTGCTGAAGCCTCAGTGAATCGATCCAATAGAGCCTAGATCTCCTCCCGTGCATCCTGTGCCTTGATCCCCCAGTCCAAATGAAAGAACTCTATCATGGCCATAATCTCACATGTCTCACCCAACTGACTCAAGCGAACCTCCCATGTCCTGCTGTATATAATGAGGGCTTCAAGTAACAGTAATGGATGCCTCTGCCACTGCCTACAAGACTGAAAAGTGACTAGTGCATTGGTCAACCCCAAGGGCATGACCAAGAAATCGTAATGAAGTTTGGAAGCAAACTTGTGATTATCCTGCTCCCTGGCCCTCATTTGATGATATCCAAGATGAAGATCGGTCATTGAGGGATATGCTGCTTCCCAAGGTTCACCCATCTAGTCACCGATCCTGGGCAACCTCAACTCAATGGTATGATCGAGGACCCTGTCGGGAGGTCTCCTTGGCGGAAACACCCCACAACTCCACTATACACTATCGCGTGCCAATGAATACCCCTTCATATTGCTGGCTATCACCGAATTGTCTTGTATCATCCTGTATCTTGTAGGCACTACTGTATCCATCACTCTGCTGATGTCACCTGTACCTGTGCCCTTGTCTGTCATATATTTGTCCACCCAATACATGGATGCATATGCTTCCTTGCGGGTTGGTCCACAAGATAAGATAAGATAAGAGAAGAGAATTTTATTAATGTTCAATAGATGACCACAAAAGTAGGTCAATGGGACTGAGAGCTACATCAAGTGTGATTACAATGTGGGAGTGCAAACACAACTTCTAGAAAATACTGAAAATGCTGAAAATAACATGAAGAAAGAAATCGATATACAAGTAGTCTTAGAAAGTATATAACCATGATAAGAGAGGGAGAGAGAGTGAGAGAGAGGTGTCGAACGATGAGGCTGTCAAGATCTCCCGGATCGTATGGCTGAGGGCAAGGGGGGCGAACTGGGCGCTGGTTCCTTGTTGGAGTCGGGGTTCGACTGTATGATCCCGGTGAGGGATACTCCTAGCATCCGAGGCTGAAAGAAAGAAGTTTCGAATAGAACTTTGGTAGCTTGTATGAAACTGGGAGGTGGTCCGACGAACAAGAGGTGCTTTTCTCTAAAGTTGTCTGGAGATAGTCCCTCTAACTCTTTGAGAATGTGTGGACTGATGTGCCGTATGAAATTTTTGAATCGGTCTCGATGATGATGATTTGTCTTCCTAGGGAGAGGTTGAAGAGAGACACGAGGTCTCATCGGTCTACTGTCTAGTGTGCATTGGGACTCAACCCTTCGCTTGTTGCTCCAATATGATGGGTCAATATGAAAGTAAGAGGTGATCATCCTGGTCATCCCAGGCCGAGGTGTGGCGTGCAAAAACTAAGATTTGTGGTAGAATATCTCCTTGATGAAGAGGGCTAGACATCTTTGGTCCTGGTACCGGAAGAAGGTAGAGAGTGAGCCCCCTGAGTCCCTTTATAGTCAATGGTAGCGTCCTCTGATCTCATAGTATATAGGACACCTAAAGATGAGGTGCGTCTCTGTTTATGGGTCCTGTAAGTGGCACATTTGGTAGATCCTATCGGATCGTGGTATATGGTGATTTGTCTCAATCTGGAGCCAATGGGATCGGACCCAGAGCTAACCCAAAGTAATCATGAGTGAGTGTATCCAATGTTTGCGTGTGTACGAGGGGTAGACTATGATGCCATCTTGCAACTCTGAAAAGTGCTCTAGATAGAAGGACATCTTTGGGCCCAGGTTTACTAAAGGTGAGGTCCAAGTGACCTGAGTGTAGAGTCTATAAACATCCTCTTTGGTAGCTTGATTTAGTACCTGTCTAGTCGGTAAGAGATGGTGCGGTGCATCGGGGGAGAAACTGAACGGGAGGAGGTACTCTGGGGAGTTAGTCATCAACTGGAGGAGTCAAGATGCCTCTGAGAACCAACCACGAGCACGACCTAAGGGGGAAGCTAAAGCAAGAGCCTCCGAGGAGCAAAGAGCTAGGTAGGGGTACCGCTCCCTTCTGATGGTAGAGTCACGGAAAGATCTAACTCTACGAAGGAAAGTGACCAGGCTGAAAATCTCAAAGCGGAATGGGTGGATGCCAAACTCTGCTTGGATAATGGGTTGCGAAATCGTTCTCCTGCAACGAATGATACGTCTGAGAAGTAGGGTCTGGACTCCCTCCAACCTGGCCCAGTCTGTCTGTAACAAGTTCAGTCCCTAGATCTCAAAGCCATAGAGGACTGAGGATCTGACAATTGCCTCCATAAGGTAGAGTTTGGACGCGATGTCATGAAACTGACCCAAGAGGCACTGTCTCTCGATGATAGCCAGGGAACTGTACCCTTTACTGATCCTAGGCATAAGGGCATGTCTCATGTTGAAACGGGACCCCGTGAACTATACTCCCAGATAAGTGTATGCTGTGGTGATCTCAATCTTTGCCCCCTTGTAATGGAAATRCAAGTCTGTAAGGGAGCTCTTCGATGTGTTGAAGATCAGAACCTTGGTTTTACCTAAGTTGACCGTCAACTGCCGAAGGTCACAAAAACTGGCCAGTGCATCAATYTGTCTCTGCAGGCCCACCCTCGAGAGTGGAGGCCATCAAAACCAATTTRTTGGTGAATACAAGTAAGGAGATCAACACCTGATGGAGAAGGAAACCATCTCCCTCTTGGATATGCTCATGAAGGTAGGACTCTAGCTCATCAATATAAATCTCGAAGRCTGTCGGTAAGAGAGGGCACCCATGTTTAACMTCGATGGTRCTCTGAAAGAGTCTGAATGAAGTTTGAAAGACCATGTGCCATCCTGAGTCGACCTGAAACTGACTCATACAGCCTCATAATGGCCACTAGAAGGGTCTTAGATATACCAATGTCACAGAGCCTCTGAAATAATGCCTCCCTTRGAACAATGTCAAATGCTTTTCGGAAGTCTACAAAGCAAGTGTAGACCTTCGAAGAGTGATCATGGGTCTCCTCAATAATGGCTCTGAGTGTGAAGATGTGATCAATTGTCTGGTAGTTTGGGCGAAAACCAGCTTGCCCTCTAGCCCTGAGATGATGTCTCTCTAGCTCTTCAGAGAGCCTTTGATGTAAGACTGTGGCATAGAGCTTAGAGAATGTGTGACCCACCATGATTGTTTGGTAATTATTTGGATCGGAACTACTCCTTGATTTATGGATTGGATGTATAATGTGTTGTGTCCAGGAGGGGGGGAATCCTGAGAAAATCACCTGGTTAAATAGATCAACAATATAAGACTCAAGAGATTGGATGCCCTGCTTAAGGAACTTGGCCTGAAGCCCTTCCTCATTTGCTGCTCTGTTGGTACTCATAGCTCTGGTTGGTCTCCTAATATCCCGCTCAGAAAAGAGGTGGTAGGAGGAGGGGGAGAAGAGATACGAGTGGGAGGTTAGTCGGGGATATCATAAAGGGAAGTTGTATGGGAGAACATGGCCTGGGGGTCAAGGTCAGGTGGGGCGGTTTGGTGTCTAGGAAAACGGGCACACTAGAAGGCTTTTGGGGAGTGGCGAAGGGCCTCACAGCGTTCCCATCTTCTCTTGGAGAGAAATAGTTGCTTTTTATGGCATAGTAGATGGTATGCTTTGTAGAGGTGGGGGGAAGAAGATGGGTTGTGAGTGAGTGTGATTTGTATCTGCTTGTGGAGGGATTTACATTCATCATCTAACCAACAATTCATGGGGCAAGATCCAGGGGTAGGCTTATGGATATGCTGACGTGTGGAGTGGGCGTAAGAATTAAGGGTTGCCTCTATGAGAGTCGTGGAAAGAATCTCGTATTTCACTATGGTGGTGTTTGGTGACCTAAAGTGGGAGAAAGGGGGGAGCAATTCCTTAAGGCAGGTGGTACAGGAATCGACATAATCTCTATCAAAGAGGAAGGTGGTGGGGTAGGTTGGGGAGGGGGGGGATGTGGAGAGGGAGAAGGTGAGGAGTGCATGGTCTGCCAGAGGGAGGCGAGATATAGAGAAGTGCTGAATATACGGGAGGATATCCACGTTGACTAAGACATAGTCAACCACACTGACCCCCCCATTGTGGGGGAAGCAGGTAAAGTCACCTGAGCTTGGGAAACAAGGGAGCCCGTTCATGATCAATAAGTCATGGGATTCCCCTAGCTGCAAAATGTGTCTCCCATAACTTGTGAGGGTCCCATATCTGTCCTGCGAACACTTGTGAAGACCCACCGAATTTTGCTCTAACTCTTGGATACAAAGCGTATCCTCACCCCTGTCATGAAGAGATATCTGCAGGTTTCTAGTGCGAGCATTAAAGTCGCCCAGAAGAATGACCTCCCCAAGAGTGGAATAGTGGGAGGTGTCAACATAAAGGTTAGAGAAAGGTTCCCCCTCAGATTCCCTATTAAGTGCAAAGTGTGACGAAGTTGAGGGGAAGTAGCAAATTGCAATGTAGATATCTCGAAGGAGGGGGTTGTTTCAATGAATTCAGACCCACAAAAATCTGGGATACTCGTCAGCCGGCAACATAGTAACCCTGTTCTAGAGGGAATCCCGTATAAGACAGGCGAACCCCTAGATCCTCTGACGTTGTCAGATCTGGTCTCCTGTCGATAAGACCATGCCCAATGATATCCATGTATCGGGGGTGGCTTCCGCATGGGGCTCGCGTGTGTCTTTGTGAGGAAAAGGATGTTGTGGGACCTAACTGCATCACGTAGCAAACCCGGTGAGGACCAAAATGCACCATTACAGTTCCAACAATCAATGGAGATGGTGGGTCTGCTACCCCTACCCTGTCTCCCAGCTGAACAAGACCGTCATTTGGCCCAAGGGCAGGAGTATCCTGGAGGGGCCGAATCACAGATGACTGCTTTGAGGTCTTGAATAACAACCCATTTACTTTCTTATCTGTGATGCTATGACTTGCTCCCTAGACATTTTGAGTTCTGCATGCTAGGATTTGGTGAGGTCAGCATCAAGGAAGATTTTTTGTGTGGGTGGGAGCGAGGAAAGTTTCCTCTTATCCCTAAGAGCTCTGAGGCGGTCCTCGAGTGTTCGAAAACGGAGGAAGAGTGTGGAGTTGGGGCCCATCCATGCACGCTCAAGGGTGAGGTTCTTCAGATCCAGAGTATCATGAAGGAAAGAGGTGTCGATCTGTAAGGAGTCGAATGGGGCCTTGGGAGGGGGGAGCCCACGCACATTAAGATTAAGCTCCAGAGTCTGATGGAGGCATTCCTCATTTAGTTGTGCTTGTACCACCCCTTCAACCACTGTAATCGGAGGGTGCTGTTCCCTTTTCCGGATCACATCAACCCAAGAATTAAGTGTTTTATGTTGTATTTCCGCCTCCTCTTTAAAAAGGGCTTGTTGTGACCTCATTTCCTCTTGCAAATTTTTTAATTTTGATATTTCTATTTGGAGCATAGGGGAATCCCCACTTGTGTTTTGTAAGTGGATATTTTCCTGTTTTTTCATTTCAGAGACCAATTGTTTGAGGTTAATTACTTCTGAAGGGAGCTGTTTGTTTTTAGCCTCTAGGGATTCCATCTTTTGCATCAGGTTTTTGACTTGAGATGTCCAATATAGGAAATCATGTTCCATGGCAATGTCAGTTGGGCTGTAGATGTGTCCCTCATCACTGTTGAAAATCCATTCCTGTGTTTCGGCGGTAAGTCTGGTCTCAGATGGCGGAGACAGAGTGGATTCTTCCATTGAATGGAAAACCCTCTTGCCAGTATTCTTGATCTGTATTCAAAAATCCCGTTCTAGGTGCAGAGACCCTACCTACTCGATCCAATGCTCATCTCACAGTCCAATCTGCAACCTTACATATTCATCTTTGTCGACTATGCTTGCAGACTGAACCCTGGACTATCCAACTCCCTGTGTGCAAACCAGACTGCTCGCAGACCAGATTGCTTGCGGATGTGTGACGTGAGGGTGTCAATCTCTGCTTGACGCGATGGATCAACTCGCACCCATAAATCCTTAAACCCTGCTTGCTGACGAATGCCTGTGCGCAGACAGTCGTGGAGCCCTGCTCGCAAGCGGATCTGGTGCTAACCCTTGCCTCACGATTCCTGCACGCGATTCCACTCGCGATCTCAACACGCGATTCCATTGCTAAACCTTTCTCTCCCTTCCCTCACGATACCACTGCTAAACCTTTCTCTCCCTTGTGGATGGGTAAATTTTCTTGTGAATGGTGTTACGATCCAATACCCAACACAATCTCTGCTCGACGCACCTTGGTTGCAGTCCCTGCTCGTCGTGAAGGAATGTGCTCAACTACCTCTTCCATAGCTAAGCCTTGAAATTTTAGTGGGCTCTCCAAAAGAAACAACTCATGATCCCTGTTGTCGCCTTTATACACACCTCGAGTTTAGTGTGGAAAAACTTTCAATCCACTGGGTGTGTCCTTGGGGGCAAGTCTCGAGTCAAGGTGCTGTCACCTGATCCTCGACTCCTTCGTCTAGGCCAACTCCTAGAGAAGCCAAGGGGGGTAGTGCCTACAAAAATAAATGTGGGTAGTGCCTACAAAAATAAATGTAAGGATTGATCTAAAAACAAGAAATAGAATCTAGGAGTTTTTGTTACAACAACAATAGCAAGATATAAATGCGATTACAACAACAACATATAATTGAATTTATGCTAGCAACATATATGACATGTAAAATAAGAGTGCTTGTGCTTGAAAGTAAGACATTCAAGATATTTGCATTTGAAAGATATAACTTACATGAAAAAATGATACAAATACTCGAAGTAAGATGATAAGCAAAATAATGTAGACCGGTGCCAAGTATAATGAGATGCTGCGAGATTGTGTACCACAAGTTGCTGCTTAAAGATGAAGGCTTGCAAGTGTGTTGCTTGTAAATTTTGAGAATTTTACTTAATGCTGAGTAATTATTAAATGTTGGACAAGATTATTATGAATGTTGTTTGTGAAGTGCTGCTTGAAAATAAAGTTACTTTAAATGTGGCCTCTTAAGAGCTATCCCTCGGCTTGGAATTTGCGGAGAACTTGTCGAAGCCCAAGCGACTTCACCAACAAGCTCAATAAAGGTGCCGGAGGTTCAACACGAGGATAACCTAGATCTCAAAGTTCTCGTCTGACTTCATACACTCCTTTTATGTGGTTTCCAAACAAAGCATTAACAACTTTTCGAGATTGTCTTAATTATACTAATCCGCATTGACTAGCCCCTGTTCTGATGAGTTCTCCAGATCGAGCTAGGCTCGCAAAGGTTCAAAGCATACACCGGGGAGTTGAGGGAATGGGTTTATTTGCAATAAAATAAAAGTTGTAGAAAAATAAAGATTTTCTAATTAAACTAGGTCCACATTGTCCAACCCTTGTTTGGCATGAGCCTACTTAGGGGAGCTGAGGGGACGGGTTTGTTTGCAAGAAAATAAAATTGCAATAAAGTAAAAATGTTTGTCTAATTACTAAATCCACATCGTCCTACCTCCTTTCAACGTAAAGTTTAATTAAAGGAGTTGAGGGGATTGGTTTATTTGCAAAAGTAAAACTGAAAGTAAAATGCTGAAAGGAAAATTAATCTAGCAGTTAGTGTTCTACTTTGCAAAAAGGAAGAGCTAAATTAAGATCGCTTTTGAGGTGTTTATGATTGAGGTTCCTTTTAAATTAGCTTTAGAATGTGAAATTGTAGAACTCAAGCAAGAAAAAAACCATGCAAGAAGATCACACCACAACACCGGTTCCCCTTTGGGGGGAAAAAGAAAGGTGGGGATTGTTTACCCCACTTATTTTATTACTTTCTTATTACAATGCTTTTTTCTTTTTGGGAGGCTTGTGATCCTTATATCTCTGGATAAGTTTTACAAAGTTTTAAAAGAGTCTAGTCTTCAAAGGGGTGCTTCCCGGCCTCAAAAAGCTTCGATTTCTTCAAAATTTGGCAGAGTTTCCCCTTGTTTTATTAGCGACCTGCAAAAAAAGCAAGTAAATAGAGATTAAATGCACCAAAAGGCACTTTAGAAGTGCCTTTGGATAACAAACCTTAAAGCCCAAATTTGCTAGAAAAAGTCTAAGTATAAAAATGAATTTTTTTATGACTTTTTGATAATAAAACTAAGCTAAAGAAGGCTCTCTTTAGTGACTTTTGTTTGCGGTCCTAAAACAGCAAGCAAATGACATTAAGTATCTTGATTTAACAATAAATCAACCTACTAAACTACTCACTTTTATGCTTTTAGAATATTTGAAGAAAAGGACTTGCAAAAAATGACTTTTTACTTTTAGATCTAGCTTTAGATATGAGAAAGGAGCTTTGATCTAGATCTAAGTGAACATGCATGCTTGAGATCTACTTGATATAGCTTTAAAAATTGAAATCTACTTGCATGCAAGTTAGAAAGTAACCAAGAGAAATTAAAAAAAAAATGTGTGTGAGAGAGAGAGAGAGAGAGAGAGAGAGAGAGAGCCTGCAAGGTGGAATGTCTTTTATGGGCTATGGAGTCTTTAGCATTTATGCGGAGGGACCTTGTCCATTAAGAGCCTTCAAGCTTGTGAGGGACGCGCAAGGCAATTCCTTTCACTTCTTGGAGGATGGATAACTTGCAAGTAAAATGCTTCACAGAGGGGGTGCACTCCCCTATTCCAATTAAACAAAATGCTTCCTACACATAAGATCTTGATAGCATGTCAGTTCAAAATAGAAAGATTATACAAATCAATAATCTTATGATATTGAAGAGAGTAAAGTCAAGCAATCAAGATAGTCTTGCAAGATTCTACCATCTAGGAAACAATACCTTCATTCAATAAGGAAAACATGAAAAGCATGTTGATGATTGCAGCGTCGTGTGACATTCTCCACGTCATTCTCCTCTAGACTGAGTTGAGACGATTTGTGAGAGAGCCCATGTGTTGGGTGTGCCCATGTGATGGGTGTGCGTCAGACTCTGGACTTAGTTGTTATGACGTGTGGTCTCTTGTCTACTCCTTTGGACTGAGTTGAGATTGTTGATATTATGGTAGCTTCGGGATGTATCAACCTCCATTGTGACCTTTGACAAGATTAGAATATTCCAAAAGCAAGAAAAGAAGTGAATGTAACCCTAGAAGAGATGTCGGCTAAGAGAGATAATTAATATGAATTAATTAGTACC
>ML794422.1:308864-330839 GCA_009831015.1 Picea engelmannii | reverse complement strand
AACCCATGGTCACTATTTTCATGTCAAATACATTGAGCACTAACACTTCATGTGAAGCATTAAAACAATGTACCTCATATTTGTCATTCACCATATCATCTGATGTGAGTGAGATGAGCATAAAGTGGAAGGCATATGTGGGCAACAGTCTGTGGAGAAATCTGAATGTCATCATCGGAATTGTTGTTTGTGATGCGGATTGTGGGAGAAAAGATCTCCTCTAGTCACCCCTAGATGTGAGGGGGTAACATTGCCAACTACTTAACCTTGCTTTCTTGGCTTGACGATATGCATTAAAAACATCCTAGGAGGATTGATAATCTTTTTAGGATGGTAATTGGTAGGATTCTGGGACAAACGTATTAGTCATACCCACATAATTGATGGTCTCCACTTGACATCTTGTTAGTTTTTTTACAATTTCCCCGATCTCGACTTTGTAGCAAGGGATTCCCAACTAGCAGTTTGCACCCCTCTAAAATATAGACCCATAGGCTTGATATAGTCTCTCATACCATATTATTTGTCAATGAACACACATGAACGATACAAGGAAGAACCACTTCAATTCTGTGGTTTTTATTGAACAAGATTATGGTTTTTAATTTTTGTAATACAAAATTATTTCAAAATTGGTCACTGAAGATGAAAATGGATTTTAAACTATTCCTAAAATATATATTTCCTAACATTTTAACTTTTTTTACATGAGCACTGATTAAGGCTTTCTATTGTGTGCATATACTTGCACATAACTCAATTCTAATTCTAGGACATGCCTACTTCTTCTTAGTGGATATTAACTATTTTAACACCAAAAGACATTGTAGGTGACAAAGATCCTAAATTCACAGGTGTAAGGCCTGGGGTGCCAAGCCTGGGCACACACACTTCCACCACATATTGAAATGAAGGAAATCGGGCATGCAAGATGGTCGGTGCATGTGAAGAAACAAAGTCTTCATATATGGGGAGAGTTGGGGTTCCTTGGGCGCACGACGACCAAGGGGCAACTCCACTCGAGATGCCTTGCAACACAAGTCAAACGATCGACAATTTGATGAAGGGTTGAGGGAAAGACTTGGGCACTCCACCAACGAAGGAAAATTGGCTAAGGCATGGGGGGCGCTTAGGCAAGTCGGCTCGACTCATCTAAGGGACGCATGCACCTAAGATGACGAGTTAGTTAGACGGATCGGTGGGTCGGCTAGATGATAGAACAAGGTGTTCAATGGATTGGCTAGGCAAGCTGCCCAAACACACCCACATGAGGAGTTGGCCTGACTTTGCGAAGGGGTGCAACTTGGTGAACTGACAAGTCAGCTCACCCATGGGCATAGAGATGCGATGCTTGGCATGGATCGACGCCTATAAAGGCACAAGGGCGCACAACCAGGGGAGGCAGCTTGAAAGAGAGCAAGAAGAGCTCTACTGTTCTGAGGCAGGCTTAGATGAAGAGGGGCAAGCTCCCTCAAGGAGCCAAGTCGCTCCACATGGGAGGACTTATGCTGCCTTGAGGAGGATTCTGTAGACAGAGTTGGGCAAGCTTCTTTTGGGATGGTTTTAGGGAAGTTTGGATACACAGTTCTGTTGGAGGCATGGGTGAGGAAGAACCGAAATTTGTGAAGTTTGCGGAAACGAAGAGACAACAAGTCTGTGGTTGAGGGCGCTTCTGAGGTGCACCGTAGGAGGTTGCGGAGACGGTTGCGACAGAGAGTCTTGGTGTGACGAATCTGTGCATGAGTGTCTTGGTGAGGTGAGGCGAGTCGTGTGACGCTGCCGAAGTTGTAAACTGAGTCGGTAGTGCTAATATTGTAACTGTTTCGTAATAACAAAGACTTAGTCGGGTGTTAGGCACGGTTCGTGCTGCCTGCACTATTTTTGTGTATGTCTTTTGTTTGTTCCATTGTTGTTCTCTTGGCTTCTCATGTTCATGGATGTATGCATGAATATGACTAAGTGCTAAGCTGTTAACGAATGTCTAAGTATACAAGAGTTGCACTAGAGTAGGAGTGTGGCTCACCGATAGCCTAGAACGGAGTATTGGTATGTTCTAGGTGAAGAGGCATAGTCCGGACGAAGTATCCTTGGTGTTGCTAGGCATCCAAGTGAGAAATGTCGCGGGAACGCACACCCTCAAGAGTTGTACGATCGTAAGGCACACTATGGGGACGTGACAACAAGGAAGTTATGGAAAGATCTTTTTGAGACACTCTATGCTAAATTGAATTTCAGAAGTAGGGATCATCTTCAAACATAATCGACAAATATTAAGTCAAATAATAGAGGATATGTCAAGAGCAAGTGTAGCATTCAAACAAACAATGTGGGAAGGCAAGCAATCCTTTGTTGAACTCTCATATAACTCTATTGTTCATACAACAACAATAATACCGCAATTTATAGCAATCTATGGCTTTGATACAAATCTTGGAAAAGTTTAAAGTAAATTAGAAGTCTCACTGTAAATATGGAAATGATGCCAAAATAATAGAAGGAATGCAATACTAAATTTCCATGCTTGTCATATTTTCCTTTAATCTACATTGGTAGCATACATGGATTCTTTATGCGATGGGATTGACTATTTTTCTGCCTGGTTTAATTTGCAGAGGAAATGATTGCATCTCTTAATCAAGTACCATGGGAAAGAGTTGATGTCAGCTTCCATACAACCAAACAAAGATTATTTGCTCATAGCACGATTCAGGTGAGAGCTTTAATGTCTTTTGCTAGAAATTTTTGTACGACTGTTAAAGTGGGTTTGTTTCCACAATAGAATTTCTTTAATAATGGTCCAAAGACTCCAAACCTACACTTTGAAACTGAAATGCTCAATATCACAAGGCCAAAAATGTCGAGTGGCCTGTTATTGTTAATTTTCAGACCATGGCAAATAGATTCTGCACTCAAGAAATAAACCTAAAACCTATTGTGACTTTAAAGCTTAAAATCTATGAAAACAACAATCTTTGAATACTAGAATCTACATACAAAAACTGCAGAAAATAATAACAGCAAACACACAGATCTGTCTCTAATCATATCACTGTTTTATTATCAGAAAGCAAAACTTTACAATTCAATAGAACAAACCCTAATCTCGCTTTCTCACCCAGTGGAATACCTTGACACTTATATAACACAAGAGGTCTTTATCATCTACAAATAACATTGATCCAACCCTTGGATCAATCTAGGGATAAATTCAACCATAAACCTATTTCTAGCTCAGGGAAGTGTGCCCTAGGCCTGGATGAGAGAATGCCTTGATTAGAACGCTCAACAAGGAGTAGCTAGCATGCATACAAGCAAATGCTGGATCCTAGAAATCTGCACCCAACTTAGACTAAGTCAACTCATGTGCTTTTCCTATAACTAGAAAAGCAAACTGGAAATTGAAAAGCAACTGCTAGTGAACTACAAAAGAAGAATTCTAAATCTGGAAAAGCTAATAATAGAATTGTAGTAGTAAAACTGGAAAAGATCTAAAATTGATGCATGCATACTGATGGTATGCATGTGCCCTTTACTCTCCTACATAACTGCGTCATGCCTCTACTAAACTTGCTGACTGTTGCACCATTCTCCTTTGTATTGGACTGTCATGAAGGTGCCCTGCTGCTGTTGTAGGGATCTGAAGAGCACTTCTGCTGTAATTGTTCACTGTGTATGCCCTGGTATGGTGGAGAAGACTATTGGAGCTATATGTGTAGGTAAAATCTAACACTCCCACTTTGAGAGGAAAGTGTTCTCCACCAAACCTATTCTCTCCCTGAACATCTTGAACTTCCCCTTTGCCAGGTGTTTAGTCAAGATACCCACAACCTGCTGATCTATGTGAACATACTCTAGAGGCACTATTCCCTTTTGAACCCCGTGGGAGAAAGTGGTACTTGATGTCAATGTTCTTGCAGCAGTTATGGAATGCTGGATTCTTAGAGAGTTTGATACAACTTTGATTGTCACAGTATACTATAGTAGGCTCCAACGTCACACCAGTGAGCATTGCTATTAACTTGTGAAGCTAGATGGATTCACAACTAGTAGTGTTCACTGTTGGCTGCCATGTACTCTGCCTCTGTTGAACTCAATGCCAACAATGCTTGCTTATTATTGAACCAAGATACCTTTCCTAAACCCAAACTAAAGCGACAACCTGAGGTACTCTTCCTATCCCTTGCATCCCTTGCTTAGTCAGAATCAGTGAATCCATGCATCATCATCTCACTGTCTCTTGTATATCTCAGACCATAATGTATTGTGCCCTTCAAGTATCTTTGCACATGTTTTGTAGCAAGCTAGTCAATCTACCTTGATTCAACCATATACTGGCTCAAAGTGTTCACTGCAAAACATATATAAGGTCTAGTATTATCTATATACATCCAAGATCCAATCAATTGTTTATACACCAAAGGATCTATCGAATTTGAATTGAAGTTAACATGCAACTTTAGATTTGATATCATAGGCATGACCAAGGGCTGATAATTCATTATCTAAAATCTCTTCAAGATCTCAACTATATACTTTTTCTACGAAGGAAAACCTCACCTATATCCTGCCACAACTCTAGGCCCAAGAAATAGTGCATCAATGCAATGCCCTTCATCTCAAACTCACGTGCCAACTTTGCCTTGTACCATGCAAGGAGTTTCTCTAAAATCCCTCTAAGTATCAGGTCATTTGGCAACTAGAGTAAAGTTGTCCTCATTGTCAACTCCTTCTCTCTAGGAGAATCCTCTCACTATGAACCAAGCCTTGTACTTCTCTATGCTTCAACTTCATGCTTCACCTTGTACAACCACCTGGAATCAACAACTAATTTCCCCTTTGTTGTAAGGCACTCTAAGCTCCCTCTTGATCCTTGAATTTGAAGAAGGCCGATTTGTTAGTTCATATGTTTTGAGGCTCTAGTGTCAACACACCACCCAACACCTAACATTGTGTTGTTGGAAAGGCATGACAACATGGAAAATGTTGTATTAACCCTAGTAATCAACTCATCTCCATTTAAAGCTTCTGCACATATTGCAAACTATTTTTGTTGCTGTTGCTGGTTACCCTTCTCCTTCTTCTTCTCAGGGCATTGAGAACCATAGTGTCCATGCTTGTTGCATTTGAAGCACTTGATATGGCTCAAATCCTTCTTCTGTTGGATAGAAGAACTCAAGTCTTCTTTCTTCTTCAAACCCTTCCTAGATCCTATTAGAAAAATAGGTGTGCTCGTTTCACCATAGACAATATAGCAATATTGTCACCCAACCATAGGCATGAAGGCCACCCTCGAGCACCTTAACCTTGATAGACAGAATAATTCTGGAAGCAATCCAATAGCCAACCAAGGTAGCACACCTTTCTCCAAGGCTAGTGCACCAAGAAAGAATAACCAAAGACCGAGCAAAAAGTCCAAGCCATAACCAAGAGAAAGTCCAAKCCAAAACTGAAATGTCAATTGCAGCAACTGCAGTTCCTCTCCAAACTTGTGCACCACTATTCTTATGTAGTTGTGAGAGTGAGTATAACAAATGAGCTCTAGCKCTCTCTATTTATACTATTCTATCTCACTTGACTGGGCCGACTTCTCTTTYTGGAGGCTAATAACTCAATATTAAATATTCTCTTGAGCCAACTTGTCTTCTGGAGTTATTATCCAACGTTTTAGGGTTTCTCTTGCTTTCCAGAATATTCTTGTCTTGTCAAAGGTTACACGTGGAGGTTAATACCTCCCACAKCTAACATAATATCAACACTCCCTCCTAGCTAGGGAGGTATTAAAGGCAATGGTSTTRAGCACAAACAGACCATTCAACCGGTAGCATCRTCATAGCCACAYARGATATCTCATGATCAAATCATGAGCACCATCATCACTATCARTATCATTTGATAGCATCAACTGCATCATCTCTCGAAGCCATACTCTATCTGGGTAATTAGGCATGATGCTGAATAAGTCACTCACTCCATAGAGTGATACAAGAACCATTCTTCTAATTCRGACATATGTCCTAGAAGAATAACTGTTCCAACAGATGTTGGAAKCCACGCCATGGGCTACAACGACYATTCTTTTAATTCGGACATACGTCCTAGAAGAATAACTGTCCTGGACCATTTTCCACAGAGAGAATGTCTGTCCATCAACATACTAACTATCCATCTAGCTGGTAATTATCTCCAACACTAGTGATAATTTTCATGGCAATCAAAACAATGCCATTCAATAGAACACAACTGTCTATCCATAGTAGTACACAACCACACCAAGTAACACATGGATACTAACCAGTGACACATAGTCACAACCAGTGGAACACATCCACCACAGTGGCATACAATTACTGTCTAGAGACATACAATCTCCACAACAATCATATCATCTGATATCAACCTGCATAACAATATCATGATACAAACTGAGTCATTTGGGCCATTCTTCCACTCACATCAGTGAGATCTGGAAGAGCATCTACCCTCATAAAGTAAAACATCAACCATGGGCTATCTGGACTATTCTTCCCAAGCATAGAAGAAAAATTGTCCCTGATTTATGAGCTTGGACAATTCACCTAACTAGGCCATTTCTCTGGTACTAATCATAATGGAACCTGGAGAGAACGAGTCTGCCCTAGGGAATGCCTGTCCCTGATTGCTGAACCTGGACATTCACCTAACTGGGCCATTCCTCCGGCACTAACCATAGTGCAAGTTGGAGAGAATGAGTTTGCCCTAGGGAATGACTCTCTAGACCATTTCCTATGGAAATGAATGTCCTGCACCAACCTCCAAAACGAACCATTCTTCGAAACTGCTCACAACTGTGAACTTCGAAAGAATGATTGCCCGACGAGGCGAACCATTCTACTTGACCACTACTCAGAGTGACTGCCAAGAAGAATGACTGTCCTAGACCATTCCCCCACATTGGCCACAAGGGGAATCACTGTCTGTGGTACATCAACAATCTATCGAACCATTTTCATTACGAAAATGACTGTTCGATCTGGACCATTTTTCGATCTGGAAAATGCCTGTCCGTTAGAAATCTCGAACCACTTTCTGAACTGGAAAGGAACTGCCCATCCTGGACCATTTTCCGAACTGAAAAATGACTGTCCATAAATCAATAACATATCAATGCTCCCTCCCAACCTGGGAGTAATCACTTCCTTTTCCAATAAGGAAGTCGTCTCCACGAGCCCCAACTTCTCTCGCAAACTTTTCATCTTGGATAGAGGCTTTACCAAAATATCTGCTATTTTCTTATCTGTGGAGATATACTAGAGAACCACTTCTCTCTTCCGGACTTTATCACGGAGAATATAATGCTTGATCTCAATGTACTTCGGCCTGTCATGGAACACCAGTTTCTTTGAAAGCTTTACATAGCTTTGATCATTACAATATATCATGGTTGAATTCAACACTTGATCAGATGGTCCAGAAACTAACTTACGAAGCCACATTGATTTTGTACAAGCATCACAAGTTGCAATATACTCTGCTTCTTTAATGTTGAGTGCAATAGACTCTTGTTTCCTGCTAGCCCATGACATCGTGGCAAAGCTCAAACTGAAACATATCCAAGTAGCAATTCTTCTGTCATCTGCACTCCTTGCCCAATTTGAATCGATAAATTCATGCAACTATATGTCATAGTTTAAACGTCCCACAAAACAAATATTCGGTTGAGTATTCTCCAAATACATTAACGAGCCAATAAATTGTCAATATAGAGACGGGTCTACTGGATTAGAGTCTCTTCAACTTCTTCAGATCTTTTATCATGGGAGTTTGCCATGGATTTGCAATCCATCATCTCAGACTTCTGAGTAACCATTCTGATATACTTTCTCTGTCATAGGAAGTTGTTGCCACGCTTCTGCTGTATATGAGATACTCTGCATCAAGTTGCTTGAATCCATACATGGGTCTCTTTTTGGTATAAACTTCTTTCTCAATTTGCTTCATTGGGAAGAACAATCTTTTACATATAAATTTCAATCCATGGATACTGCAAGAGGTATATCTGGTTTATTGGAATAAGCTATCGTCATAGTCTTCTGGAAGAACCTCTAGTTTTGAATCTCGCAATGTTTCCATTCATAAGTCTTTTTCGTATTTTCTTACATACACTATTCTTCTGTTAGAATATAATGGATGTGCTTGTTTAACCATAGACAATATAGCAATATTGTCACCCAACCATAGGCCAAAGCCACCCTCGAGCACCTTAACCTTGATAGAGAAAGATTTCGGAAGTAAACCTTAGGCTTAATAGCCAAACAAGGGTGGCACACCTCTCTCCAAGGATAGCACACCAAGCAAGAATAGCAAAAGTTGATCAGAGAGTCCAACCTAGAAAACCTAAAATACAAATTACAGAACTGCCGGCAACAACTGCTCCCAGGACTTGCGCACAAACTGACCAACTGCAGTGCGCATAAGTGTACTTCTGTAGTTCTGAGAAGTCTGGCCAAAATGAAGACTGGTCTCCTATATTTATATAGTTTCTGCCAGATTGCCTAGGCTGACTTCTCATTTTGGGTGCTAATTACTTAGTATATAACATTTCCTTTTAGCCAACTTCTTCTCTTGGAGGCTAATAACCTAATACAAATCATTCTCTTGAGCCGACTTGTCTTCTAGGGTTCTTAACCAATTATTTAGGGTTTCTTCTTGCTTCCCGGAATATTCTATTCTCGTCAGGTTTACACATGGAGGTAAATACCTCCCGCAACTACCATAATATCAACATCTTCATCACAACTTCCATTTCTTCTGCTTGATTGCTTCTAGTGGGTTCAACCAAGCTGGTAGTCTTATGATTCTTGGTATAATAACCGATTGTTCTGGCTTTTCTTTTTTTCTTGGAATCTTCATGTTCTTTCGTATGTTCCTCTTTAGCTTTTGGGTCCATGGAGTCTTCTATAGATTCCATGCCCTTCCTTCCTGAAGTTTCCAACTTTTTCCTTTCATCATAGGAACATGGATATAGATGGACAACCAAGGATACTTAAGGCTTCTTTTCGAAGAAAACTTCTTCTAGAGTCAAACTGAACACGTGCTGTTTATCATGGCTGCTACTTTCAATGGGAAACATGGACAGATACTTTATAATCTTCACGGATTCTTCAATGGATCATATCATTTAGGATTAGCTCCCTCCTAATCTTGGCTTCATGCCTGAATGCATGCTCTTCTTTTGGAATTCCGCAATCAACTCCCTCCATCTAAGAGAGTCCATGCTTCCGTCTGCATCCTTATTGCTTTCTGCAAGGTGTCACAAGTCTTTTCCTCCATCTAATTTCCTCTTGATTACTGACTTCTTTCTGATTTGACTCCTTTTGGGTCTCTTCAAGTTTGATTTTGATTTCGGCCTATCTGGCAGTTGTTATTTATATAATAGATTCCTCGAGAATTTGTCAACATACTTCATCTTTTTCATGTACATTACTTGAATTGTAGTCATTGTAATAGCAATCCTTATCTTGTTATTCTTCCACATGTATTGTTTCATTGACAATCTTATCTTCTAAGAAATAGATACATATGATATGTACAGGAACTATGTTATAGAAGAATATTGTTACATTGATTAGAAGAAGAAGTCTGCTCCATCCTACTTAACTTTCTTTAAGGGTTCCTTTTCTTCGACAACTGTTGCTTCGTGTGTTTCCTTCCTTTTCTTTAACTTAGGACAGTGGTTCCAGTAGTGACCATATTTTCGACAGTTGAAGCATTGCATTTTTGACATATCCTTTTCTTGATTTGATTTCTTCCTTAAGCCAAACTTCCTCTTATTCCTGAAATTCTTGAACTTTGCTGTGAAAGATTGATCATCATATTTCCTTTGAGACTTCTCTTTTGCACTAATTCTTGATTCTTCTTGTGCACAACAATTCCAAAGCTCTTCAAATGTAGGATACTCCGTTCTTGTGTTCAGGCTTGCGGCAAATGCATCCCATATCTTGGGAAGGCCATTGAGTACTATATTTACTAGTTCCTTTTCTGAAATGATTTCTTCAATGGCTTGTAGTTGATCTCTTAACCGAAATATTCTTACAAAGTATGATGTTGTACTGTCATCATCATTCATTTTTATGTCACAGAGCTCATTCTTCAGACTCATTACTTGTCCAATGTTTCTAACTGAGAAGAGGTTAGTTAGGGCATTGTACATCTTTTTGGATGAGTCAAGATGAGAGATGTAGGGTATCAAGTGGTCCTTTACAGAGTCCACTATGATGCTCATAACATTGATGTCATTGTCCTTGAACTTCTCCATAACTGCAAAGTTCTGAGGTTCCTTCTCTTTTCCTGCTTCAAACTGTGGTTCCATGATCTTTCCTTTCACGATATCCAACACTTTATTCTTGGCAAGGATGAGGTCAATCCTTGTCTTCCATGCTCTGAAGTTAGAAGCCCCTTCTAACTTGTTTTTTGACTTCATAGAGTAAGTCATGAGTGCTTTGACTTGGTCAACATTTGACTTTGACCAATAACTCAAACTTGACGTCTTGGCTTGCTGAGAGTACTAGGTGGTGCGCTAGGCTAGGGTGCACTAGGCTATCTAGGAATTAGGTCAAGCTCTTCTCTTAAAGAGCCTCAACAAGAGGGTTAGGGTTTCATTGCTGCAACAAAACTTTGACTACAACTGCAACTGTAAYTGAGCAAATCCTCCCAATCTATCTTCTAGTGGTTAGACTKTCCGAAGATAGTGTGGGCCCATAACCTGTTAGAAAAATAGGTGTGCTCRTTTCACCATAGACAATATAACAATATTGTCACCCAACCATAGGCACAAAGGCCACCCCCGAGCATCTTAACCTTGACAGACAAAATAATTCTGGAAGCAATCCAATAGCCAACCAAGGTAGCGCACCTTTCTCCAAGGCTAGCGCACCAAGCAAGAATAACCAAAGATCGAGTAGAAAGTCCAAACCATAACCAAGAGAAAGTCCAAGCCAAAACTGAAATGCCAGTTGCAGCTGCAGTTCCTCTCCAAACTTGCGCACCACTGGTCTTATGCAGTTGTGAGAGTGAGTATAACAAATGAGCTCTAGCACTCTCTATTTATACTATTCTATCTCACTTGACTGGGCCGACTTCTCTTTCTGGAGGCTAATAGCTCAATATTAAATATTCTCTTGAGCTGACTTGTCTCCTGGAGTTATTATCCAACGTTTTAGGGTTTCTCTTTCTTCCCGGAATATTCTAGTCTTGTCAAAGGTTATATGTGGAGGTTAATACTTCCTGCAGCTACCATAATATCAACAGATCCTGCTTTTTTTCCTCCTTTCCTCATGTTCCCGATGAGGGCTAGCTCTGGTACATCTTCATAGCTCGCTCAAACTATTTTTAATCTCGTTACCTCCCCAATGAAGGCATCCCAAAGACTTTCAAATGAAGGTATCTTCTCATAAGCACATATACAATGGTACAAAATGATGCCAAGATGGACCAAAGCCATTCAGACTGATCCGAACTAGCTCATTTTCTTCTACCTTGTCACCAATTGTAGCTAGTTGATCTCTCAACCTTGTGATCTTCATCAGATAGCTAACTACTGCATCGGTCTTGCTCATGCAGGTACTAGTCAGTTTATTCTTCAAGAGCATTCTCTTCGACATGTTCTCACTCTAGCACAAGGTGACTAGGGTAATATGCATCTCCTTGACTGTCTTCTTCTTTGTGATGTAAGGGGTTAGATGATCCTTCACTGAATCCAGAATGATTCATTTTGTTTTGACCAATTTCTTATTGTGCTCGCAGTCAAATCCTTGAGATCTATGGGAGGTACAGCTACCTTCTTCACAAGATACCACAACTCAACCTCTTCCAAGAGATTTTGCAGCCTACATTTCCATGGAACAAAGTTGGAAGCGCCCTCCAACATGTGATAATCTCAGAGACTGTGACTGGTCATCACTGCAATTCTTCAAACAAACACAAAAACAGATCAATGGCTAAGATCAAACATAACCTTCCAATCGATGGAAGATCCTGGGAATCTCCTTCCTCAACCCTTCTGAGGTCCATACACCAATCATTTGACTTCAATCACTGAAATGTAGGCATCACACCCATTGAAATCCTCTGACAGGTAACCAATCTTTCTATAAACAGAATCTGGAAGATTTCAAACATGGTGCTATGAATCATGATACTGTGTTAATTTTCAGACCATGGCAAGCAGATTCTGCACTCAGAGAATAACCCTAAAAACCTAGGTAACTTTAAAGCTTGAAACCTATCAAAACAACAATCTTTGAATAGTAGAATCTACAAACACAAACTGCAGAAAATAATAACAACAAATACACAGGTCTCTCTCAAATCACATCACTGTTTTATTAGAAGAAAACAAAACTTTACAATGCAAAGAACAAATACTAATCTCTCTCACTCACCTAGTAGAATACCCCAACACTCTTATATAACACAAGAGGTTTCTGCGGCTTACAAATAACATTGATCCAACCCTTGGATCAATCTAGGAATAAACCCAACCATAAACCTATTTCTAGTTAGGGAAGTGCTCCCTAGACCTGCGTGAGAGAATGCCTTGTTTAGAATGCTCAACAAGGAGTAGCTAGCATGCATACAAGTAAGCACTGGCTCGTAGAGATCTGTGCCCTACTTGGACTAAGTCAACTCATGCATTTTTCCTATAACCAGAAAAGCAAACTGGAGATAGTAAAGCAACAACTAGTGAACTACAAAAGCAGAATTATAAATCAGAAAAAAGCTAATAATGGAACTAAGTAGTAAACTTGAAAAGATCTAATTGGTGCATGCAGACTGAAGGTATGCATGCACCCTCTACTTTCCTACATAACTGCACCATTCCTCTACTAAACCTGCTGCACTAATCTTGCCGACTAATGTGCCATTCTTCTCTGTATGAGATTGTCATGAAGGCAACCTTGCTGCTGCTGTACGGATCTGAATAGGAATGCCGCTATAACTTGTGACTGTGTGCATTCATATAGTGAGAAGGCTAGAAGAGATACAGGTAAAATCTAACAGTTATCACTCGAAATTGTCTTTGGGGAATTAGTTCCAAGGGGATTGAATGAACACTTAGGGAAAGTGCCAATGTTACCTTAGACAGTTCCTGTCCCTTCAGGCTAGTGCTTGCTAGCCTCAGGGGGGCATCCCTAGTGATCTGAAGTAGAGAATATTCAAACAAAGATGCAAAAAGTGGAAGGGTATATACAATGAGATTCATAGCCTCTTCCTAAGAATAACTAGAGCAGCAATAAAATCAGAATGTTCGGTGGGATCCAAAGATTTGGCATCTTTCATCAACAATGAACCTTTTTCAGAGCTGCAATATGTACTTGCTATAATCTTTAAAAATAGTTCATTTCTCTGCAACTAAACACCTCAAGGCAGCAAGAAAATTCAGATTACAAATAGAAATGTCAAATCAGCTCTAATCTTGTGTAAATCTGCAATTAAATAGTTAGGATCTGCAATAAAAGTTGCAGATCCACAAGTTTGAAACTCAAAAGTAGTGGTAAAACTTCTTAATTTTGTTTGTTTCTGGCTGGTACCTTAAGTTGAATGGGCATGGAGTCGAATAAAGAGAGAAAATTGATTGGGAAAGTGATTACCTGAGGTCAATCAATTCAGAAAATCTAACATCAATTAATCAAAATCATCAATGAACAAGATTTGACAGTTAAATGAGTGTTACCTTTATGCGAGAGCTGCTAATACAAAGATTAAAGATATCTGCTTCACACCATAAGCACTGAAGGGGATGAACTATCACTTCTTCACGACTTACTCACACCATGCTTTGGGACACAGTCACATGAACACCATTGAAGTGACCTACAGCGCTCACTCACAAATACACTTGATCAATTTCACAAGGAAGGACTCAGACTCAGAATATGGAAATGGGAGAATGAATAGACTCAAGAAATAATTGATATCTAAACCCAATGGGACTCTCCAATTCCTATAGAATGAGCATGTGAGTGGTACATAGAAAACCTTCTCAAACTTGAGTGTGGAAAGCAAGAAGAGAAAAGCTCCAAGCAAAGCATCTCCAAGAAAAGCACACTAGTTCTTTGCCAATGAAGGATGAAGAAGGCTTCTTTCTCATGTATTGAGAAGCCACCAAAAATCCATTGGCAGGGTGCCCTTCTCCCGCCAAAAAAAACTTGCATGCATGCCCAATGTAGGAGAAGATAGAAAAGCATGTCATGTCTCCACCTGCAAAAACATTGAAAGCTATTTGGAATACTTTTATGTATGGAGGAAGAGTGAAATAATAGTAGTCTCAAGGAGGGTGCACCACTTCTATAGCCCATTGTGGAGGGGCAAAATCAAAACAAGAGGCTAAGAATCCTTCTTAAGCAATTAACCCCACTTGTCAAAGATAAGACAAAAGGGAAAGCATGCCCAAGGTAGAAAAGGGGAATCTCCAAGTAAAGCAACCTTTTCTCAAGATAGAAGGCTTTTGCTTTGGGAAAAAAATCAACAAGGCAACCTTCTCAACATGGTAGGCTTTGCTTTGGAGGCAAGACTAGGCAAAGATTCCCTTCTCAAGTGGAGTGCACTAGTAAAAAATAATTGGCATGTGTCAACCATTTATTCACCATGGATCTTCTCAAGCAAGGGCACATTTCTCCATGGGCTTTAGAATGCTGATAGATGTCCAACATTGGCTACATCATGAAATACCACAATGCTTGGAATTCTTTGAAATTGAGCCCATCTTCACTACTAGAAGGGCGACCTGTGGTAGCTGCTATTTTTAGAAAAAAAAAATAAAAAAATCTCATGTCTTATGATTGCCACCAAAATTTACACCCTTGTTGTCCGCCATAATGGGGTACCCAAAAAAGGTATGACCCCTTTGAAAAAGAAAAAAATGGAGCACACATGGGAATTTGTACAGTTTGAAGAAGAGAAGGATTGAGCAGTTCAGGGTAAAGTATTGGTGTATGTGCACACCAACCTTCGTCTTATTTACATGTAGAGGGAGGAGCGGTTGAAGGGAAAGACAAAGACGTGGGATGTGTTTCCTGATGATATGGGTTTGGACAACAATGTTGAGTTGGCGTTAGCAAACTTGGTTCTTGATGAACCAATGCTAGAGCTGGTCACTTTTGATGATGATGATCCTCTTGAGGGATCATCCTCCACACCAGTAGATGCACATATTGGATTGGATATAGAGGAGGAGGAGGAGGATGGAGGAGAGAGCAGTGGTAGTGATGCTGATTTTGATGATTATGACATGGAGGACTACTCATGAGCTATGAGCCTATAGTATAAGTGACATAGTATCTATGTAATACATTTTGATTTTGACGATAATGAGAAAACTGTAGCTTATGGTTCTAATTTCTTGAGTGTTTATCATTTGATCATCATTGATGTAGTACTAGTAAGTAGTAACTAGTTGTATGATTGAATTTGTATCATGTAAATGTTCTAGTTTCTAACAAAATTTGAATCTTTATGTCTATATATTGTGTCCTGTTTCCGGGGTTGTCGTGTCTCGTGTTGGACACTCATATCTCTATCTCCTCCGTGTCCTATGTCCTCGTGTCAGGTGACTTAGACTAAAAGTGCGAGGAAGAGCTACTGAGGTGACAATGAGTAGCCTTCCTAAGTGCACAGAACTGGCCCCTTGATGCTTAGGACTTTACATCATACGCGGGTGCTAGATTTTGTGTAAATCTTAATGATTCTCTATTTTTTGTTGTTTCTTTCATGATTTTATTGAAAAGTTTAATCTTGTCCACGAAAGATGTAATTATGAATACGTTTGCACTTTCTATGAAAATGGATGCAAGAGAATGGTATGATAGTCTCAACCCAAAAGAAATAATTTCCTTTGCATGTTTCCTCATAGTTTTTCAAGATTTTTGGATGGATGTAGAAAATCAAGTGGAAGGATTAAATAATGTATTTTTTTGGGTTGAAATTTGTAAAGATAAGAAAAAAAAGTTGGATGATATGATACTTGCATATGAGAGGGACCCTTCAAATCTTCTCTTGGATAAATAAAGTGCTAAAAAGAAACATTGATATTCTTGTTTGAGTATGCTAGGGAAAAGTATGGAATGCTAGTTCAAGAGGAATTTGTGAGTGGTGTGCATGAGGTTATTGAAGTTTCTATTCCAGCTCCACATGAAGACAAGGGCAACCAAGAGAACGATGCTAACATTGCAGATTCTGGAAATCATGGGTTACGTAGGCTAGAATTTTTTACAGAAAATTTGAGTAGTGCCATGTGTGATAATGAATATTTGCAGATTTTATGGAGCATGTGAGACAGATTTTTGGGTACAACTTTGTAGATTTTTTCTAGCCATATATGCCTTCATCTCTCACATTTTTAATGCATAAATTTTTAGTCGAAACATATATTTTTGGATTGTTTAGGACAACATGCTTTTAAAATTGTCATATCTTGCAGAAATTTTCAGCCTTCTTTTATGAGGAAAAATGCTGAAAATTTCCATTTTTTTGAGTATGTTAGTGATGGTGAAAGTGCTGGAAATTTTCAGCCACCTTTTCTTCATGGTGAAAGTACATGTGATGTTTTAGTTGGAAATCATGTTTTTAGTGCTAGAACTTGTAATGGAGCATTTGCCATTTGGATAGAAGTAACATGAGGAGGTTCTCCCACTTATTTCCTTTGTTGTTATATTTCTGCATATGTTAATTCTTCACCTTTGTTTTATTCAGGTTACATTGACCGATGAAAACCCCTAAGTACTTCCCCTCATTTTTGTTGATGATTGTAGCTTCATGAGACATCCTCAAGATCGTTCTCCTCTGGACTGAGTTGAGACATCTGTGAGAGAGAGCCCAAGTGTTGGGTGTGCCCATGTGATGGGTGTACGTTAGACTCTGGACCGAGTTGTTATGACGTGTGGTCTCTTGCTTTGTACTCCTCTGGATTGAGTTGAGTCAGCTTGAGATGGTCTCTTGCCTTGTATTTCTGTGGACTCAGTTGAGTTAGCTTGAGATGGTACTCCAGATGACTTTTCTGTGGACTTAGTTGAGATAGAGATTTGTTGAGTATGACGTCCCTGTGGTTGAACACAGGTGGACGTGTCCCTAGTGGCTGAGCACTAGTGGACGCGTGGATCCCTTGCTATATTGTCTAAGTGTAAGATTTACTTGTAACCCTAATTGTGATGTAAAGGGTACAAGTCGGCCTCATCATATGTGAAAGATAATTAATGTTTGTGTAATGATTAATTATATTACTGAGTTATTGAGGTTGGCCCTATTGTGCCAAAAGACACATCTATTGTTGTGTCTAGTCTTGTATAAATAGAGGTGAATCCCCATTGAGGATTACACACTCTCTCACTTGTCATTTGGAAATTTTAGACCTACTTGTACGGCTGAAGTGTGCACCTCTCTTGGGCGCTAGTTTCAAGGTTGAAGAGCACCCTCTTGTGTGCATTAGGGTTTATGGTTTGGGGGATCTTCTCTTGAGAATATAGCAAAGGATTGTTGGGTTTTTCCTTTGTTTGAGAAGGGTTTTCCCAGGATACTTCTTGTGTTCTTGTGCATGGTTATTCTTCTTGTGATCTTGGTTATTGCAGTAGTTGTGTATGGTGTTGCTGCATTTGTTTATGGTTCAAGTACATACTAAATGAAATAAACCTCATGCTTGAGCATAGCACATAGAGAAAATTCAACAACTTCGAGGATGGTACCCAGGGTAAACCCTAGAATCTTCAGGGAACAATGTTGGTCAACAACAAGGCTCAAAGCCATTACAATAATATACTCACTAAGAGCTCAACATGTCATTTGCGAGAATTGAACCTAGGTGGGGAGGATGACAATCATTTCTTCCAACCACTCGAGCTAGATTAGTACTATTAGGGCTCTCCATGACTCATTTATATAGTTGTTTCTTGCACTATTAAGGTGGATTGTGGCATGTTATTTGCAGCCCTATCTTCCTTAATCATTCACAAAATAGGCCTATTTAAGAGTGATCTTCCTTGACTCCATTAGCCCAAGATTTGGTAGGCACTAGTTTTGGGGTTTCTACCTTCAATTCCTTTCCCACAACACTCATTTATTTCACTTTCACCACAACCACTTGTTTTGTTAATGTTTAGTCTTCATACATCACCTAGAGCCTCCACTCCATAGCCTTAGCTATCTTACCTTTTAGGGAAGCCCCCCTCGAGTTGAAGAAGAGCCAAACTAAAGAGGGAGGAAGAGTTACAGAGATGATGTGGGTAGCCTTTTTAAGTTGCACAAACTAGCCCTTTGATGGTTAGGGCTATACATCATATGGGGGTGCTAGATTTTGTTGTAACACTGTCAACTGCTGTTGATATGTAGGTGAAGGCATAACATCCTTGACAATATCCCAAAGATCATTCTCTTATAATAAGAGTGTAACTCTCACTTTCCATGACAAGAAATTTGAGGCGCCATCCAGTCTATTCTTGAATCTGGGGCCATCTCTGAGATTTAATGCAAACTCTCGGATCTGAAAATTAATCCTTAAAAAAAGAATATTGAAACCCCCTAACTGGTGGTCATTTCCAATAGTTGATTTATTGTTGTAAACACTTGATAATTTCAATCAAAGAAATGCTTTGGTACCATGTAAATTTTTCTAGCCTAGGTGACTATCCTCCTATTGTTCTCTCATTGAATAACTCAAAAATAAAAAAAATATTTAACAAAAGAAAAATACAATTTTTGATCATTGCATTGATCACACAACAACTAAAAAAATTAATAGCAGGAGAAATAACATACATATATAGGGATTTATCTTTCTAATAAGCTTTTCATTGCTTTGATCAAAGCTTACAAGGTGACCTTTGCAACTTGCTTTTAACTAGCAACTGTACAGTCATTAAATCTCCTAGATCTGAAGTGTACGACCCGTGTAAGAAAGGAAAAAGATACAATAGTACAACTTGCTCATTTTTACCTCTTTTGAACAACACATTGCTCTTCCTCTTCTCTCAACACTAAAGCGCACCTATGTTGCAGGAAATGCCCTACCCCCCTGTTTCTCCCTTTGAAACGAGCTGAAACACCGGTTATGGCCGGGAAACGTCGTCGACCGTACCGTTCGACGTTTCTCGATTTGGAAACGTCGTACGGTACGTCGACGATGTTTCCCCGCCGTACCATCCCGTACGGTCGATGTTTCGGTTGTTCTAAGGCGTTTTAGAGGCCAAATAAAAACAATAGGGGGCCGTGGGCCCCCCAAACACTCGTTTTTAATTTTTTTTTGCCTTATCTAAATTCTCCAATGAGAATAAAATTGATTTTATCTTTTTTTTTCATTTCAAAAAGAAATTTCTAGAAACTAATAGAAACCCTAAATATCCTTCCTTTGCTATAAGAAACCACTTGGTTCACTCATTCTTCACACTTACATTAGCAAGAGGAGCTTCCTTTAACAACAACAAGGAGATTGTGTGTGGTTTTCGTGAGTTATTTTATGTTTTCTTAGCAGATTTCTTTGTTCTCTTGGTGAGCATTAGCAAATTTCTGTTTTGTTTGGTGAGCAGATTTTCTTCTTGTTTTTGCAGCATTCATGGCTTCTCAAAGTGTTGTTTTATCTGCCCCTAGAGCTGTTGAAGTAAGCAGGTAACAAGAATACTATCCTCTTTGGAGGCATGTTACCAAGGTCAAGCCTATGGGTGTTGGTGGAGGTTCATGGGAATGGAGGTGCAATTTATGCAAGAAGGATAAGACCTTCAAGGGCTCTTACACAAGAATATCTCAAGATGCCTCTACAAAGTGGACACCCTCCTCAAAAATGAGGTATACATGGTCAAAATACAATAGATTCCCTCATCCAAGGAGGTTGACCTCATCAAAGTGTAACAAGATAGCCTGGAAATTTTCCTCAAGACCTTCACATGCGTGGATCCAAGAAACTCGAAGGGTCGTCCCTCCAAACACTCCATCACATGCTCAAGAACCCCACATGTGTGAGAATAAGGTCCCAAAGGTGAGTTGCTCCTCAAATCCTCCAACGTCCATCATAAAAGATGCCAAATGAGTGGGAAAACAAGCACGTGTGGTCCTCAAGTGCAACAAACTCAGTCAAATGGTCAACAAGGAGCAAGTTGACCCCCGTGAAGCACATTTTTTGGGATCCTCAGTTTGCCAAGTGTTGTTGGAGATATATTGAGGATCGATATTCAGTTTTGCTCTAGGTCAGGGTTCCTTGGCACACTGTATTGTTTGGATATTTCTATTCTCTAGTTGGTCTTGCCTTCTGTTGATGATTGCAGCTATGTGAGACATTCTCCAGCTTACAAACCTGAGAGATGTTGATGATTGCAGCTATGTGAGACATTCTCCATCTTACAAACCTGAGAGAAAGTCCCTGAGAGGTGTGTGTGGTTCCTATCTGAGACAGAGATGGAACGTAGAGATGGCCTCCTCCTTACAGAGAGTTGAGAAGAACTCCAGATGATTCTCCTGTGTAACGTAGTGAGAAAGGAGATTTGATGAGATGGACGTGCCCGTGGTTGAGCACAAGGTGAACGTGTGAAATCCCAAAGAGCTGGGTGCATCGTCATGAGAACATAAATGAAGATGATGTATTAGCCTCCTCTGAGCAGAAGAGTTGATGAGAAACTCCAGATAAATCTCTTGTGTAATGCAGTGGGAAAGAAGATCTGTTGAGTGGACGTGCCTGTGGATAAGCACAGGTGAATGTGATCCTAGTGGCTAAGCACTAGTGAAGAAGTGGTTCTTCTGTGTAATGTAGTGAGCCAGAGATATGGACATCCCTATGGATGTGCCCCTAGTGGATGAGCACTAGTGGGTGTACAAGATCCCTTGCTATATTGTTCAAGAGTCAGACCTGCCTATAATCCTAATTGTAATGTAAAGGGTACAGGTCGACCCCACCTTGATGTGATTGGTAATTAATGTAAAAGATAATTAATCTGGTTAATATTAATTATATTATAAGATAGAGAGGTCGGCCCTGTTGTGCCAATAGACACTTATGTTGATAGGTTCGGTCTAATATAAGTAAAGGTAAATTCCCCATTGAGGAATCATATCTTTCACATGAGTTTGGAAATTTCAGCAAGTACACCTTCTTGGGAAAAGTGCGCACCTCTCTTGGGTGCTAGTCTTCTAGGGTTTGAGCACCCTCTTGTGTGCTAGGTTTTTATTGGTGGTGAAGGTCTTTCTCTTGAAGAATATAGCAAAGGATTTTGGTTGGGTTTTCTCCCCTTGTTGAGAAGGGTTCCCGAGGATACTTCTTGTGTTCTTGTGCATGGTGTTTCTTCTTGTGATCTTGGTTCCTGCAACATTATTTGTTATGGTTAAGTGAAATGCTAAAAATGGAATGAACTTCATGCTTAACCTTGCTTATTGAAAAATCAACATGGTATTAGAGCATAGGTCTTGAAGAACCCATTGAACAAAACATATTTCAGCCATCCTCTCTCTCCTCTGCAGAAACCGTACGACCCTCCTAGGGTTTCCAGAAAATTCGTACGACCTACTCTTCTAAGGGTTTTCAACACTTAAAACTTGGACGCTGGAGCTAAAAAGGACATAGGTGTGTACGGCCTCCTTTAGCGCACCTCCAACAACTCTCAAATTGTAATTCCGAGCATTTTGACTTTTTGGCCCTAGGGTTTCTAGGGTTTCGCCAATTTTTGCAGAAAATTTCAGAATTGTGTTTCTGCAAACTCTTTGAAGAAGCTCTTCAACTTACCAGGGCTATCATAATTCTCAAGGCTTATTGTTGGCAGTCATAAGTCCAACAAAACCTAAAAGTGCTAGCCTAGCCGTTAGGTTTTCTAGCCTAGTTGACAAGGGTTTGTGGAGAATCCAAAATGAACAAAATCATGATGGGAAGCAAGCTTGATGACTCAAGCAAACTCAATTCTAGGAAGAAAAAACCTCAAAGAAATGAAGACATCAACATCTCAACACTCTCAGGTATGGTCCCTGTTATCC
>ML794422.1:269239-288306 GCA_009831015.1 Picea engelmannii | reverse complement strand
GGTGAACGTGATCCTAGTGGCTGAGCACTAGTGAAGAAGTGGTTCTTCTGTGCAATGCAGTGAGCCAGAGATATGGACATCCCTATGGATGTGCCCCTAGTGGATGAGCACTAGTGGGTGTACAAGATCCCTTGCTATATTGTTCAAGAGTCAGATCTGCCTGTAACCCTAATTGTAATGTAAAGGGTACAGGTCGGCCCCACCTTGATGTGACTGGTAATTAATGTAGAAGATAATTAATCTGGTTAATATTAGTTATATTATAAGATAGAGAGGTCGGCCATGTTGTGCCAATGGACACTTCTCTTGATAGGTTCACTCTAATATAAGTAAAGGTAAATTCCCTATTGAGGAATCATATCTTTCACATGAGTTTGGAAATTTCAGCAAGTACACATTCTTGGGAAAAGTGCGCACCTCTCTTGGGTGCTAGTCTTCTAGGGTTTGAGCACCCTCTTGTGTGCTAGGTTTTTATTGGTGGTGAAGGTCTTTCTCTTGAAGAATATAGCAAAGGATTTTGGCTGGGTTTTCTCCCCTTGTTGAGAAGGGTTTCCGAGGATACTTCTTGTGTTCTTGTGCATGGTGTTTCTTCTTGTGATCTTGGTTGTTGCAACATTATTGGTTATTGATCCAGGTGGATATCGGTGGCCACCCACCTTTTCCAACTGGCTCAAAACAGTTTTCTGGCAATTTTGGTAATTTACTATTTTTAGCAGTTTTTAACTTTCGGGGCCATTTTGAGGCCCTAAACGACGTTTTTGGGAAAATGGGGAGCAATATGGAAAGAACCCAAAATGAATCTCCCCGATGATACCTTTCCAACGGGCTATCATGCGCCTAAAACGGAGATCGTATGCAAAAATTATGACCCCGGGAAGTTGATGTACTATCTTACCCAAATGGGGCCCACATGACTTTTGGCGCTTCATCTCCCAGGGTTAAGTTTTTGGATGTCTAGGTTTTTGGCATTCCTGTTTATTGTAAAAAGGTCTTCAAAGCCTCATTGTAATCATCTTCTTGTGAATGCGAATAGCCGTCACATCTTTTCTCAAAGATAAGCTGCCACCATTCTAGCGAGTCTTTCACTCTATATTTTTATAGTCTCTGTACATTTCTTTCATTAATAGAAATCGTGTATTACTATATATCTGTGTTTATGGTTTCATCTCTGATACATTTCTGTTATATTATTGAATATCTGCAATATCTCTGTGCATTTCTTTATTATATCTCCGCTCTCATTTCGTGCCGAAAGTAATCCAGATCAGTTATGGTTAAGTGAAATGTTAAAAATGGAATGAACTTCATGCTTAACCTTGCTTATTGAAAAATCAACACCTTCTCTGGTACATGGAAGTGCTTGCAGATTTCAGCATTATTCATCCTATGGAAGATCTGGTGTAAGTCTGTTTTTGAACAGGAGGTTAGATCATTGTCCACTTTTTGTTCTATGTGGCGGGATGAGGTACACCATGAGCTTTTAGCTAAGGGCTCTTTGCTGATCGAAGATGCTAAATCTTTGGATACCACAGATTAATCTGCTTTCATCTCAAAATTAGTTGCATTGGGGAAGAAGTTATGATGTCCATTGCATACACTATTCCATTTTTTGCTTTGCTGTTTGTAAATAATTTTCTGTAAATACAAGATGTATTTTCAAGAAAAAAGAAAAAAATTAGAGATGTAACATGCATGTGTGAGGTATCAGGCGAATATTAAAATTTAACGGATAACACAATAAGTCATTTCTTGGGGCCTTTATATTGTAATGAACCCTAAATGGAATAATGGATTCATTCTGCAAATGCAAGTACTCTTTTGTCTTGCTTCACATCTTTCCATCTATGCTCTCTAATCTTTTGCATTGTGAAGCTGTGACTCTTGACAACATGTCTATCAGAAATTTATTGAACCAGATAGAAGCAAGACATATTCTGCTTGAAGGTAAAGAGAGAATTTCTACAAAGCATGTTTCTTGGCAAGAGTTAAGATCATATCACTAAATGTGTGTAGATTCTATTTAGTGTATGTCATCTACTTCATGGAGAAGGATACTTGAGGATTGATCTTTAGTTCCCTTAGTTGGGCTAGCGGACATCTAAGTCTAAACTCGGGGTGAAAAAAAAGTGTTTGCAATCCAAAAAGGAAATTAGGATAAAGGAACATTACCGAGGTTTGTTCCAAATCCATCCAATTGTTATAGGTTTCTTTGAAAAATCAGTATGCACTATTATCAACCCATCCTATACATTCTGGTAAACAATGTTATGTCATCCTGCTTTATTGGAAACCAGTGCTAGGCTTTTCTGATGCAGGAGACTATCTGTAAGTGACGGGTGAAATGTTCGGTTATGTAACTTTGTGAATGATCGAAGCTAGTAAATTAATGGTTTCTGCTTCACTTCCAAGTTTTCTGAGTTGCAAGTGGGCAAAAGTTGGATTGAAAGATTATATTTAAGATTATTTTTCATTTCAGTGACTTATCCTGGCATCTGCAATATCTAGACCAAGGGAGGTGAGATGAAAGTAAATTAGAGATGTCATGACTCATTTTCCTTTGTTTTTGTTTTGCTTCATTTTGATAAATACTTTTTCTGTTATGGGTTTGTCACCTAGAGTTTATCATTCGATGCTGTTTATAAAATCTGTTACATTAAGCTAATCTAGCTAATCTGTTGTGGGCATTGTGGGGACTTGTATTTGCAGGTAAAATGGTACTGGATGCATTCAGAAGGTTCTGATGTGATATTTCATATGATCGATAATTTTATTGTCTAAATAGGAGGGAAATGCCAGTTACCAATAGAACATTCTTAAAAATCTAATGCTAATGCTATGTAGCCTTATCTACCTCATGGAAGGCTCTCAAAAGATCTTTGTCTGCCTTTCATGCTAGAATGTGAATAACTTTGGGATGCCCACTTCATAATTGATCATACAAAAACCATGTTCGGGAATTCTTTCTTCCATGGGCAGAAGGTATGTAATATCAGAAAGAGGTCATTGATACCTTCTCTGGAATATTGCCACGCTGTTGTGGCTGGTTCTCAAGGCCTTGCATTAATCTGTTTGTTCCTGCATTATTTGCCTTTGATACACTTGAAAGCCAAAATTCAATTGTATCTGGAGGTGATTTCCCAACGATCCAGTGTTTTAATCTCCTTGTGTTACAGGCATATTAAAGCCCTCACTGGATTTAATTGCCATTACATTTATGTATTTCAGTGTAATTGTAATGAATTTTGGATTTTTGATCAGTCACCTGTACATCATCTATAGAAAGCAAGATGCACGAACATAGGTGATATTGATTGATACTCTACTTCAAACGAGGTTTCAAAACTTGGGATATACAGAAAACAAGCAGGGTGGCATATCTTGGAGTGAAGTTGATAACCATGTCACACTTCAGAGCACAGTCAGTTGTTGCATGCAAAGGAAAGGGAAAGACGCCCTGAACAAATAGTAGTTGCAAGCAGAAGCTCCTCATTGATTTGACATTTTCCAAATTTTGTCAATCCCCGATTGCTTAGAGACTTTGTATTGTTAAAATAAAGGAAAATATTTTTATAAACTAGTAAGTCACATTGCTGGTGTGGATCTCCCAGGCCAAGGTGAGAACATGGGTACTTAATAAGCACGGAGTTATGTTTTATCCCTGAGCTTCACCAGCTCAAAATGAAAATGAAATGCATCATATGCTGGTGAAAGGCTACTTTTGTCTATGTAATTATGTTATATAATCTGCAAAAGAAAGCACGATATAGTTGAATACTGGAGTTTGTGAAGAGAAAAAAGCTTACTTTGACAATGGAACCGAAGAGTTGTGAAATAGAAGTTGAACAGTTTTTGTTTTAAGTTGTTTCTAATAACCACATAGAAGTCTAGGCACTATGTTCTAATATAATATCCCGTGCTCTTTATTGGTTGTGATCCAGTGGTAAAGATGAAAATGGAGAATCCTTTTGTTGCTTTGAATACCAATAGGCATTCCAAACTACCTATCGAATCTACTTGAATGTTTGTTTGGTCTGTGTATAGCAGGTTTAAGCTCTGCATTTATGTAATTTCCAGTTGTAAACTTTGTGCTGGGAATGTCTGTAAATAATATTTATTAGTTAGGATCCAGAAGTAAAGATGCAAAACCAGAAGCCTTATTTCCTTCTATACCAATGAGCGGTTACAAATGATAAGTGTAAAAACATGTATTAGTTCCCTCCAATGTGTCGGGGTGTGTTTTTGATAACACGATTTATATCTTGTAATTTCCTATGAAGAAAATGATGGAAAACAAAATTGCTTTGTTGCAAAAGTTAATTGCGAATGCGTGTAAAATCTAAACTGTTCATATATATATATATATGATTTCGAAATTGCGGAGCAGCTTTAAAATATGAGTTATGAGAAAAAATTGATGAGGTGACTTTTTTGATAGTTTGTAAAGGTATGTTTTATTAAATTTAAAAAATGCACGGTGATGTAATAAAACATTGTGCCAAAGTGGTACACACCAAGCCATCTAGACTTGATATACTCCATCAAGAGGGCTATGCTATCTAATATATATATATATTAAAATTTGGTGTGAAAGCCGCCAAATACATCATCAAATTTGACCAAAAAAGGTCCACGACGGTAGAGGAGAACAAAGTGTGACTAGTCAGTGAGCACAAACAGTTGTAACATGAAGAAGCATGCAGTTGTAACATGAAGAAGCGCGTCATGGTCATGTTTGTTCACCCAAGTACATTCTAGCATCTCAAAGTTTGTAAGCTTTCAACTTCATTGAGAGGAGGATACTTCTTTCTTACCTTGTACCTTGTATTTGTTGAGAGAAAGCAAGTGGCCTTTTGGTGCTTTTGGTGACAGGAGAACACAACTTTTGTGGTGATGACAATTTCTTCCTCCATCCCTTTTAATTCTAAATCTAATTTTTTCTTTGATTCTAATTTGGTTATTGATTAACTCATAATTTATAGAATTTTGATAACTATGTAAGGAGCATTTCACTATTGATTAATTAAGGATTGTAGATATTTTAGTTAGATTGCAATTTTATTTTCTTGGTTATAAATCTCTCAAAAAAAAAGCTTAACGATGTTATCACAATCAATGTACTTGGTATTTGTGTTAGTTGGAATGTTGTTGTAACAAAATTTCTCTCAAAAGGTAAAAATAAAATTTTTATTCTAACTTTCTAAGTTCTTACCATCCTAAAGTGAAAGTAGTAAAATCAATGCCCAACCTTCCTAAGAATGACTGAGTTGGAGTAAATGTTAAATATGGTTACACACTTAAGTGACTTTGCCTCCCATTTCCATAATGATTTCGTCTGGGAGGTGGGGGTGGGGTCATTAGGTGTGTAGAAGACTCTCCTCATGGACATTAGAGACATGCTTGACACTTTTGTAACTCCATACCAACTTTTGATAGTTAAGGCATTAGAGCAAGGTCGAAAGTTATGAACATCGATTCAAAAGTGCAATTTTGTATTTTCCAATTATGGAGTGCAATTGGCTATCTATCTTTAATAAACACTCCATTATCTTTCTTACTTTGAAGTCACTTGATCCCTATAATGAGTTAAATTCTTAAAGGCTTGGGGATATTCTAACACTTGTCTTTACACTAAGGTTTGGTAGGGTATACACAAAATTAGTTAGACAAGGTGTTAGGCATTATGACTTTTTGGATGACAATCTTGATTATTGTTGGGACTATATTTGGCATTGAAAAACCATTCTCCAATGGTAGGGTAGAAGAAACTTTTGACAACTTTGATTCACTATCTATAATATTTGGGTACCTTGTACCAAGTACTATCTCCTTGTGGCATTCCATTTAGGATAGAATAGAGGACTACCAAGAAGAGCTCTTGTAAAGGTATATATATATTTTTTTTTCTCTTTTGCAACCCACTCATAACATGGCTTATAAGAATTCCAAGCTTTCCATATATTTACAAAGGCAAATGTTCTTACACTCTTAACTATATAATTGGTGTATTTATTGTATTTTTATCCTTTGTTCTTGTTACTTAATTCTTTGCTTATACTCATCCAAACATACTTTCACTTCTTATATTATGGTTTTCTAGACTTTATCTCCTTAAATTAACGAAGTTGGAACCTTGTGCAACATGCAATGAAAAGGACTCCATGAAAGTGAGATAAGTATTAAGAGATTTATATCCAGTGAAACGATTTGCAATCTGCAGGAGTATTTTAATTTTAATTTTTTTAAGATCCAATCTACATGATCTGGGGATTTAATGCAGGCTTTGAGTTTGTTAAGGCGTAGAGTGCTCTAGCCCAATTCACACGTTGATCGAAGGCAATGAAATCCCACCGATTCTCATGCTTAAGCTGTTACGTTGCGTGGATCTGTTATGTTTCGTATTGACTCACAGATCTTTAAGTGGGCAGTTCGCTTTAATAATGCAATCCTGGACCGTGAGCTGAACCTCCATCTTAACCATGCAAGCGCATAGTTAAAACACACATCTCCTTTGAAATAGGCGCCCTCCTTCAAATCGGTTTCCAAAAGTATTCCATGGAAAGTCTCAATGTGCACAGGTTTGAACAATTCATAGTTTAGTGGCATGGGAAAGTAATTATATGAAAAAGCTATTCAAATATTCATTTTATGCCATATAAAAACAAAGATATGAACACTTTATAATGGCATATAAATGAAGTGCACATTCAAAGGTTTTGGAAGTTTTGGAAATTGGTGCAACTTTCTTTCTTGTGGAATTGTAATGAGGTGTGTTTTAAAAGGTGCACTTCACATTATAAGTTATGGGTGGTTGACATTATGAGATGCACATAGATGAGGTTGAAAACATTGTAATACAAATCATGAATTTGTTTGTGTTTAGTCATATAAAATGTTGTGATTATTAAAGAGTGAGAATAAATGTTTTGTGGATTGAAATAAGTTTATAAAGAATAGTCATTATTCCTTATATGTTTTGGTCAAGTTGTATTTCTGAAAGGAGTGTAAGAGCCACTTGTATCACAAACAATACAAATTGCCATATGAATAATAAATATATCATTTTTTTGGTGATTGTGCCCTAGATTCGCCTGAAATTGAATAAGGGGATCTTAGGTACACCTCGAGTAATGTGCAATGATGAATTTGTCATGGAGGCTTACGATGTTTAACTCAATACATAAACATATTTGTAATTTATCATTTAACTCAATACATATGGAGTACACAACATGTGAAGGAAATTCAAGAACACAATTAATGTCATTCAAGTATAATCAAGCACATATGATCAAGCATCTGCAAATAACATTCAAGTGATCAAGTTCTCAATGACATCAACATTCAACGACATTAGAATTATCAAGCATTCATATTCAAAGATCAATTCAACTTTGGAATCAAAATTAATTGCAACTTGCAAATAATCATTTTGTAAGTTTACTTGTATCTTCAAAATCAAGTTGAATTGCAATTTTTGGATGCATTCTCGGTTGAGCCCGACACCCCAGATTCATTGTAATTTTGAGTCAAAATTGATAGGGTTGATTAGTTGAAACTCAAATCATTGCAATATTCATGAGTTTAGGTGCATTTTCGGTAGTATCTGACACCCTCAACTTGCTGTAAGCAAAGATCAAGTGAGCATGAAGTACAAGCAAATGTCTTTGTGAAATCAAATTCAAGTGAGCGAAATTCAAGCGAGTGTGAAGTGCAAGTGAACATAAAGTGCAAGTGGGCGAGTTCAAATGAAGCAAAATCTAGAATTATTAGAGTTATTGAACACTCTAATAATCATTGTTGAAGACAACACAATGGTATTAAACAAAACAACTCTTCAATATGTTCTAACTTGTTTGCAAGTGATGCAAGCCATAGTAAAACTACTTCAAACTTAGACTCAAATCCCTCAAGATGAATTGCAACAAAAGAATCTTCAGTGCTCTGAACTAGTCACTGTTCAAAATAATCCTCTGTTTGATGATGATAATGGTGATTCTATTCAACAACCAGTGTAGGAGCACCTCAACAAGACAACTCCATATGCAGATGAAGGTGAAGCATTCATGAACCTACATTTCAATATTTTTCTTTTGAGTTTAGTGAAGAAAACCTTTTAATGATGCAACAAGATGCAATAAATCAATGTTCACATATGTCAAAGCTACAAGTTCAACATGATCAAGTTCAACTTTCTCTTTCCAAGCCAATCATTAGACCTTGGGAAGAAATCAACGACAACAAGAATAGACCAGGTCTTGTATATGACAAGGAAGTAACTTTTCATACTCTCAATTATTCCAAATCAATCCAGTTTCAAAGTGTTCGATTCCTTCAAGAAGTTTTGACTTCACCTGTTCGAATTGAGCATTAGAATGCAAAATGCCAACATTGCAATCGAGTTGATCACATGGAGAATTAGTGTTTTGATCTCCATCCTTGCCAACATTGTAGAAAGAAGAATCATCCATCAGTAAAATTCTCCAAGAGAAACAAAATTGCAAGATCAAAGATTCACTATGAGTGGATCGCTCCTTGGTAATGGTCATCGACTACCAAACGATTGTTTATGTTTTATTGAAGACTTGAATCTTGTGTAAAGATGCATCTTGCACCTGACAATGAAACTCTCATGCACCTTAAGGGGAGGAGTTCAAAAATCAAGCGAAGATGGTTTGTGAAACCACATGTGGTCTCTACTTTTAGCTGACAAAGGGGGGAATTGATGATGGAATTGAAGATGGTTATCAGACTAAAAGTTTCAACAACAAATATGCCAGACAAGCATCGAATTTTCCAGATGGGCAACTATAGTCTGTAGATGACAGACTTTGGGAGAATCACAGTTCAATGACTTGTAATTGAATCATACACATGATACAGTGGGATGTTATTGGACACCTAAAAGTGTCAATTGGTTAGTGGTCATCCAAAACCACCAGATACATGGTATCAATTGCTTAGTGGTCATCCCAAACCATAGATTCAGAGAGCACTTCAATGATACACTAATATTAGAGTGGTAATACTACATGTTCACCAATTAGTAGAAGACATCATATTCTTCTAGCTCAAATACTTGGAGCAATGATTGAATTGTCAAGTAATAAGAGAATGTTCAGACATTGTAGTTGTTCACTTCCATATCTCAGCTCTCTTTGAGTTCATTTCAGATGAACCATTGAACATATAGATTGATAGTTTTTCAGGCATATTTCTCATTGAAGCTCAAGTCGAGCTTTATGAAAAATCCATGATATCAACTTTTAACTTAGTTTGTACAGATAGCTAGGCTTGTGATTGAGGGGGGGAATGTTATCACATGGCTTACCTTAGCAATCACAATGTCTCATTGTCACCGTTATTTGTATTATTCATTTAGGATAATGGTCATTTATCCTCAATGATGACTAAGTGAGTTAGTTGGGATTGCCTAACCTAATCATCATGCATGAGTTTAAGATCTAGAACAAATCTCTCTATGAGGTGGCATCACATATTGTACTATAAATATGTAGCATTGGTGTTAATACAATTGAGTTGGCTAGTGATCATTTTCTGTTATTTTGTTGTTAGTTTGTTTGTGCTCTATTTCTTCAATTATGTGTAATTAAATTGGGGGTTGGTTGTGGCCTGGCAGGACTTGGAACGACATTACTAGGGTGTGATGTCCTAACTATTGATTAGACTGAAGTGCTTCCATTCCTGATGAGGATTACAAAACAGATTGATGTAAATAGATGTCGTTAATGACTGTGGGGACATCTTAGATGGGAAAGGATCGTACCGGATCGTTGATGCAACAAATTAGATCGTTGTTGTGAAGGGAGAATTGTGGGCACTGGTCTAAGGATAGATCATTGTGGATCTATTGCACTCCGTTCAACGTTCAGTTCAGACGATGGAATATGAGAAGCATAATGTTAGGTCACGATATGATTACACAAGGTTTGGTTCTGGATTTCTTTGCACTTCCTCCTTGAAATGCGTTAAAAATGCTCATATGCCAAGCATTTAAACAACTTAGCACAGTAAATGCGGATGGTTGATGAATTACACGCTATTGATGTGAGTGATAGATAATGAAACTCTACTTTTGAAGAGAAAGATTGGGCTAGGGAAGATTGCCACTATGGCCGCTCTTCTTTCTTGACGTGCTGAGCTCATATCCACTCGTTAATTACGTGAATCTCCTCCATTCTAAAGCGAGCAGTAGAGAGTTGTAGATCCATTTTTGTTAGTTTAAAAAATAAAATGAAATGGAAACGATGAATCTGACCTTCACCTCCAAGATGACAATAAACATTAAGAACAGAGTAAGCGGCTTCTTCATCGGTATTCTTCGGGATCCAACCTGCTTTAAATATCTATTAGAACTGTGATATGGAGAACTTATGATTTTGTGAGGGTTTGGGCAACAACAGATTTATATATGCATAATTCACAAATATAGCTACTAATCTATTGAGGGACAAAGGCATTTGTAGATCCATGAGGAGGGAACATTCAATCATTCATCTCGGGCATAACTTGATCGCTGACCTAATAGAATGACACACAACAATGGCAGAAGGAAGATCCAAAGGTCATTTCCCACGCAGACTTGGAGTGCACCTCACCTCCCATGGACAACTACCATGGTGAATCTATCATGCCTCAAGACTAAAGTTGCTTTGATACCAATTGAAGAAATAGAGCACAAACAAACTAACAATAAAATGATGGAAACAGGTTCACTAGCCAACTTAATTGTATTCACACCAATGCTACATATTTATAGTACAATGGGTGATGCCACCTCATATAGAGATTTGCTCTAGACCCTAAACTTGTTAGACTGTGCTCGTTTTACCATAGACAATATCACTATTGTCACCCAACCATAGGTCGAAGCCACCCTCCGAGCACCTTAACCTTGACAGAGAACCATTCTGGAAGCAAACCCTAGGCTAGATAGCCAAACAAAGGGTGGCACACATTTCTCCAAGGATAGCGCACCAAGCAAGAGCTGATCAGAGAGTCCAAACCATAACCAAGAGATAGTCCAAGACAAAACCGAAATCTGCTAGCTGCAACAGCTGCAACGCCGACTCTCCTCCAAACTTGCGCACAAACTAGCCAATTGCAGTGCACACAAGTGTTGTTTCTGAGAATGCGTGCCAGAATGAAGACTGACCTCCTGTATTTATACTAAATCTGGCAAACTGCCTGGGCCGACTTCTCTTTTTGGGTACTAATTCTTTAGTATATATTATTTCCTTTAGCCGACTTCTTCCCTTGGAGGCTAATAACCTAATACAAGTCATTCCCTTGAGATGACTTGTCTTCTAGGGTTATTAACCAATCAATTAGGGTTTCTTCTTGCTTCCCAAAATATTCTATTCTCGTTAGGTTTATATGTGGAGGTAAATACCTCCCGCAACTACCATAATATCAACACTCCCTCCTAGCTAGGGAGGTATTGAAGGTAATGGTCTTGAGCACAAACATACCATTCACCTGGAAGCATCAACATAGTCGTATAGACTATCTCATGATTAGATCATGAGCACCATCATCACTATCAGTGTCATCAACTGCATCATCTCTTGAAACCATACTCCATCTGAGTAATCAGACATGATGCTGGATAAGTCACTCACTCCATAGAGTGACACAAGAACCATTCTTCTAATCTGGACATATGTCCTCGAAGAATAAATGTCCTGGACCATTTTCCATCTAGGAAATCTTTGTCCATTGATCATTCATCTAGCTGATAATCATTTCCAACACTGTTGATATTCTTCAAGGCAATCAGAACAATATCATTCAATAGAGAACAACTGTGTCTATCCATAGTAGTACACAACTACAATCTAGTGGTAGACTACCATACCAAGTAGCACACAAATATTTGATCAGTGACGTATAGTCACAATCAGTGGAACACATCCACCATAGTAGCATACATAGATTGTCTAGAGACATACAGTCTCCATAACAATCATCTGATATCAACCTGTACATAAAAAATTGTTATGATATAAACCGAATCATCTGGGCCATTCTTCCAGTCACATCTGTGAGCTCTGGAAGAGTATCTTCCCTCAGAGTAGAACATCAATGATGGGCTATTTGGACTATTCTTCTCAAGCAAGGAAGAATAACTATCCTGATTTCTGAGCCTGGACCATTCCCTATCTTGGGCCATTCCTCCAGTACTAAACAAAGTGCAACCTGGAGAGAACGAGTCTGCCCTAGGGAATGTCTGTCCTTGATTGATGAACCTAGACCATTCACCTATCTGGGCCATTCCTCCGACACTAAACAAAGTGCAACCTGGAATGAATGAATCTGCCCTAGTGAGTGACTGTCCGGACCATTTCCTAAGGAAATGGCTGTCTTTCACCAACCTCCAAAATGGACCATTCTTCGAAACTGCTCACAACTGTGAGCTTTGAAAGAATGATTGTTCGACGAGGCGGACCAATCTTCTTGACCACTACTGAGAGTGACCGTCAAGAAGAGAGATTGTCCTAGACCATTCCCCATGCTAACCACAATGAGAAATTGCTGTCTATGGTACATCAACAATCCATCGAATTGTTTTCATTACAAAAATGACCGTTCGATCTGAACCATTTTGCGAACTAGAAAATGCCTGTCCGTTAGAAATCTCAAACCACTTTCTGAACTAGAAAGGAAATGCTCATCCTGGACCATTTTTCGAACTGAAAAATGACTGTCCATAAGTCAATAACACGCTCCCTCCCAACCTGGGAGTCATCTCTTCCTTTTTCAATAGGGAAGTCATCTCCATGAGCTCCATCTTGAGTACGCAAACTCTTTCATCTTGGATAGAGGCTTTACCAAAATGTCTGCTTATCTTCTCATCTGTGGAGATATATATATTGGAGAACTACTTTCTCTTTTTTGGACTTCATTGCGGAGAATGTAATGCTTGATCTCAATGTACTTTGGTCTTTCTAGAACACTAGTTTTCTCTGAAGGCTTCATATAGCTTTGATCATTGCAGTATATCATAGTTGAATTCAACTCCTTTGTTTTCTGCTAGCTCATAACATCGTGGCAAGGCTCAAATTGGAACATATCCATGTGGCACTTCTTCTTTCATCATGAGAGTTTGTCATGGATTAGCAATCCATCATCTTGGACTTCTGAGTAACCATTCTGACTTTTATCATAGAAGATTTTCACCACACTTCTATTGTGCATGAGAAGCTTTGCACCAAGTTGTTTGAGTCCGTACAAAATCTTCTTTCATCTGCATACAAGGGTCTCTTTCTGGTATACCTCAAAGCCTTGAGGTTGCTCTACATACGCTCTTTGTTCAATTATTCTGGAGAACAACTTTTTCATTCATCTGATGTCAATTCCAACCCATGGATATTGCAGACAATATAATGGCTCATGTAGAGGTATATCTAGTTTACTGGAACAAACAATCATCATAGTCTTCTCCCTCCTTCTGGGAGAACCTCTATTTATGGATCTCACAATGCTTACATTCATAAGTCTTTCATACATTCTTCTTCATCACAACTTTCAGTTCCTCTGCTTGATTTCTTTTAGTGAGTTCATATCAGGCTGGTAATCTTGTGATTCTCGATACAATGACTGGTTGTTCTGGATTTTCTTTCTTTCTTGGAATCTTCACGTTCTTCCTCATGTTTCTCTTTAGCTCTTGGGTCAATGGAGTTTTCTATATATTCCATGCTCTGAAGATTCCAACTTATTCATTTCATCAGAGGATCATGGATGTGGATGGACAACCAGGGATACTTTAAGGCTTCTTTTCGAAGAAGGCTTCTTCTAAAGTCAAACTGAACATGTACTTCTTTTCATGGCTGCTACCATGGATATATACTTCATCATCTTCAATGGATCATAGGATTAGATCCCTCCTAATCCTTGTTTCATGTATAAGTGCATGCTTTTCTTTTGGAAGTATATAATCGGCTCCCTCCATCTAACATAATCCACGCTTTTGTCTGCATCCTTATTTCCTTCTGCAAGGTGTCATAAGTCTTTCTCTAGTTTCCTCTTGATTGCTGACTTCTTTTTGTCTTTACCTCTTCTAGGTTTCTTCAATATTGATTCTAAATTCGGTTTATCTTTCAACTGTTACTTATGTAATAACTTCCACATGAATTGTTTGATGTACTTCATCCTTTCATGTGTATTGTATGACTTGTAGTCATAATGATAGCAATCCTTATCTTGTTGTTTCTTCCATAGGTATATTTTCTCTTTGAACATGTTATCTTCTAAGAAATAGATATGCAAGATATGTACAAAAAACATGGTATGTTCAAGAACTATGAAGAGTATTGTTACCTTGTCTTGGAAGAATAAGTCTATTTTATCCTACTTGGTCTTTTTTGTAGGTTCCTTTTCTTCGACAACTGATGCTTCATGTGTCTCCTTCCTTTTCTTTAGCTCGAGACAATGATTCTTGTAGTGACCATACTTTCGACAGTTGAAGCATTGTATTTTTGACATATCTTTCTCTTGATTTGGCTTCTTCCTTGAACCAAACTTCCTTTTCTTCCTGAAATTCTTGAATCTTGTTGTGAAGGCTTGATCATCGTACTTCTTTTGGGGTTTCTCTTTTGCAATGATCCTTGATTCTTCTTGAGCACAACAAGTCCAAAGTTCTTCAAATGTAGGATACTCCTTCCTTGTGTTCATGCTTGCGGAAAATGCATCCCATGTCTTGGGAAGACCATTGAGTACTATGTTTACCAATTCCTTCTTTGAAATGATCTCTTTAATAGCTTGTAGTTGATCTATTAACTGAGAGATTCTCACAAAGTATGATGTTATACTTTCATCATCATTCATCTTCATGTCACAAAGCTCATTCTTCAGACTCATTACTTGTCCATTGTTTCTGTCTGAGAAGAGGTTTGTTAGGGAATTGTACATTTTCTTCGATGAGTCAAGATGGGAGATGTAGGGGATCAAGTGGTATTTTATAGAGTCCACTATGATACTCATGGCATTGATGTCATCGTCTTTGAACTTCTCCATAATTGCAACGTTTTGCGGTTCCTTGTCTTTTCCTTCTTCAAACTATGGTTCCACGATCTTTCCTTTCACAATATCCAACACTTTATTCTTGGCAAGGATGAGGTTAATCGTTGTCTTCCACGCTCTGAAGTTAGAAGCTACATCTAACTTGTTTTCTGATTTCATAGAGTAAGTCATGGCTTCTTTGACTTGGTCAACCCTAGATTTTACCAAAAACTCAAACTTGACGTCTTGGCTTGCTGAGAGTACCAGGAGAGGCGCTAGGCTAGGCCGCACTAGTCTATTTGGAAATTAGGTCAATCCCTTCACTTAGGGTGCTTCAACAAGAGGGTTAGGGTTTCTGCAACTGCACCTGCTAGTAACCCTAGCGACAATGATTTAGTAACTGGTCCTGCTAGAAACCCTAGCGACAGTTCTTCAATGAGCTTAGTATCTTTATGACTATGCTCCCTTCCAGTGGTTAGAGTGAATGAAGGAGGTGTGGGCCCATAACTTGTTAGAATGTGCTCATTTTACCATAGACAATATCACTATTATCACCCAACCATAGGCAAAAGCCACCCTCCAAGCACCTTAACCTTGACAAAGAACCATTCCAGAAGCAAAACCTAGGCTAGATAGCCAAAAAAGGGGTGGCACATATTTCTCCAAGGATAGATCACCAAACAAGAGCTTATCAGAGAGTCCAAACCATAACCAAGAGATAGTCCAAGCCAAAACCGAAATCTGCTAGCAGCAAAAACTACAACGACAACTCTCCTCCAAACTTGCGCACAAACTGGGCAACTGCAGTGCGCACAAGTGTTGTTTCTGCAATTCTGAGAATGCCTGCCAGAATGAAGACTGGCCTGCTATATTTATCCTAAATTTGGCAAACTACCTGGGCCGACTTCTCATTCTGGGTACTAATTCTTTAGTATATATTATTTTCCTTAGCTGATTTCTTCTTTTGGAGGCTAATAACCTAATACACGTCATTCCCTTGAGGCGACTTGTCTTCTAGGGTTATTAACCAATCAGTAGGGTTTCTTCTTGCTTCCTAGAATATTCTATTCTCGTTAGGTTTACATGTGGAGGTAAATACCTCCCGCAACTACCATAATATCAACAAAACTCACGCATGATGACTAGGCTAAGCAATCCCAACTAATTCACTTAGTCATCATTGAGAATAAATGACCATTATCTTAAATGAATAATACAAATAATGGTGACAATGAGACATTGTGATTGTTTATGTTAATGTTTATACCATTATTATAGTTCTGTGCATTTCAATAGATAACAACAACATAAAGACATGATCACTGAGAAATACACAATCACAAGAGACACAACATTTATCATGGGAAACCCTCTAGGGGAAGAAAACCCAGCAAAACTTCCTTATTATAGATATCCAATACAATGCCAAGAGATAACTCAAGCTAATACAAAATATCCTCTCCAAAAGATGCACCACTCTCTCTCTTTCTTCTCCAACTGCAATTCCGAAACTTGTCTGTCAAATGAGCAAGTGAGTTGTGTCTAAGTGAGGCACTGGCCTCTTTATTTATACAAGACTGGCACATGTGAAGTGTCTCTTCACTGGCAGGGCCGGCTTCTCAAACTGGGTGGTTATAACCACCTTTAATATATTATGGGGCCTCTTTAATATCTGTTGGGGCCATATTCTTATTCTGCCTATTATAATTATCATCTGACCAATCCGCAAAAGGGGATTTGGTCCTATTACAATAGCCGACATGATCAATCCATAATGGGGATTGATCCAATGAATAATATATCATATAATAATAAGAATACACTTTTCAGTTACATTATTTCAACAGCTAAGGTAAGCCATAGGCTAACATGGACATCACAAAAATTGTTGGACAACTGAGAGGGGGGGGGGGGGNAACAATTATGCCCATTTCAAACTCTTCACAGAACACTCAATGACGATCACACTAATATAGGGAAGTAAGCAATAGAATATTTAACATCAATCACACGCATGAAATATACAGAGACAAATATTTCCCGAGGAAACCCATAAAGGGAAAAATCTCTTCTTATTGATATGATAAGTAATCTTTATTTTCTGTACATTATCATTCTTATGATCACCAACTCTTTTTGAGGCTACCACCTTTGTTTTAGAAGCAACAAATTACTGAGAGCACCAACTCTTTGGTTTCTCTAGCACCCGCTAGAAGGAAGCACCAACACATTGAGTGTTCCAACACCAACTGGATGGAAGCACCAACTTCCAGTTACACAAGCACCAACCTGTATAACAGAGAACAATAGTTCTCCCTTGTACCACCCTGATTTTTCTGGCTACAACTAGATGGAAGCTACAACTCCCTGTGTTCAAGCACCCACTTGAAATTTTGAGGACAACAATCCTTCCTAGCACCACCCTACCACCCTAATTATAAAAACTTCGTTACTGAAACTTATTACAATGATACAGTGTTTGTCAAAGGGCTTACTAGTCTCATCACTATTCTGCTATACTGCTCTGCTCTGCCTGCATTAGTGTCTTCCTGCTCACATATTATTGAGCTCCCCGATCTTCTGCTTTGTCTCTGCATGCGCACCTCAGATTTCTCTTCCTCTCTCAGATATGCATTTCTGTTCTATATATTTCTTCCATGCTTTATGCTCTGTGTATTATTTCCAGTCTATGTGCTATGCCTCTTCTGTGCGTTTTAGCTGATGCACACAGTATGCTTCTACCTGCATGAATAGATCTCAACAGAAGCAACCATCTCTTCTTTGTTCTACGTATATTTATCATGCCAAGTCCTCTGCCAGATCATACACCTCACTCTTCGTTTTCTCTGGCGATAATGCTGAGTCTGTTCTTCATCAGTGGCTGTTATCCTGAGATTCTTTGGCTTCTTTGGCAGTTACAATCTTCGACGCTTTTCCATCTTTCAGCTGTCTCTATGATGAGTCTTCATCCTAATGGTAGTTACCTCGAGACTCTTCAGTTCCTCTGGCGATCACCCTGAAGATCTTCAAATTCTTTGGCGGTTATGCTCAGTGTGTTCATCATTAGTGGGCATTATCTCGAGATTCCTTGGCTTCTCTGGCAGTCGAAACTTTTCGTCTTCTCTGTCAGTTACAACCATTCATCTTTGTCTTCTTTGGATTCTAAGCCGCTTCCTTCACGTGACCATTGGCGGTAACCCAATCGCCTATTTGAAAGGAACTTCCCGATCTCGGTCTAGTGAGCGCTAGCTTTTTTTCACGATATGACATTGGGCTATGAACTTCACGTGACCACGCGATTGAGGGCGCACCCATAGGCGGTTTGAGGGCAACCCATTTTTTTCCCCGCAATTCACTACGAGCCTCCACACATCCTTTCTTCAAAACTGTGGTTTCGATTGCGGCCCGCTCATGAAAAATTAAGACCCGAGCATGTTCTGGCCCTGTAATGCGATGGGACCGTTGATCTTACGATCTTGATGGTGATACTGAAATGGAGGGATCATATCAGAAGGTTTATTTCATGGAAATAAATCAATGGTCAGATTTTATCCTTACACTCATCCTTTCATTTTTCAATCCGATGGATAGGACTTAATCAAACATTGATATGGATGACTGTCGGAACTTCGCCCTTCAGAACTTCAGAATTTCAACTTCTCAAACTTACACCATCCTTCCAGTGTACTATGATCAACGATTGAGAATACACTTGAAGTGATATTTTAGATCGGATGACTCATGTTCTTGCTGACGTGGTCTACCACATGTCCTTGCTGAGGTGGTCTGCTGATGTGGGTGAGACGTGTAGGTAGTTTAGTGGAATGTGGAGGCAGAGCGCGATAGCGGAGTGTGACGTGTAGCGGGTAGTGGAGTGTGATGTCATAGCGTAAAGGTGGTATGTAAGAGTGGTTTGGTGGTTTACTCGGAGGGGGGTCAGGCGGTAAGTGGTAATGAGCGAGGGGGGTTCGAGTTAACAGAAAGGTGACACATATGAGGGTCCCACAAGGAAAATACCACCAACTCGTACCCCCCCCATGGTTAAAGGC
>ML794422.1:232981-262848 GCA_009831015.1 Picea engelmannii | reverse complement strand
AATATTCAACATCAATCACACACATGAAATATACAGAGACAGATATTTCCTAAGGAAACCCATAAAGGGAAAAACCTCTTCTTCTTGATATGATAAGTAATCTTTATTTTCTGTACATTATCATTCTTATGAGCACCAACTCCTTTTGAGTCTACCACCTCTGTTTTACAAGCAACAACTTGCTGAGAGCACCAAATCTCTGGTTTCTCTAGCACCCACTAGAAGGAAGCACCAACTCCCCGAGTGTCCCAGCACCAACTGGATGGAAGCACCAATTTCCAGTTACACAAGCACCAACCTGTATAAAAAAGAACAATAGTTCTCCCTTGCACCACCCTACCACCCTGATTTTTCTGGCTGCAACCAGATGGGAGCTACAACTCCCTGTGTTGAAGCACCCACTTGAAACTATGAGGACAACAATCCTCCCTAGCACCACCCTACCACTTTGATTATAAAAACTTCGTTACTAAAACTCATTACAATGATACAGTGTTTGTTAAAGGGCTTACCAGTCTCATCACTATTCTGCTATACTGCTATGCTCTGCCTGCATCAGTGTCTTCCTGCTCGCATCTTCTTGAGATTATTGATCTTCTGCTCTGTCTATGCATGTGCACCTCGAATTTCTCTTCCTCTCTCAGATATGAATTTCTATTCTATATATTTCTTCTGCGCTTTATGATCTGTGTATTATTTCCATTCTATGTGCTATGCCTCTTCTGTGCATTTCAGTCGATGCACACAATATGCTTCTACCTGCATGAATAACTCTCAACAAAAGCAACCATATATTCTCTATTCTGTGTATATTTATCATGGCAAGTCCTCTGTCAGATCATACACCTCACTCTTCGTTCTCTCTGGCGATCATGCTGAGTGTGTTCTTCATCAGTGGCCGTTATCCTGAGATTCTTTGGCTTCTCTAGTAGTTACAATCTTCAACGCTTTTCCATATGTCAGTTGTCTCTATGATGAGTCTTCATCCTACTAGTAGTTACCTTGAGACTGTTCAGTTCCTTTGGCAATCACCCTGAATCTCTTCGAATTCTCTGGCGGCTATGCTCAATGTGTTCATCATCAATGGGCGTTATCCTGAGATTCCTTGGCTTCTCTGGCAGTCGAAACTCTTCATCTTCTCTATCAGTTACAACCAGTTGTCTTTGGCTTCTTTGGATTATAAGCCCCTTCCTTCATGTTACCATAGGAGATGAACCAAATGCCTATTCAAAAGTCACTTCTCGATCTCGGTCTAGTGAGTGCTATCTCTTTTTCACGATATGAACTTGGGCTATAAACTTCACATGACAACGCAATTGAGGGCGTGTCCATAGGCGGTTTGAGGGAAACTCGATTTTTGCCCCACAATTCACTACGAGCCTCCACACGTCCTTTCTCCAAAACCGTGGTTTCGATTGCGGTTCGCTCATGAAAAATTAAGACCCGAGCATGTTCTGGCCCCACAATGTGACAAGACCGTCGATCTTACGATCTTGACGGTGATCCTGAAATGGGCGGATCAGTTTGGAAAGTTTATTTCACGGAAACAAATCAATGGTCAGATTTGATCCTTACACTCATACTTTCATTGATCAATCCGACAGCTAGGAATTAATTAAACATTGAGATGGATGACTGTCAGAACTTCGCTCTTCGAAACTTCAGAATTTCAACTTCTCAAACTTACACTATCCTTCCACTGTACTATGATCAACGATTGAGAATACACCCGAAGTGATCTTTAAGATCAGATGAATCGTGTTCTTGCTGATGTGGTCTGCGACATGTCTTTGCTAAGGTGGTCTGTTGACGTGGGTGAGACGTGTAGGCGGTGTGGTGGAATGTGGAGGCAGATCATGGTAGTAGAGTGTGACGTGTAGCGGGTAGTGGAGTGTGACGTCAGAGCGTGGAGGTGGTATGTATGAGTGGTTTGGTGGTTTACTCGGAGGAGGCGTTAGGCGGTAAGTGGTAATGAGCGAGGGGTGTTCGCGTTAACAAAAAGGTGATGCTTATGAGGGTATCACAAGGAAAATACCACCAACTTGGAACCCCCCCACAATTAAAGGTAGAAAGCTCGATTCTGAGTCATCGATTCTCGACCACTGAGATTAGCGTGCCCTTTACCCATCTTATCCTGTCCTTCCACTTTATAATGATATGATGGCTACGATATTCTTTGGATGATCCAACGATTGAGAACGTATTTAAGCTCTCTGGGTCTCCAGACTTCAGAGATTTCAAATCTCAAACTGATGTCTTGAAGTGAGATTTTTTCCAGAGAGTAACCTCCTCACATATTTATACCCAAAATGAATGACGTTCGTTGGATCAGGATCTTATATCAACAAACCGATCTGTCTATGATGAAACTCTTCTAGCTTATCCTGTCCTTCCACTTAGAATAATCCAACGGATGGAAAAAATTTGCGCTTGATCCAACGACTGACGGGTATTCAGAAAATCAAATTCTCAACTCTTTAGCCCTCTTTAACTTACACTTCAATTAATTCGATCCGACGGTTGACGGATATTCCGGTGATCGTGATCTCAGATCTTAGCCCTTGCTTATCTTATCCTTCCACTAATTCAATCCGACGATCATCGCATTTTCTCCAGATCCGATGGTCCACATTCATTTCGGATTTCGGGCTTTGGGTAATTTAACTTTCAAGTTGCCAATTCTTTCGAAGTGAGATTCCCCGAACGATAACCTCCTCGCAAATCCACTGGATCTAACGGTTGCTGGTCTTTTGGATCGGTGATCCAATGGCTACTGTCGCTCTTCCTCCTGCGCTTATGATCTCTCTGACTTAGAATATTTTCTAAGTGTTCACGGGTCTTGACCTTTGCTCCTCCTGCGAGTCCATCTCTTGGACCACGTCTGCAATTCTGGAAACTGTTATCTCTTCTGAGCTTTCTTGTTTCTGCATATTGTTCGCTTCTCCTCCTGAGCTTATGATTTTCCTGTAAAACATCGACGTTGTTGTTCTTGCCATCAATGACAAGCACATGATTTCCTGTAAAACATGCCAACAAGAATCTCCCTTGACCCAATGGAATTTCTTGGCGTTAACAAGTCTACCATGTTTGTTAATCTTGTCTTGGTGGACATTTATGTAGACACATGTGATTGTACCTAATCCTACTTAAGTGCTTCTCATCAATGATGTTGTTAAATGGTTAGTGGTCCTCATTAATGTGATGGTTATGGATTGATTAGTGGTTTAGTGGAACTCATTTAATGAGGTAGTTTCATTTGAACCCTATATAATAAGGCCTACAACCATTTCCAATGCACACTAAAAAATATAACGTAGCCTTTTAAAGTGGATTTTTTCCTTTCAATGTTTTCTCTACTATAGATCTGGTGTCGCCTCATTATGATTGCATCTAGTTTATGTTTTAGATGATTTTTATGTGCTTGGTTAGTTTGTTAATCATGGATTTCTTATGGTGTCCATCACCTATTATGAAAAATCATAAATGGTATAAGAGCTCCATGGTTGCCTATGGAGTAAAATTTTGCTTGTAAAGCTTTAGTTCAATGGAGTGAATATGAACACATTTGTGGCAAGATTCAACCAATTCAACACTACCCTTTTATTCGTATGCTATTTGGTTTATATTTAATGAAGTGAAAATAATAATCTTTGGCTTAAATCCTTTTTCTTTTTTAACTGCATATGTGAGATTTGGTGAACATTGTCTTGTGAATTTGATCTTGTGATGTGAGTTTTCAGTTGTGATCTCTTCACTTATTTCATATTTTTTTGCTATGGGATTTTTTACAATTGATTTTCAAATCTGAAATCTTGAAGGTAATCTCCGACCTTCTGCAACTTGTGTGAGTGTTTTCCTTGATGTCCATGACCTTCTTCCCTTGCTGCAACCTTTTGCTTTGAGCTTGTGTTCCACTACTACAAGTGTAGCATCGCCACTACTAAACCCATAAAAAATTTAAATTTATGAAACCATTAAGCTAAATGCATCTAACTTCATTTCCAAAATATGAATGCAACTAATTATATTCACACACAACAACATATAATTCATTCAAAACACATAGTTCCTACACAACAAGTAAACCATAAATAAAAGTAAGACAAATATAAATACTTATATTTTAATAACAACTGTGCAAATGATTGTAGATGTTGAAATTAGCTCAGAAACTCAATATAACATTCATTAATTTCAACCTCCTATTAAGCTTAAAAAATAAAGCATAAAAACCCATTACAAAATTGTGCTTAATGAGCATAAATAATATTGTCATATATATGATACTAAAAACCAACAACGGAAAATAACTGAATAGTAGACAAATTCTTCATATTTGGCACAATAATTCTAGACAATGTCCCTTAAAGAAAAACATAGGAAATATAAGATAGCTCTAAGGAGATTTATTTATTGAACTCATAGAGAAATACACAGAGATTACAACAACAAGTAGCAACAAAATAACTCATCATATAAACATGAAACGGGTTCCAACTTACATCCACTATTTGCATGCCAAAGATCCCAATGACTCAGACTACAAAACATGCACTCAGATTTTGATAAACAAGTATGCAAGCTGCCTTCTCACAAACAACAAAATTTCCTCGATTTTTGTGCACTCAAACTGTACTTTTAAGCATTGATTTGACATAGCTAGACACCCAAAAAATCGTGCCAATCCTTTTCCTTGATTTCTATGTCTAAATATTGTTGTATGACCCTAAAAACAATGCATTACGACCTCATTTATGCTGACTATTGCATTTTTGGGAATGCGTGCTAGCTTCCTCCTAGAAATTTGCACCCTCTACTAGCTGTATAGACTCCTCAATCTCTAGGGAAGTGTGCCCTTCCCTTGATTTCACTCCTCTCTACTTCAGAGCTCAATCTCCCTTGGTCTCTCTGAATGACCCTTCAACTTCCTCACCAAGGTCTCCTCAAAGTATGCGCCCCTCTCCCTCATGAGCCACCTTTATCTGTTTTTGAAATGTAATTTCCCTAACCCTTGGTCTTCCATTGAGATTGACGATCAAGATTAGATCTTTCCCTCATGAGATCAACGATCACGACTTAGTCATTCATTGAGGTCACTTAAGTCACTAAAGTGACCCATAGCATCATAAAGTCAATTTTACACTTAAAAATTAAAAGGACCCAACTTTATAAAATCTCTTTATAAAGTTACTTTATAAAACATATTATAAAGTCACTAGGGAGAAAGTGTGCTTGGTCACTTCCGCATGTTGGGAGATGCCAATGCATAAGTATCTTTGAGCTACCAATTCTAACGCTCCCTCTGAGAGAGAGATGCACTTCTGGTATCGCCACCAGAATCTGTCTTCAATTCAGACGTCATAGCTTCTCCCTTTTTATTAGAAGCCTTTTCTCCCTCTGATCAAGAAGCCACTACTCCCACTGCACTAGAAGCCTCCGATGCTACCTTTGTTGATCCATGAACTGAAGACATTCTCCTAGGAGACTTCACTCTCTCCCGAGGATCCATCTGTGTCAACTCATGCCTATTGATTCCTCTAAGAGTTCCGGAAGAGGACTGAGTCCCCGATAAAAAATCTCTCTCCTATGCAACCCGCCTACTCTCCAACACAGAATCAGAATCCAAAAATCCACTGGACCCCAACACAGGTCGTCCCAACAACCTGTACAACGTATCATACCAGACACCAAGCAACCCTGCTGTTTCTGGAGTATCTCCCTATGGATATAAAAATACCTGACCATAGTAGAATTCCATTCCAAATCCATCAACCTCTAGAGCCGATACTGAGAGTAAATTAACTGTCTACTTTGGAATATACAACACCCTGAAAACCTACTGACTCTAGTTGGAATCTAACACTTCCAACACCCTTTACTGCAAGTCGTGAGTCAGGCCCACTGTCAACAACACAATTTGAGTATGTTTCTGAAAGACTAAGGAACACTGACCTCATTCTTGTCATATTCCAAGAATATCCACTATCCATGAACCACACTTCAATGTACTAGAACACAAGGAAACCACTGCCCACAGGACTAGTCATGAGAGAAAACTCCTCATATTTCTAAAAAAAATCAACAATCTTTGTTGATGTTGACACCTCTAGTTCCTAATTCTTCTTCTTCTTGTTCGGACACTAACTAGCGTAGTGTCCAATCTTGTGACATGCAAAGCATCTCACCTTGCTCATGTCCTTCTTCTTCTCATTTCTCTTTCCTACAAGATCAACTTTGTTTTCGTTTGCACCATCCACGGCCTTCTCCTGAGACCCCACAATGATCTCCTCATGTGTAAATTCATACAACAATATGCTCCAGTCAAGGAGATTCTCTCTCCCCACCACACACTTCATGAAAACTTCCCACTCCTTGGTGAAGCCTTTGAAGGATATACACACCAACTCTGAGTCTGGAATAAATTCTCCGAAAATCGCCAAATCATCCTTCACCTGTGCAACTCGAGTGAGGTAGGAGGTCACACTCTCTCCCTTGGCCATCCTAGAACTATGAAGCTTGTCACAGAGATCCATTTTCTGATTCTCATTCTTTGCCTCATACAAACCCTTCAGTGCATCCCACATGTCCTTGGTTGTCTTCTTCTCAGCCAAATGTGGAATAAGTTGGTCTCTTACTCCGTCCAAAATGATTCTCTAATCCTTGGATTCTTTCACTTTATGGACGTCCAGATCTATGGGATCTAACGCAGGTAATGGCACGATGGTGTTTGTAGACAACCACAAATTTTTCTCCTTGAGAGCACTTGTGATTATCATCTTCCATTGCAGGTAGTTGGAGATCCCATCCAACCTATCTTCATACCTTATGTTGGAATTCATCTTTGTCCACCTGAAAAAGAACCTTCTTTCCCCTTCTTCAAGAAAATACCCTAGCAAATCACTTGTTGTCTGAAGTGCCAAACTCTCCACTGAACTTCAGAGCACCTACTTTGATACGATGTTTAAATTAGCTCAGAAACTCAATATAACATTCACTGGTTTCAACCTCCTATTAAGATTCAATAGTAAAGCATAAAAACCCAATACAAAACTGTGCTTAATGAGCATAAATACTAATGTCAATTATCTGATACTAAAAACCAATAGTGGAAAATAACTGAACAATAGACAAATTCTTCATATGTGGCACAATAATTCTAGGAAATGTCTTTTAAAGAAAAACACATGAAAGATATGACAACTTTAAGGAGATTTTTTATTGAACTCATAGCGAAATACACAGAGTTTACAACAACAAGTAGCAACAAAATAACTCAACATATAAACATGAAATGGGTGCCAACAGAAATCCACTGTTTGCGTTCCAAAGACCCCAACAACTCATACTACGAAATATGCACTCAGATTTTGATAAATAGGTCTACAAGATGCCTTCTCACGAACAACAAACTTTCCTTGATTTTTGTGCACTCAAACTGTACTTTTCAGCATTGATTTGACACAACTAGACACCCAAAAAATCATGCCAAGCCTGTGCCTTGATTTATGTGTATAAATACTCTTGTATGACCCTCAAAACAATGAAGTATGGCCTCATTTATGATGACTGCAAAATTTCTGGGAATGCGTGCCAATTCCTTTTATAAATTTGTGCACTCCACTAGCTCTACATACTCCTCAATCTCTAGGGAGGTGCACCCTCCCCTTGTTGTCACTCCTCTCTAATTTAGAGCTCAATCTCCCTTGGTCTCTCTGAATGACCCTTCAACTTCCTCACCAATCTCTCCTCAAATTTTCCACCCCTCTCTTCCTCACGAGCTGCCTTTATCTATTTTCGAAATGTAACTGCCCTAACCCTTGGTCTTCCAATGAGATTGACAGTCAATATTAGGTCTTTCCCTAATGAGATCAAGAATCACGATTTAATCATTCGTTGAGGTCACTTAAGTCACTAAAGTGACCCATATCATCATAAAGTTACTTTTACATTTAAAAATTAAAAAAACCTAACTTTATAAAAACATTTTATAAAGTTACTTTATAAAACATATTATAAAGTCATTAGGGAGAAAGTGTGCTCGGTCACTTTCGTCTGCTGGGTGAAGTCAATGCAGAAGTACCTCTGAGATACCAATTCTAACAGTAGAGGACAGACGTTCCACTCAACCATAGAATTGTAACTTGCTCCAAATCTTAACAAGTCACCCATGAGCCAAGGCTAGGAATCCACAAGAGAGGGTGTCTCTCCCCTGCCCACTCATAGTCCAAATGTTCCCACAACCCACTGGTTTTTCCTACAACTATCCAAATCCTACCGCTCTCTTCCTCTCAACCTACACAACCTAAGAAATGGGATCCCTCTTCACTGCATACAATCCCTCAGGCCTTCCTACTTCTCTCCAGGGCTCCAACACAGGTTGGTTAGGAATCTCTCTTGCCGGGGACTTTAGGGATGTCAACTACAAGGAAAAATGTATATAAACAAGCTCACTGCTGGTGGGGTAATTTCTCTCACACTCACACTCTATAGGCCTAAAAACCCGTTTCTTCATGCATTGAACAGCTCCAAAACAACTACCACACATGCACACTATGGATTCCTTCAAGATTCCATGCTCCCCTCTCCCTTCTTCAAAAACTCGTTGTAAGAACTCTCCCCCTTTTTTCATACGAATTTCACTTTTACCCCAATCACGTTGACTCTCACTCTCCCCAATGTTGATTTCACTTCAAGCTAACATTCCCAATAACTAAGGGATGTGACTTCTCACATCCACTCTCTTATATGTATTCAATGATTGGGATCTCATATACTCAAGGGGGAAAATTAGAAGGTTCACTCAAAACAATAATTTTAGGAAATTGTTTGGGATTTAGACACATGAATAGAACCCCCTTAGACCCCTCCTCTGTTGTGGAAAACTTAGCCTCCATGACTTTGTCCATGTCCATCTATATATGACATCAATTTTTATTTATTATTTTTGATATACAATGTTTACATATTACATCGCTTATCCCATGACCATATATCATATATACATTATACATCACTAAACCGGGAATTAAAAATAGGAATAATACATTCCCTTCCCCCTACAATTTTTCACCGTTCTTAGTGCACAACACTATATCGTTATACATGTACACAAATTACACCATGATACATAGTATTTTTACAAGTTCACAATTCCCGGAACAATTCCAACCATAAGCCTCTTGTTCGCCTCAACCTGCACAACCCAAGGATGTGCACCCCCTTCTATGCACTGAAGTCCCTAAGACTGTATCACTCCCCTTCCTCAACTCCAATAAAGGTTGGCCATGAATATTTAAGATGTGGTTCTAGGAATCCCAATTGCCAAAATGGAGCCTTGCGCACTTATATACGAATGCACATTCATTTTTCTTCAAAATTTGCAAATTTTTGTGGGTATTCCTTTCGCATGGTCTTCTCGCGTTCTCACATAACATATTTAATACCGTACTAGGTATATTGAAACTTTACCAAGATGATAGCTTTGTTCTTGAACACCTTGACTTTTCGGTCCAAGATGCACATTGGTTCCACCCGAAAGTTCCCTTCACGTTCCACCTGGATCATAGTTCAATCAATTACATGGTTAGGATTAGGCACATATTTCTTCAATAAAGAAACATGAAACATATTATGAATTCTCATGTATACATGCAATGAAATCATGTATGCAACTGGGCCTATCTTCTCCAAGACTTCAAATCACCCACAATATCTCCCTACCAACTTTGGGAAACTTCCCAATCTTAGTGAGATACTTTTTTCTTTTACTTTTAAAAACACATGGTCGCTCACTTTGAATTCCTTGTATGCCATGTTCTTATTTGTATAAATATTTTTYCTGTCTCATGCAACCTTTAAATTCTGGTTGATCTTTACCATCTACTGTTCATTTTGTTAAGCAATTCTGGTCCAATAACTGCTGTGTYTGTTGGGTWATCCCAACTCATTGGTGTGTGCATTTTTTTCCATACAAGGCTTCAAATGAACTCATMTTCAATGATGTCTGATACATGTTATTGTAAGCAAATCCAACTAGATGGAGGTGTTCTTCTCACTTGGAAGGTTGTTCATTACTTACATTATTAGCATATATTAAATTATCTTGTTAATCCTCTTTGTTTTTTTGTCTSACTGTGGGTGATATGATGTAATGGAATTTAAATTTGTCCCAAATACTTTAAACAACCCCTTCTAGAAAATTGAAGTGAAYTTGGGATCTTTGTCAGAAACAATTGCCTTGGTCCATGTAGTTTGACAATTTCCTTCATGTAAATTTCTACGATGTTGGCTGCCTTGTGAGTTGTCTTCACCAGAACAAAATGTCTAGTCTTAGTTAATTTATCCACCACTACCGTGATGAAATCATGTTGCCTCATTGTTTTGGGAAACTTAGTAATAAAATCAATTGTAACAACTTCCCATTTCCATTCAGGAATGGGCAATGGCTATAGTGGTCTAGTTGGATGTCTATGCTCAACCTTTACATTTTGACATTCTAGGCTTATGACTATGTAATCAACCACCTCTTTCTTCATTCCCAGCCAAAAGTATTGGCCCTTACCACTGCACTTGATTTTTGATATCTTGGGTGCCCATCATAAGGCACATTGTGCATTTCCCTTAGAACTGTATTTTTAAACTCTTTGGACTTTGGAACATATACCTTGCTTTTGTACATGAGGACTCTATCCTATTTCAACTCATAATATTTAAATTTATATTGAAAATTGTCTGGATATAATGCTTCTTTTATTTGCAAATAATGCTAATCTGAATTTGCAGCCTCTAAAATTATGTTTTTTAAATCAAACTTGTACATGCTAATGGTTGTAGCATGCATCTCGTGCACTCTCCTACTGAGTGCATCAACCACTTGGTTCTCTTTGCATTTGATATGATTTATATCAAATTCATACTCACTAAGGAGTTCTAGCCATCTATTTTGTCTGGCATTTAGTGTTGGCTTCTAAAAAAAATGTTTCAGACCACTATGGTTTGTCCTTAGTTCATTTTTTCTGCCCATGAGATAATGTCTCCAGATTTTCAATGCATGAACAATAGCTACCAATTCAAAATCATGTGTGGGATAGTTCCTCTCATGTTATTTCAACTTTTTTGACTCATAACATACCATATGCCCATTTTGCACGAGGACTCCACCAAGCCCTCCCCTGCATGCATCAATGCATACAACAAAATCTTCATTTAGGTATGAAATATTCAATATTGGTGCACTTGTCAAAATATTCTTCAGTTGTTGAAATCTTTATTCACATTTAGAAGTCCATTCAAATTTTACACTAATATTTTGCAAATAAGTAATTGGGTTTGCAATTTTTGGAAAACCTTTAATGAATATTCTATAATAACCTGCAAGTCCCATGAATGATCTAACCTTTGTAAAATTCTTTTGTGTTGGCCATCCTATAATTGTCTTTATTTTCTTAGGATCAACTGCTATCCCGTCCTCTGAAATAATATGGCCTAAGTAATGAATCTTCCGTTGACAGAATATGCACGTACTTAACTTGGCATGCAATTGATTCTCTCTCAATACTTGTAGTACCATCCTTGAATGTTTCCCATGTTTCTCCTCTGTCCTTGATTAGATGAATATATCATCTAAGAAAACAATTACAAACTTGTCCAAATATTTTCTGAACACTCCAATCATCAGACACATGAAGAAGACTGATGCATTTGATAGTCCAAATGACACCACCACAAACTCATAATGTTCATATCTTGTCTTGAATACTGTCTTGCTGATATGTTCTTCTTTTATTCTCACTTGCTGATAGCTTGACTTCAAGTCAATTTTGGAAAATATTATTGCACCTTTAATCATATAAAATAGATCATCAATCCTTGGAAAGGGGTATTTGTTTTTTATGGTAACCTCATTCAACTGTTTGAAATCAATGCACAACCTTAAGGTTCCATCCTTATTTTTCACAAAGAGCACCGGGGAACCCTAGGGTGACACACTTGGTTGTATATACCCCTTCTTCAAAATTTATTCAAGTTGTATTCAAAATTCTTTCAACTCTGGTGTGCCCATCCCATAAGAAGCCTTGGACATTGGGGAAGCTCCTAGCACCAAATCAATGGAGAAATCAATGTCTCTCTTTGGTGGAAACCCTGGTATCTCCCCAAATAAATCCTCAAAATATTTCATTACCGGATGGTCTTAAACACTTGGAACTTTATCTTTGGCTGCCTCTTCGATATGGGTTGCATAAATCTGGCATCCTTTCCTAAAACTTTTATTCTACTGCATGGTTGAAAGTTCTGTAATAGATATAGGCCTTGGAATCCCTTGAACTTTTCCTGGCTGCCCTTCCTCATTAAGACAGGTGAATTCCTTGTTGTATCAGTCTAGGATAGCATGATGCTTGTCCAATCAATCCATACTAGTCAAACAATCATATGAACCCAAATATATGACGTTCAAATCTACCTTTATGTTGAGTCCATTCATGTCCATTGGACAATCCTTAACCAACTCAATAATCATTCTCTTATCTCCCATGGCTAGTTGAACCAACTGGCATTTCTCATGTTTGCTTCATTGCAAATGAAATATTTCAACAAGATTAGGATTTATGTAACTATGGCTAGCTCCATAATCAATTAAAATGGCTATGGTTTGATTATCAATCTTATCTTCTTCTTCAATCATGGGATATTGGAACTTTGCTTGCTTGTTGTCTAAGGATACATAAATCCTTGACATGTTTTTTCCCATGTCCTCAACTCTATCATCCTCCTGAATAATGTGAACAATCCTCATCCTTTCTCCTTTGTGAGGAAATCCATATACAAGTGGTCTCCTTCACATCCCCAACATTTTATGGGTTGCTGTCTTAGCCTTTTCCAAAATGAATCTATCATCTGGGGCTCATTTTGTACTGGATGTCCTTGCCGATATATTTGAGAGATGTTTCTGTACAATTGTTGCTTAAAACCTTTATTTCTTTGCTCCATCTTTCCTTTCTTCTTGTCATCCCAAGCCTTTTGTAAAGTTAGTCTTCCTCTATTCTACTCGTAAAGATACTTTGTTTTCCTTATGATCACTTCCAATGTCTCGGGCTCATCATAATGTATCTTATCATTGTAGATAGAAGGCATCCAACTCATAAAAATTTAAATTTTAACTTTCTCATCCTTTATGAAGCCAACATACTTAAGTAATTCAAAGAACCTCCTCTCATACTCGTCCATTGTCATGCTCCCAAGCATGAGTTCAAAGAACTCTTTCATCTTCTTATCATAATTTTAGAGTGGCCCTTCTTTAATAACTTCTCCATACAATGAGAGATGAATATTACTGGAGATCCTACTTGAAGCCCTTCAAGGGTGTGTACATGAATCTCTTCAGTGAAACTTATATAGATTTATTTGAAATCCACGGTGACTGGTCCCAACGAGCACAACCATTCTTCCCCTAATACTACATCACACCCACCCATATTCATGGAAAATAGATTGGTTTTGAGTTGATAGTCTCCCATATTGAGTTTGAAATTTTTTCATCTACCCCTACATTTCATCATACCTCCATTAACGATCATGATTTGAGAGTTGTTCACTGGGTGTACAAAAAAATGGGTTTCTTCTCCCACTCTCTTGTGAATGAAATTGTGAGCATTGCCACTATCAAATAGGACTAAAAATTTTTAGTGCTTGATGTAGCCCACGAGTTTCAAGGTTTGTGGAATCAAAATGTATGATAATGCATGCAAGGAGATGAGTGGTTCCTCATTAGAGAATGAAGGTTCAATATCCACCTGAGTTGGATAGTTGGTGTCTTCAACTTGTAAATATGGCGTCTCTTACGTACTTATGTATTTAGTAAGGGCTTGTGTGTTCATATCAATTTTTGGAACAATGTCTATTCTTTACATCGATGACCTAGAGAATATGTTTCATCACAATTATAGAAAATTTCCCTTTCCATTGGAGACAACCTTTGTACTTTCAATGGATAAGTAGGAGTTGTGCTTGGGGAAGTACCCCGAGGAGGACAAGTGTGGGGAACAAAGGTTGGTTTTGTTGTGCATTAATCACCATATATGCTTCTAGGGCCCTCTGATTCACTTCCAACCATGTAGGAGGATGTTTCATTCTAACTTGTGCTTGAATATCCTCCTTCGGGATACTAATGAAACATTCTTTATATAAATAATTTGTCAAGTTCTCTATATGTATGGATAAATTTTCAAAGGATGACATAAAGCCTATGATCAAGATTGTTTTGCGTAACTTGGTAAATCAACTGAAATAGTGGGTATCTCTCTCAAAACGTGCATTGTTGTCTTTAACAAACTAACTCCAAGTGATGTACCTTGCATAGGATTTTTTATGTCATTCCCACGATTGCCATTGTTTTGGATCTAGATACAAGACCCCCACCCCGAGTTTCATCATGTCATCCATAATTCCCTAGAGGGTGAAGTAATGTTCCATCTGAGTGACCCATCTTAATGGGTTAGAACCATCAAACATGTTTAGGTCCACCTTATAAGAATGGTCCCGAATTTTATTATCCGCTTATCTATTGTTGTGTGGACCTAAAGAATGTTGTGGGTGGATAAATAGTCCCAAGTTAGAAGTTTCTTCTTGGTGTGGCTCAATGTGTTGGGAAATTCAATGGTGTTCTTCTAGTATTCCCTGAGCTAACATTCTTGTCAACTTCTCAGTCAACATATTTTTGAAGTTGTCTAGGTTCTCTTGTTGATGTTGGAGCTTCTCATCTAGCTTCTTATCCAACTTCTCATCTATACCCTTATCAAACTTCTCATCTAGTTTTTTTTATCGAACTTCTCATCCAACCCATTTGTGTTTTCCTAAAATTTATTAAGTTTATCTTCCATGAATTCCGACTTTCGTATAGTAGAGTGGGTGGTCATATTGTCTGGGGAAGTATGAGGTAGTTTATATGTATTATCCTTCATGGGTGAGCTCATTAGAAAAATTTAATGGGTCCCGCAGAAAAGGGAGTGACAGGTGCAATAGTTTTGATATAGATGAGGGGCCCAACAATAGTACTTAGATCAATATCTCAGGTCAATAACTAAAGAGGCTCAATTGTGCCCTTAGCCATATTACTTGACTACCCAGGTACTAGAAAGTGGTCTCCCCAAGTGTTGTTCTTGGTGTATTGTAGCAACAAGACGAATGATTATCTTATCTAAAGCTGGTTTTAGGTATACCTATGGGGATTTCTTTATACTCAAGAGTACATGGGAGTGATATTTTGTATATAGGTGCTATCTAATGTAGTACTATCTAAAAGGTTTTCCAACAATGTGATTCCACTTGTATTTCCTATGTGTATTCTTTCCCTACTGCAATTTTACCTAGTAAATGATAGATCACTATGTTGTTTTAAGACATTGAAACATGTCTCTAAAAGGAAAAATTTAAAAATTTATGAGCTTTCTAACCCAAGAATAAATTCTTAAAATCACTAGAAAATAACTTGTGCAAAGTAGGGTTTGAGGCCAAAAATGTAAAATGATCACAACTTCTGCTATACTTCCCGGATTGGATATTATGACCCCAATTATGAAATTCCATAGCTTCTCTTGATATATTGGCACTAGTTTGATCGAAATTTGTGCACTCTATCAAAATATATCCAATCTGCGAAATTCATGGCCTTCCTAGAAAATAACCCTAAAAAAGTTGATTTTAAATCAATGAGATCTCCACTTCTTGGACGCCATTTTGGATGATGTTTTTTTAAAATAAGTATTTTTTCGAGATGAATTCATATAGCGGGCTGGATCATCCAAAGTATGCACATAATTTTTCATAAATTTACCTAAATGTTTCCATCCTCTTTTATTTTTTGTAAAAATCAGAAAAAAGTAAAAAACAAAATTCCCAGTTTGTGCCCAAAAATTCTCCTACTTCACGCCAAAGAAAGAATTCTGATATTAGTTGTACTGTACTTAATCCAAAAAATTTAGAGAAATCACATAAAATATAGTTCAAAACCCAAGAACACAAGAGAAAAGAGAGATAAACCCTAAGAAATACCTCTTTGATAATAACAAATAGAGAACTATGTCGAATTGGCCTTTCAAGGGAGAAACCTCCAAGAGAAATGATCCAAATACAATAATAATTCTTGACAAAACATTACACAAAATTCCTCTTTATATATATATATATATATATAGAGAGAGAGAATTTAACTACCTATGGGCCACTTATAATGAGGTCCGACCAACTAATTTGGGCCTTATTAATAAAAATGACCCTTTTTACAGTGAGTGAATGCTAGATAACTATTTAATGGGACTTATTCAAGGAAGGTGGCCTCATACATTAATAAAGTATCTAAGTAAGGGGGTTAGGGTAAGACCCTAACATTTTGGAAACTTCACTGTTGAAAATTCACCTATTCCATCTTATAAATAGTCTAAGCTCCTTCATCACAATTAGACTAGTGTTTCTCACTATAACATCATTAATGTAGATAAGGATAGTACCTCTAACCTAAATGTAGATACTAACATGTGGACTATGTATTTTTATGGTTCCAAATAACGTGAAGGCACAAGAGTAGGATGCTTACTGATTGATCCTAATGAAAATGTATCTTTACTTCTTGCAAACTAGAATTTGAATGCATCAACAACATTGCTAAATATGAGTCTTGATGCAGAGGGCATCCACCCCCACTTGCCATCAGAGTACATTCATAGTGGACTATTTCTTTATGTGTGCATAATGGGAATCACGACTATCATAATGCCACAACTCATTGCTACATTTTACTTCCTTTCGATTTGATCATGCCGCAACCCCCTGGGTTGTACCTCTGTTATCTCATACCCACATTATTCCCCTATAGTACTATCAATAAATGCTAAAAAATCATCAGTCGATACTAACCAGTCTGTTGCATATTCACTTGTTGCAACATGCCTTTCGTTGTAACTCACCTTCTGCTACAATTCGGTGCAACACACCTTCTACTACAACTCAACCATCCTCACGTTGTAACTTACATCCTGTAGTAACACACACCTTGTTGCAGTAACATGTATTTCACAATATATCTATGCTACGATAATCCTTTGTTGCAACTCATCTTTGACAATAATCCATATCCTATTAAAGTACGCCTTCTGTGCAAAACGCTTCCCATTGTAGCTTCTTTTTGTTCACATCTTCTGTACTTAGAAAAAATCCTCAACACTTGTAGAGCCAAAGCGCTCATCCTCCCTATGGGAGACCACAATTTCCAACATGACCTTCTACATACTGGTGCCTCTTGCATAGCCATATCATACAACACTATTCTCTACAAGATTTACTCATTCACACAAGACATTAACTCATACATAATTATATAAAGAACACAACACATAACATCCTACATGAATTTATTCACACACACACAAAAAGATTAATTATGCAACAATTATTATTTTATTCATCATACATGTTACAATACAATGGCTTAATGTCCATATATGAACTTACAATCTTCATTAGGTTTACAGGACAAAGGCCAGGGCAACCTCAACCACTTTTCACTCTCCTATTTCGCGAGACCTCTCTTCTTGTTGGTTTTGCAAGCTCCCCATCTATATCTCAATGCTATGTTTTATTCATCCAGAAATTGTTCGCTTCAGTTTCCCAAGGCTTTTCAGGCCCTTTCATCTTCCAAATTATTGTTTTTCCTTTCCGCAATGACTCTTCATCTCCTGCGTGTCCTTTCCAGCTTCATTCCAACAAATGCGCCCACCTAAGTCGTAACATCCACAACTTCTTCTGTAACAATTTTCCTCATAGTCATCCACACACTCATCCATTCTATAGAAACGTTCCCAGATAGTCCAATGTTGCAACTCTATAGCATTCAATTGATTTGTGCCACTACTATTACTCCCAACAATCCAAATGCTGCAACTTTGTAGCATTCCATCGATCTGCACCACTGCTGTTACGTCCAACAATCTATCTCATTCACATCCTGCAACAACTAATCACTGTTGTAACAACTCTGTCACGTCCTCTTAACTACCTTTGACATGTCATCCCCATGATGACTAGAATGCTACTGCATCAAGGATTCAATGCAAGGCCTTAAAAAATCCCTTAATTTAAATGTCAAATGTATACATGTTTTTGGTGATTCTAAAATTATAATGAGGTAGGTAAGAAATTCCATGCACTATCATTCACCTCACTTGAATAATTATCAACTTGAGGTATGTAATTTAATAGATAAATTTGAGGCTTTAATATTAAGTCTATTCCTCATGCTAAGAATATGATTATAGATTCCTTAGCAACTATTGGTTCTCAACTCTCTCCATTGGAATATTTCGATATTAATAAATTCTCTATTGAAGTAGTTTTCAAGCCCTCAACACTTGAAAATATCATGAGTTTTCAAGATCTCTAGATGGTCTACCTCCATCTAGATATCATGAACATCAAATCAAACACAAAACCACCATGAAAATATTAGATCACAATACCTCCAGGTTCCATAGACCATAATAAGAGCCATTGGTAATCTCTCTTAAAAGGATTGTCTCTAGAGGATTCAAACACAAAACCATCATGAAAATATCTGAACTCAATACCTCAAGGTTCCATAGAGATGATTAGTAAAACCTAACAAATTTGGTCAAAAACATTGTTTCCATTGACAATGATTTACTTCAGCCATAAACATTATTGTCTGTGGTATTACACAACAGAAAATGTCATCTTCATATTCCTCAATGGAAACATGGATAACTCTCAACTCAACAATAGATTCTTCACATTGAACATCTTCATGGCTTCCATTTGCTAAAACTTGGTTTTATGGCTTTCTAATTTCAATTCAAGATACCTTTACAACCATCGTTCTAATACCAAATGTTGGTTTTAATAACCAATAGAAAATATACACAACCATCTATGAAGTAAGGGACACACTAAGTTTATATTCAAGAAACCATTTAAGGGGAAAACTATATCAAATTAAATCATTCCCATGTGTGTTTCTATTGTACAATTGGTCCCTTTATATAACTTTAGGTGAGCATAACAACTATGTCAAAATCAAATATTTAGTTCAACCATATTCACAACAATCTCCAATAGTATCTCCTTAAACCTTTCCACGAATATCTCAAGTGATCTTCATCCCTAACTTCTCTTTTCCCCTCATATTTAATTCTTAAGTAGAATTTTATGCTTGGTCTACATCATTACAAAGACATCATACAATTTAGACATTATTTATGATTCACAAGCATGAGTTAATCGTTCACTTTAATGCTCTCATATGATTTTCATGTGGATCCCTTACAAATTTGGAAGTAAGACTTACAACAAAAGTGATATATGGGATAGTGTATGGTACATCAAACTATCAATTGATCTCTAAAAATGACTTGTATCAATGTTTCTACTCTCGTCTTATTTGCTAGATATTTCACCTTGAGCTAACGGAGTTGTCAATTGTTTGCACTTATCCATTTTGAATCACCTCAATAGATATCAAACATATTTGTCTTAACAAATGAAGATATCATTAAGTGATTGATATACCTCCACAAAAATAAAGTGTCGCATTAATCCAAGATTGGTCATCTCAAACTCTTCCATCATTGCTTCCTTGAATTCACCCATAATATTGGAACTATTATCTATAAATATCAAGTGATCTCTATAAAGACAAACAATTAAAATTTCATTAGCTTACCATTTTACGTGTACAAAGTTAGTTCATTTCAACTTATAACAAAGTTGAGATGTAGGAGATAAGTATCGATTCTTGAATACCAAGCTCTAGGAGCTCGGTTCAAGCCATACAATGCCTTTTTGAGTTTATAGACAAAATCCATTTTTCCTTTTACTTTAATCCCATGTTGCTTTTACACCTAGACTTCTTAATCAATGTGACCATCAAGAATGTCGATTTTACATCATTTTGTTGAATTGTCCACTTATTATGGGTTGTCAATGCTAACACTATTATTATTGTATATGATTGAGAAATTGGTGCAAATGTTTATTCATATTCTATTTCATAAACTTGTTCTTATATTTTGGTGACTAGCCTTGATTTTTGGCTTTAAATAGTACCATCACTCTTGTGCTTGTTTTTATATATGCATTTTTTTTCTAGTGTTTCTTTATCTTTTGGAAGTTCAACCAACTCCTAAGCTTTGAATTATTCTCAATAACCTATATTGCATCCTCTATTACTTCACATCAAACTCTATGTTGCACTACATCATCATAATAACTTGATTTACCTTGAATTTCAAAACATAAGGAAACATTAACAATGTGTTTTGTATTAACAAAGTTCCTTGATAAATTTCTCTAAGGATTTTTACCTTTCTTGGTGGTTTTGGAGTTGATATTAAACTTGAATTTACACTCTGTCTTAACAAATACTTTATTGGAGGTGGAATAGGACTATCACTCGAGCTTGAGCTACTACTAGAGCTAGCCGGGAGAGGAGTAATGCAATCTTATGATTAGGCTATGTCAACACTTACACTTTTCTTGTTGCGCACCTTCTTTGTACACTACACCTTTGTAAAATATAACATCATGTGATACCATCACCTTTTTCTATATTGGATTCCAACAGTTGTATGCTCTACCCTCTTTAGAATAATTGAAAAAAATGCATCTTCACTTTTTGCATCTGACTTTTTTTCTATTTTCTTTTGGGACATGTACATATGAGAATGAACAAAAAACTCTCAAGTGTCCTACATTGAGTCTTCTCCTGACCATGCTTTGATGTACAATTGTTCACTGCTATTTACATATAAATTTTGAATAGTAATAAAATAATAATAATAATCAAATTTTAATGTCACATCCTACTTCCATACATATACATAGTTGTAGCTATTTCTTCTAACCCAAACTCATTTCCCATCAACAATGGTCATGTTTGTATGTTTAATAATGACATTTTGTTGTCTTGTATATGTTATCTTAAGTTGCCTTTTGATTTGTTTTAGCATAGTATGCATTGAATTCCTTTGAATTGAACTCACCCCTCACTTCATTCCTTAAATTTTTAAGAGAATAACTAATTTCATTTTCAACTAAAACTTGAAAATTCACATGAGGTGAAGCTTGTCATGATTTCCCCAACTAGAACTTTGTCTTTGTGTAGCTTCCCTAGTGCACAACCAGAGTAAACTTCATCCTTTGCTTTAATTTTGGGCAAGACTTGAACCATATTCTCTGTGTGTAACAAATCCAACCCCTTGAAACTTAAATAATCATAACACCTATGCCACAATCAATTGCAATCTTCAACTATTACTTTCAATACATTTGAACATGTTGAATGCATTTTTATTGGAAACATTCTATTTGTTGTCATGGGAACTACTACCACTAACTCTCTACCATTATTCTTATAAAAAATTTTACAAGCTCCATGATTAAACAATACTATGTGATTTTTCTCAATCAAGTAGCCTACACTAAAAAGATTGTTCTGAAGACTAGAAAAGGAAAAACAAATGTCTTGAATATTTTTTACCTCACATTGCATGGTGTGTAGAATAATTTTTCCTATGCAGATCACCATTATTGCCTTGTTATCTCTAACTTACTAGAATTTTTATTGTTTCATTAATTTCTTAAAACAAAATCCTTCTTACCCTTCATATGTTGGCACAACCAAAATCAAGGAACCAAACACATTTCTATAACTTCTCTCTCATATGACAAAGAAACATATTAAATACATTGGGATTCTCTCCATCTCAAGTGAAATTTACCTTGTTGTTTTGTGTGTGACATTTTTTGAGCCTACACTCTCTTTAAAAATGACCAAACATTTGGCAGTTATGACATTGAATATGAATCTTATCTACATAACCACATCCATGAGCTCTTCCTCCTTAGCCTCTTCCTCTTCCTCTTGAATAATTAGGTGACTCCCCCTTTCTTTCCTAGTGATTAAAGGAACTCATGCATTCTTCTCCAACTTTTTCCTTAGTTTCAAAAACTTGCTCTAAACTTTTTGTGGTTCTAACCAATCTACTTTCATAAGATGCCAAAGTTCCTATTAGGTTTCCCAACTTCATCATTGTGAGATATTTTCTTTCCAATATCACAATAACTATTAAATTATATTCTTTTTGTATTTCTATCCAATCTACTTTCATAACATGCCAACATCCCCATTAATTTTTCCAACATCATTATTGTCAAATATTTTATTTCTTGTATTATAATAACTATTAAATTGTATTTCTCTAGTAATGATATAAGTTTTTTTTCACAAACTGTATATGTAATGGTCTCTCCATCTGTGTGAAACCAGTTAGAAATGTCTTGACCTCGAATAGAAAAATTAGTTATCTTTTCATTGTTCTTCATTTAAAGATTTTCAAATTCTATCCACACATTTTGCAACCAAATCAATTTCACTGTATTTTTTCCTTGGTAAGCACATTACCATATGTCCCAAGATTTCATGACATTTTTCATTGCAACGATTTAGGAAAAAATCTCACATTTAGATCCCTTTGGATTAAAACCTTTACTAGAGTGTCCTTCTTCTTCACCTTTATATTATCATTTCTCTTGTGTTTTTAATGCATTCCTATCACGGGGCTCATCATAGTTTGCTTGACTTGTATATCGTGCATCTTTAAAGACCATCAAATTCTATGTTCTGATTATTCAATATTCATGGTGTTCTTGATCAAATGGAGAAACTGATACTGAAGTATTTGACATTCACATTAATTCTTCTCTTAATCTTTGAAAATTGAAAACTTGCAATTAGTAGATAGCCTTCGGATCTACCAATTTGACTTTGATACCAACAAAAAGTAAACAATGCTACAAATCCATTGCCACAATTCTACCACCAAATATTAAAAAATATCACAAAATAGAGTTACATCTCAATATATTCAATGATTACAATAGTATTTTATAAAATAAAAAAATCTAACCTAAATTTAAATCCAAAACAATATATGAATGAGGTGCATGCTTATTCCACTACCAAATATACCAAAATTTAACTATTGAATGTTTGCATGCAATGTTCTAAGTTCACAACTAAATTTAACTATAGAATGTTTTCATGCATGCATTAAAATATTCACAATCGAGCATTATTTTGAGTGAACTCTACACATGTGACCCTTTGTTTGTTGCATCAAGTTCATTGGTGGATTTACATGAGGAATACCCTTTTTTCTATCATTGGTTATCATAGGATTTCTTCAGCTGTAAATACATAATAGGATGCATCTTGATTCTTTCTTTTTAACTCCAGTATTTTCCTTCAATAGCCTTATGTTATCACCCTTATGGCATGTTTCCTACCAATATGTACAACAATTCAATATGACCCTTGTGTATATGACCCTGGTGCATACACAATTGCACTTCCCATTGATATCTAGTGTCCTCAATTGCTTCTTCAAAACTTACTAATGTTGATGAGCCCACATTAAAATCAATAAAATTCCAACTAGGAGTCACCTTCCACTAGCCTTGAGGTGGTTTCTTCCACAATTATTCTTAACCAAAAAAACATCCTTGATCTATTTGTCTACATAAGAGGGATTTATATCAAGTCGATGGCTATGCATTAAACTAATGACAAGTGTCAAGTTTAAGGCATGCAATATATATTGTTGGCCTTAGAATTGTGTTTTTGGGAAGGATGATTCATTTTTTCTCGTGTGCAGAAAGGGGTTGGACTATATGGAAAATCTGACTATTACCTTATATGTAGAGAAGATCTTGTAAGTGTTTTTTGTATTGTAATTCGATTTTTTTTGTTGAAGAAGCGCGTTGTCAGGCCCATGGGAAATCCTCTAGGTGAGAGATTTGTTGTCAAAGAGGTGGGTTATCAGGCCCGTGAGCATTTTCTTCAGGTGAGAGTTTTGTTGGGAACTGTTCTCTCGTGATTTGGGCATTAGTTGCAAGGATTGAAGACTTCATGTTCAGGCTGTTGCTGGTAACCCTAGAAGGGAAGTGGGGAAACCGAGGCACTATTGAGCAAAGAAGGGGCACATTTCCTTGGGTGTGACAGGTGCGTGGGGAATGAGAGAATATAGACTAGTTACAACAGTGGCACATTGGACTAAGAAATTCTGCTGATTATCAAACCTTAGCCTGTCACTAGGAACCCTTTTTCCCTGGTGTAGTTAAGCCCCAGATCGAAGGTGACCTATAGATGAAAGCTTATGAGAAACAAAGTCTATGGTTGGGAGGAACATATGAGTTCTACGTGCAATGGGTTACTATTCATTAAATATAAGTGTCAGTATATGCTTGTCTCATTTACTATGTGCTTGATTAATTATGGTTAATATGGGTTTAATTCTTGTATGTTGTTGCATATAAGTAATTGCTATTATTCTGTAATATGTTGCTCGAACATGTAAGTGTGGTGTGGATATTCAATATTTGTAGTCATGCATGAGTATGAAAATTATTGTTAGGCTTTCCTATTAAGTTAACCTCATAATTTTGGTTATGAGTCTTCTAGAAGAGGTTTGAATAGCCATGTGCACAGAGAATACTCTATGTGCATCAGAGGTTGGATTTACTTGTGCACACACATAAACAGTCTACGTGCACAAGTAGGACAGATTTGGTAATGATGCCAGAATGGTTGCACACATAGTAGTGCTGTGTGTTTAGTATGTTGATGCATAGTTGTTTTTGTATTACTTCCGTTGTTATAAGTTGTGGGGCACAACTCAAGCTTGGGGATGAGCGCATTACTTCAAGTGAAACTGTGCAGTCTAGTGCTTAGAGTAGAATCTACGTAGTATGTTTTGGAATAATATTGATCAGTAGTAAGATGGATTATGTTACATATAGTTTTCAGAGCAATATAAGTTGAGATGGTGCGACGTGGCCCAACTTGGGGTGGTTGGGGACGTTACAATGTGGTATCAGAGAATTTTGGTAACAAGGATGTTACATTTTGATATCAGAGCTACAGGTTCAACACTAGACTTGTATGGGTCAGATACCAACAAGAAGCATTAGAGCTCCAGATTCGATAATAAGTCTGCATGGGCCAAGTTCTACTTTAGGAAAAATTTGGACTGGTAAGTGGTCGAATTTGGAATTATAGTGTGGCTATGGTGCACATAACATGAGAATGTGTAAGTGTGCACACTAAATGTTTGGTATTGTGGGGTGCGACATTGGAACTATGCAGTAAATAATGGTGTGTGAGTGTGCACACTAAAAGGTTTGGGTTTGCACAAAATAAAATTGTGGTGCATGTGCATTACTAATACGTGGTGTGCATGTCAAATATTGACATCGTGCATTGACATGTGTTGAATACTAGTGCACATATGGGTTTTAGAAGAAAGGATTCTAACAAAATGGTGCAGAGTTTTCATTAAGTTATTGCATGAATTAGTCTAACAAATTTCGTTTCCTGCACATTTTGCATAATTATCAGTGATTATAGCAGGACAAAATCAACACAGAAAGTCAAGAAGCATGGAAGATGAACGAATAGTTTTTAGACATGATGATGAATTCATAGATCTGTATATCGGTTTGGGTGGTGATGGTACAAAATCCAAGGAGGAGAGCATAAACTTGGTAAAAACCACAAAGGGACTGCAAAAATATGTCTAAAGTTATAAAGCTGATAACAAAAGGGTTATGAGAGCCAAGGAGAAACATGATGACTTCCATGTCAAATTGATGCAGATCCTGGAAAAAATAGAAAACAAAATGGATAAGGATACAGAGTCGAGTAGGTCAAGAAGTTGAAGGTGTCATGATGAGAAAATAAAAGAAGCAAGAAGTGTTGATAGGAATCATCACCACTCACTGAAGCATTCATTTAGGAAAGAACATAGAAGCTCAAGTTCGTCTCCTGTCAGAAAACATAAGAGAAGGACTAGGGTGGACGAGCTACAGGGAAAAATGAATAAGATTGAGCCTCCTACCTTTGACAGTGAGCACAAGAAGGATGAAAATGCATAGACTTGGCTGCTGGGTATGAGGAAGTACTTCTAGTTGCATAATTATTCTGTGCAGGGAAAAGGAAGAATTGTCATCTATTAACTAAAAGGAAAAGAATCAATGTGGTGGGATCAATTCATGAAGGTGTAACACATTAATGAGAAGAAGGTTACTTGGAGGGATTTCAGGAGGTATTTTCAAAAGAAATATTTAACGAAGAGGTACTATGACAAGAAAATGAAGGATTTCTTTGGACTCAAGCTTAGAAGTATGACGATAGATAAGTATGAAATAAGATTCTTAGAACTATTGAAATATGTCACATTCATCAAGGATGAGCAAGTTAAAATTTAGAGGTACTTGAGTGTGCTTCCATCATTTACCAGTGACAAGATACAATATGATGACCCTAAGACATTGGAGAAAACTATAAGGAACACTAAGTGTCTTTATAATCAACAAAGAGAAAGACTGACTTTCCAAAAGGCTTGGGAAGAAAAGATGAAAAGCAAGATGGAACATAAGAGGAAGGGGGATAAGCCACCATTGTTTTGAAATATTATGCAAGGAAATATAGCTCTTAACGAGCCCATAATGAAGGAGACAGTGGGGCAAAAGACATGGAAACAACCTGTTCAATGTTGGAGTTGTGGTGGAGATCATATGCGTAGAGATTTCCCTCAAAGAAGTGATAAAGCAAGGATTGCGTGCAACGTATGGAAAGATGCAACAATTGAAGAAATGGGTAGAAGTGTACCTCGGATTTATGCAGCCTTGGATAACAAGCAAGTTGAGTTTCAGTCACACATGATTGAAGTGGAAGATAATATTAATGACCAACCCATTGCTATTTTAATTGATTCAGGAGCTAGTCATAGTTATCTAGATCCTAATATGGTGGAAAGATTCCAATTGTTGAGAAGCAATCTTGGAAAAACTTGGTTGGTGCAGTTAGCTACATGAGAAAAAAAGAAAATTAATGAGATGATTAAGGCATGTCCAATGGAAATGAATGGACTGCACACAAAAGATGATTTGAATATCATACCTTTGGGCTCATACAATTTCCTCATTGGTATGGATTGGTTCGACGAGCACCATGATGTCCTGGACTGTTACAATACGACATTTACTTGCTTGGATGAGGAAGGGAACTTAAGAATAGTTCAAGAAATTCCAAGAGCTGTAATTATTAGAGAAGTTTCATCCTTGCAATTGAAGAAAAGTTACAGGAAATGATGTCAAGTATTTGCAGCGTGCATGGAAGAGGCACATAAGGATAAAGTGCCAAATATTGAAGACTGCACAATATTGAAAGAGTTTGAGGATGTCTTTAAAGAGATATTGGGGTTGCCACAAAAAATATATATTGATTTCTCTATAAATTTGATGCCTGGAACAACTCGTGTATCAACGACTCCTTATAGGATGAGTACGCTAGAGCTGAAGGAGTTGCAGATGCAACTTGAAGAGCTTATGAAGAAGGGGTATATATGCCCAACTATGTTGCCTTGGGGTGCCCCAATATTGTTCATGAAGAAGAAGGATGGTACATTGAGACTTTGTATCGACTTCAGGAAGTTGAACAAAGTAACATTAAAGAACAAGTATCATTTGCCAAGGATAGATGACCTCTTTGATCAACTAAGATGCACACATATATTTTCAAAGATTGATCTCATATATGGATATCACCAAGTGAGAATTAAGAAAGAAGACATCAACAAGACTTCCTTTAGAATGAGGTATAGACATTATGAGTTCACAGTGGTGCCATTTGGGTTGTCAAATGCACCAAATCTCTTCATGTGTTTGATGAATGGAGTTTTTAGAAGTTATTTAGATAAGTTTTTCATTGTATTTTTGGATGACATACTTATTTACTCAAAGTCTGAGGAAGAACATGAACTACACTTAAGGATGGTGTTACAAGTACTGAGGGAGCATCAACTTTAGGCAAAGTTGAGAAAGTGATCATTGTTGAAATATTGTAACTACAAATAGTATTCTATTTATTATTGAGTCATTATTCATTAGATCAATCCCCTTTTGTGGATTGATCATGTCGGACATTGTAATTGACCAAATCCCCTTTTGTAGATTGGTCAAACCCTAATTATATTATGAAAATTAAGAAGTCGGACCCCAGGCCTAATTAAAGTGGTTTTAACCACTAAGAAGACAAGTTGACCCTGCCCAGTGAAGAGACACCTTTCCAACACCTGCCAACCAGTATAAATAAAGGAAGTCAACACCTGATTATCTCACTCACTCATTCACTCATCATGTGCGCAAGTCTGGAGAGCTGCAGTTGGGAGAAGAAGGAAGAGAGAGGCACATTGCTCAATGTTGGATATTCTCTAGTTTTTTGGTTTATTGTCTTGGCATTGTCTTGGCTATCTATATTAAGGAATTTTTGTTGGGTTTTCTCCCCCATGAGGGTTTCCCAGGATGAATGTTGTGTATATTATGATTGTGTTTCTCTTAGTGATCTTGCCTATGCTATTGTTATCTAGTAAATTGGAAAGAAAAATAATAATAGCTCAAAACTTAGCATGGTATTAGAGATAAACTGAAGAGAGCATATTTCACTGGATAAAGAAAAACGTCATTGTTTTCATACAAGAAAATTAGGGATTTTTTTGTTGAAGAGGAATATCAGCCTAAAAATCATCTAGAAAAGTGCGCCCTAGCCTAGGGAACTCTTTGGCACCTTCAATGCACTTTTTCAATGGATAGAACTCCCGAAAAGTGAAAGCCTAGTTTTCACTAGTACTAGAAAACCAGAAAACCAGAAGTACCAGAAAACCAAAAGTACCAGAAAACCAGGAAAACATAACCTAGTACCAAAAGTACCAGTTCAGATTTCCGCAAGCTCAATTTCAAGGGGTAAAATTTGGATCTTCAGAAATCTGACTGTACTAGCTTACTCGCCTCAACTCACTGCATCTAGCCCCTGGATCAAAATTTAAAAAATTGAAGTTTGAAAAATTAGGGTTTCCTCATAAGACCCTAAGTTGCAGTTGCAGTTTCAGAATCAATTGCAGTATCAATTGAAGTATTAGCTGCAATAGCAGTTGTAGTCACCCTTGAAGTTTTTAAGAGTTGGTAATTATTACCGTTGCTACCAGATGGTGCTAGTACCTACAAATACTATTAGAGGTATGTATTCGCATATGTTTAAACTGTTAATCTTTAAAGGGTATTTGCAGGAGAAGGGATATCTTACCATAGATCCAGAAGGATCTCAAGATCCAACACATTTAGAGGAATACTACAACCTGTGTTTGATTATTCTAATATGCATCTATTTGTCATGACGTTATTTTGATCTAGGTTTCATATTAAAGCTATGACCATCATACTAACCTTTGGTCAAAATTAAAGTCAAGGTATTAGATAGATTAAAGTTGAGATCATAGAGTTTATTCTCTAACCCAAGATTTCTGTCAAGATAACATATTGTCTTAGTACATAAGACAGGTTGAAGAAGGCACTTGTCATCTTGAGTGAAGGAGACTTGGAAGAAAAACAACACACTCATTCTTGAGGACAAGGCTCCAGGTTCCAGGTTTGATTAATTAAGTTGATAAGATTCAAAGTTGCACATGACAGAGTTGATAACTACCCCTTTACAAGTAAAGACTATAGTTGAGGTAGCAGTCTTTGAAAAGTATTATACTTGGTAGCATGTGAGTATATTGAGATATATGCTTAATGTAATCATTTACCATATACAACTAACATCTCATCTAGGATAAACTTCTTGTGTTGGTTCCAGGTTACCATGGATGAATGTTTGATCACAACACTGGAAGAGTGTTGATCTCATTTCGTATTGTATTTCTTACTTTTGATCTTTGTTTCAGGAAGGTCACGAGTGATAGCTCTAA
>ML794422.1:186297-208500 GCA_009831015.1 Picea engelmannii | reverse complement strand
TCAATATCGAAGCTATTGTGTTAGGTTTGATATCACTTATCTGATGAAGTAGTCTAAACATTCTACTTTTTTTTCTTTTTACGACAACCATCACTTGAATTCAACTATGCAATTGTTTGTTGAATTGTAATTTTCCTTTGCTTAAATTGCATTTTCGAATGCATAAATGAATTCAACGTCATGAAAAACCCCTAAGTGCACATAGATTGTGCAATCTCAACCACTGAACTCTGCAATTCTTCTAAATATCTGGCTGGATTTTGGCAAAACTAGTTGGAAAATGATGGTCGGAATATATTCCAAAAACATAATGTTTACACTGGAGTAGTCTAAACATTTTACATTTTGAACCTTTTAGGATCATTTTTTCCGATCACTTTTGCCCAAAATACGATAAAATTTTTGGAAGAATTGTTGGAATTGCAAATATCAGTGGTTGAAATTACATAGTCCACTTGTATTAGGGGTTTTAGGGTGCTAAATCCATTTATACACTCAAAAACACAATTTCAGCAATGCTAAATTGCAATTTCACTAACAATTTCATAACCAGATTCTAATGATGGTTGCTAGAAAAAGTCCAAAATGTAGAAGTTATGTAAGATACTCAAACATTATTTCCCCACCACAATATTAGTGACTAATCCCTTTATTGCAACATGCTTTTAGAATACTCACTTTAGGATGAAACCAAATCCAACACCATCTGTAACCAATACTTGAAGTATTAAAACATAATCTATTAGTAGCAAAAAAAAAATATCCAACACTATTCCATAACTAATTTTGAAATATAAATCAAATAATGTGACATTGTCAATATCGAAGCTATTGTGTCGGGTTTGATAGCAATTACTGACGAAGTAGTCCAAATTGACCAGTCTAAACATTTTACTATTTTTTTATACTTTTTATGACAACCATCATTGGAATTCAGCTATACAATTGTTGGTGAAATTGTAATTTTCCATTTCTTAAATTGCATTTTTGAATGCATAAAAGAATTCAACGTCATGAAAAACCCCTAAGTGCACATAGATTGTGCAAGCTCAATCACTTAACTATGACATTCTTCTAAATTTCTGGCCGGATCTTGGCAAAACTAGTTGGAAAAATATGTCCGGAAAAGATTCCAAAAACAAAATGTTTAGACTGGGGTAGTCTAAACATTTTGCATTTTGAACCTTTTCCAGACATATTTTTCCGATCAATTTTGCCCAAAATCTGGTAAAAAAATTTGGAAGAATTGTAGGAATTGCAAATATCAGTGGTTGAAGTTGCATATTCTAGTTGTAATAGAGGTTTCAAGGTACTAAATCCATTTATACGCTAAAAAATACAATTTCAACAATACAAAATTGCAATTTCACTAACAATTTCATAACCAGATTGCAATGATGGTTGTTAGAAAATGTCCAATAACCAGATTGCAATGATAGTTGCTAGAAAATGTCCAAAATGTATAATGTATGTAAGATACTCAAAACATTATTTACCCATCGCAATGTTAACGACTAATCTCTTTATTGCAACATACTTTTAGAATATTCACTTCGCGATGAAACCAAAGCAGACACAATTTGATAACCAATACTTGAAGTATCAAAACAGAATCTAAGAGTAGCAAAAAAATAAATATCCAACATTATTATGATAAGTAATTTTGAAATATAAAACAAATAATGTAACATTGTCAATGTGGGTTTTGATAGCACTTATCTAATGGAGTAGTTTAAACTGATCAGTCTAAACATTTTATTTTTTTGATTTTTTATGGTAATTATCATTGGAATTCAACTATGTAATTGTTGGTGAAATTGTAGTTTTTCATTTCTTAAATTGCATTTTTGAATACATAAATGAATTCAGCATCGTGAAAAACCCCAAGTGCACATAGATTGTGTACATTGCAATCTCAACCACTAATCTGCAATTCTTCTAAATTTCTGGTTGGATTTTGGCAAAACTGGTCGAAAAAGTATGACTGGAAAAGATTCCAAAAACAGAATCTTTAGACTGGAGTAGTCTAAAACTTGTGTGTTCTGAACCTTTTTCGGACATATTTTTCAGATCAATCTTGCCCAAAATCTAGTAAAAAATTTGGAAGAATTACTGGAATTGCAAATATCAGTGATCCAAATTGCATATACCAGTTGTAATAGAGGTTTCAGGTTGCTAAGTCTATTTATAGGCTCAAAAAGTCCAAAAGGTAGAAATTATGTAAGATATATAACATTATTTCCCTTCCCAATATTAATGACTATTCTTTTTATTACAACATATTTTTGGAATACTCACTTAGGGATGAAACCAAAGGCTACAAAATCTGATATCCAGAACTTGGAAGTATCAAAACATAATCTACGAGCACCCAAAAATCCCTAAATTAAAAAATGTATATAAATGTATCAGTTTATAATGAAGATGAAAAAAATGCCAATTTTGGATCTGGTCAGACTCCTGCAAGATCAGTTTTATCCATGCATTTTCTTTCATTTATTTGCAATGACTTTCATGATCCGTAGACAAACTTTGTGGACTTTTTTTTCTATAATATTGTACTTGATCTGTAATGGGCCTCTTTTTCTGGAATTTGGTACAAGGGACGGACAAAGGGTAACCCAAGTTGAAACTCTATTCATACTCTCTGTCCCGAACAGCAGCGATAGTTCTGAACAGCAAGGCCAAAAGACCTGACAAAGAGCCTGGTGGACATTAACTTATCGACGACTTTCCATCTCAGCACGAATAATGCGAGGGATGCTCGCACTTTCTCTCTGATTTTTCCACCGTATACAAAGTGCGACCTAATAGAGTATTAGTAGAAAAGTACCTAGAATTTATGATGGGTACGCTATGGAGTGGAATGTGGATTTGACGTGTTCAATTTTTTAGATGCCGATAAGTGTTGACGTGTGGATTTTGTATCGACATGTCAAATATGTCTAAAAACAAAAAACAACACATTGTGGAATGTCAAATTCCAAGTCTCATCCCACCATGACATTCAATCATTGCTGGCATATTCATTATCCATGCGAGTATACCTTTTTTCTTGGCTTTGATATAGTACGAGGGTTTATCCCGAACATGTACATGCTAGGCAAGCCAAAATTTGTTCTCTTCTTTTCTTTGGTAAGGAGTAGGTTTCTCAGCCTCTGAATCTTCAATTTCCATTGGTGTATTCTCATTCCAATCCTTCAGATTTTTCGCATCAGGATCATGGATCTTTTCTCTCTCATCCCAATATTTTGGCTTCTTATCCTATGGATCAAGAATTGTCTTAGGTGGGATAAGGGCAGGCTCAAAATCATCCCCAGATAGAAGATTTGCTTTTTTCTTCTCTTCTCCATCAATCAAAATTCTCTTTTCATTATTGGGTTTCAAGATGGTTGTATAACATGTGTCATTTTGTCAAAGGGCGTAGATGGAGGATACTTGAGATGGTGCTCAACATATTCCCTAGACTTTGGAATCTTGTGCTTGTAGATGAAGTGTACTTTGATAGTAGCTCCACATTTATCTAGTCCAAACATAATGGAGTAAGGGGACTCATTCTCAAACTCTATTGGTTTCCAACCACTTTCTTGGGTTGAAGGTACTTCATGTAAGCACCTCCACACTCCAGTCTGTTCTATAAGCGGACCTCATATTGTAACTCCAATGACCCATCCTTGGGATCAATGGCCTATGATAATTCTCTTACTATGACATACTTTCTTACCACTTCACTCACAAGGATACCATAATCCTCATGACCTTCACTCTTCTCATGCTTCCACACACCTAAATAGTGAAATGGGTGCCCAAAACATTAAAATTATTAGCTCCACAAAACCTATAACTAATGCAGTTGATTGTTTACAAAAAAAAAAAAAAAGAGTGCAAAGCAGGAAGAAAATAAGTAAATAAATGAAGTGTTTAAAATACCCACAAAAAAACTCATGGATTCTACGATGTCATCAACATTTTAGTGCTCATACCATTCATTAGAAGTACTGATTTTTTCTTTTTGCATTTGGAAGAGATGATGGATTACAACTTTCAATTAATGGCTTTTTACTTAGGAAATAGAGAAAATGAAATATGCTAAGAACAAGTCATCTCAAGGACGGTATGAATTTTTCTACAATGTTTTGTTGAGATTTGGGACTCATAGTTGTAGTTTTGATTAGATTTTATGTACATCTTGGAATCATTATTCAAGCTTGCTGTAAATATATCAGTGCCAGAAAAACGAAAGGTAATTATCTTACTTTCTCTTGAACATGGTTATGATATTTTCTAGTTAGAAAAGAGCTGCTGATAATTTGACATTGTTACATTATATTTTGATGGAATGAATCTTTTTAGAATCGTTTAAATTATGAGCTCTATCTTACAATTGATGTTATTTTAGGAACTGTTACACATTATTTTCATCACCCCTATGACCGTTAATGATGTACACCTATCCTTTGTCTTTAGAAGGATCAATTTCCTTAATTCCGAAGAAGAATGCAGATGAACTTTCCCATAGAGATGAAATTATCTTTTCCTTTGTAAAAAACCTTGTAAAGAAGGATCATCGCACCTTGCTCAATGTTAAGGGTGCGACGATCTAGGATCGACGTAAGTTGCACCACAGTGGCTTGCGACATTGTCATAGGTTTCTAAGTCTTAAGGGTGCAACGATCTCTTGTACGAATAAAAAGAGAAGTTTCTCGACGCTTCTATAATAGAAGCTTCGAGGGTGAGGTGGTCTCCGATCGGTTTAGATCCGAGTCGCATCCTTGATCTCATGGGATCATCCTAACCTCCTCACCCTATCCTTTTCAGCTTATAAAAGGAGGGGAGTTCTCATGGGAAAGTTAGATTTTTTGGGTTAGCTTTGGAATGGTTAGAGAATTTTTGGAACTTCAACTTATTTACAGAGATTCAACTAATGAGATATTAGTCTAGCCAAGAGTTTGGATTAGCTTCAATTATAGCTAATTCATATGGAGTGTTTAGGCCTATGGTGGCTTTGAGTTTCACTTTGTCAAGATGAGATCACAAGTAGCCGTCAGATCTACAGTCTCAGAATCCGTGGAGCAGAAGTGTGTGGGAAGCAAGGAACTGTTGGAAGGAACTTGACAACATCAAGGCATTTGGTTGTATCTTTCTTCCACATTCTTTAATACAGATATACTTTTTCTTTCCTATATGAATGCTATTTTTCCATATTGTATGATTCCTTGATCATGTACATAGTTTCATATCGAATAGACTCTGTTATTTTTGTCTTGGTTGGATTGTGTTTCTTTGTAGATATTTCTCCATAAGCCTTAGGACGGAGCTGGGATCACATTGACGAGATTAGGTCTACACCATTTAAAATGTATGTTTTGGATCCTCTTCTTATTTGGTAACTGAAATCTAAGGAAATTTTAGTATACTGTCTTGTTTTGTTCTAGTTTCGGGGTGAAACTAGAGAGATCAGTTTGTGTCCGCACTTACCGATTTTTTTGATAAAAAATGCCAAAGGTTATGACCATAGTTTTTCTTGTGTGTCAAGCTCGTTAAAAAATAAAACAACCCGTCTCGAGCATAGTTCCTGTTCTTGTGTCAAGTTGTTAGGATATTTAGACACTTAGGAGTTAGTTAAGATCTACTTGGTCTAATGTGTCGTTAGGTAAAAGTGTGTTTCTTTAGTATCCATTAATATGCATTTGTAGTTAGGAAATCCGACGGTCACGATATGTTCCCGACATAGAGTGATCCGACGGTTCATACTCTCCTCGATCTTAACGATCATTGATCCGTGGCTTAACACCCGATTGGTCCATGATCTCTATTTAAAGAGCATGGAGGGTCATTTGCCGATGATCGATTGTGAGAAAATATGTTGTAAAATCTCTCTGCAATCTTTTTTTTTGCATTAATAAACTGCTCCAAGTGGCCGTGTTGGCTGGGGTTGTGGATGTTTTCCCGTAGGGGTTTTACCACGTGAAAAAATCGGTGTGTTGATCTTTGATCTGGTTATGTGAGTGTTTACTAAAGGTGTCTGTCCTCTGTTGGAATACCTATGTTTTCAGACATGGTATTAGAGCCTGTTTGAAGACCCGCTCCTGTTGTAGATCGAGATCATGAAGCTGAGTTTCGTCATCTCCATTTTTTTTTTCATTTCTGTACATTTCTAGGCTGAGAGGACAGTTCCATTGCGTCCAGATCACTCGTTTCAGTCAGGAACACTTTTCGTTTCACTCGAAAAGGTTTCCGTTTGCCCAAGATACGACCATTACAGTGAGATCCAGAGGTATAAAGTTTGAATACACATTTTTTAAATTTTTTGCAAAGAAGTATTTTGGTTTTTTATTTTTTTATTTCTAGGTTGCTACTCTTTTAGATCTGCGTATGTTCTTTTCCCTGCGCCCTGTGCAATCTCGGAAAATCAGAAATAGATAGAAAAATGTGCATCTTCTGAGTAAGCTAACCGAGATCTAACCCTTGTTGTCATCGAGAAGCGATTTTTTTTTCTTGTGTGAAAATAGTTTCTTTTTAGCACGCTCTCCAAGGTTGTCTTCAACAACAACAACAACCCGAATCCTCCTTCTGAACATTACAATATGTTTTTCTAGACCATTTGGTTAAAAGTTGCTTTATTAAGTAAAAGGTCTTGGGTTCAAGTCTCTCTTTTGTTACATTTTTTGAAAAAGTTCATACTAAAATTGTAAAGTGTATTTCACTTCAAGTATAAAAGTGAATCACTATAAGTAACTTTAATATTTTATTTTAGAGTTATTTATTTTGCATGCAACTTTTCTGTTATAAAGTAACTTCATTGTAAAAGTGATCATCACTTCTCTTTATAAAAGTGGGTCACTTCATAAAGTAGCTTACACTATCATGCGATCATTTGGTTACCATTTATGCCTTTTTTAAAAAGGGCATAACTCTCACATCAGAAGTCCGTTTTCAGTGCCGTTTTTTTTTAAAACGCATAAATTTTCGAGCTCTTTCCATCCAGATCACCAGTTTTAGTTTTTAGATCCATATTATCTGCATATTTAATATGGCTTCTACAAGTAATGTTTTGCTTACCAACACCAACTACTTCCAATTGAAATCTCATATGGAAGATTTATTAAGAAGCAAAGGATTGTACCAGATTACCTTGGGAAAGGAAAAAGAACCCACTAATGATGATAAGAAAGCCAAATGGGCTAATAGGAGTGATGAAACACGTGGAATAATTAGAATGTCCATCTCTCCTGATTTAAGGTACCACCTCCAAGAAATTGATGACCCCGAAGAAGCTTGGGACAAGATTGAATCTATGTTTGGTGAACTCAATATTATTCGAGCACAATAGTTAGAAAATCAAGTACTGACCTTGAGTCCAAGTGATTTTTCTTGCCTTGGATACTATATATCTAGGTTTAAAACACTCATAATTTTATGTGAAGAATGTACGATAAAAATGGAGGAAGAGCGTTGCATCTATCTTATTCTTTCTAAGCTAGGTAGTGCATATTCTGTGTTTGTATCTACCTTTTATGCCATGAAAGAGGCTCTAGGGAAAGATTATGAAAAACCCACTCTTGAGTCCTTTTGTGCTTCTTTGATTAGAGAGGAAGATAAACTTGTACAACTTGGAGTGATCAACACTGCATGTACTTCCAAGAAAGCCTTAGTTGCCCAACATAAAGATAAACCTAAGAATCCCAAGAAGCAACATCCTTGCCACAACAACAAGAAATATAAGGGTCCCAAACCCACTCAGACAACTTTTGCTCCGAATGGAGACAAAGGAGCAAAATATAAAAATAAGAAGACTGGCAGACATTGAAACTTTTTTGATAAATATGGTCATGATGAGTCCAAATGTTTCAAGAAGATGGCAACTTTATAAACAACGATGAAGAAGCACAACATCAGTGTTGATCCTACTTCTTCTTCTTCTTCTCATGGACATGCACTTTCTGCTTCTAGTTTCTCCTTCAATACACCTTCTACTTCTACTTCTGATAAGTAGCTTATTGATTCTGGAGCATCGTATCATATGGCTAAGGATAAAGACATATTTTCTACTCTAAATGAATGTAACACCAAGAAAATATTTGTTAGTGATGATAGATCTCTTAGTGTTGAAGGATATGGAATAGTACAAGTAGAAAATGGCCATTTCAATGTTGTATTATGTGTTCCAAGTATTTCTTGTAACCTTCTATCAGTATATCAAATCACTCATTCAGGTGAAGGTAAAATCGTAGAGTTTTCACCTCACCAAGTTGTAATCAAGGATCTAAAAGATCATAATCATGCTCTTGCAACTGGAATTGTTGATGATATTACTAGGTTGTACGAGTTTGACAACTTTGGGTCATCATCTTTTTCATTAGTTTTTGTTGCTCATAGCGATGACTTGAACAAACTTTGGCATGAGCGGTTTGGTCATCTAAACTATTGCTCATTGCAACAACTATGTAATCAACAGATGGTGACTGATCTTCCTCTTGTTTCATGCAGAGATGGTGTTTGTGCCGGTTGTGTTCTCGACAAACATCATTGGGACAATTTTGAAAAACGTGCCTCTTGGCACGTGTAGCGCACCTTTTCTGGCTACCATGGCTTAAAGGCTCTTAAAGAAATCTATAACACCACTTTGTACATAACTCATACAGGTATTATATAATCCACATGCATTTAAACAAATAAACACATTTAAGCTCAAAGTAAAACTTATTATTTACTGCTATAATTAACAATCAATAACGTTTCATATTAATTCATATACACAGCGGAAGTCATGATAACATAAGCAGCAGAATCATGCAAAACATGATTAAAGCGTAATCAGATACTTATCTTTTAACAGTGATAGAATCCACCAACCAAGTGCAGGCCTTCCATGAACCTCCCAGCCTTAGACCGCACTGCTCATCAGCTCAACAGTGGGTCACCCCCAAGACGGGACTAAGCTCCACCCCAAGGTAAGGAATCCTAGGCTAGGCTGAGGTTACGTGGAAAATAGCATAGAAAATATGGAAGGATTATTCCCAGGATGCCATCTTACGCCCACTACTACCAGACTCTCATTCCCCACATGCCTGTTCCGCCCGGGAGTATACACCTTCACAAGCACAGTCCATCGGTGCTAGCCTCCCTCTCTGGGTCTCGACAACATGCCGGATAAGAAAGTCTCAGAGCCTGAAGCTGGTGCTGGACACTCTCTGGAAGAAACCTCTTCCAACAACAACCACCTCCCTCACCTAGAGAGAGATCACACACAGGCTCAATCACAACTCGCATTGGCCATCAAGCCACGCGCAGTCCAGCTCTGCGTGGTCACCATAGCCAACTGGAAATACAAACACGACCTCTCAAACAGGCTCAGCAATGGCTCGAGGCCTCACAATGATGGTTCACGGGAATGCATGATGAGTAATTCCCGCAGGGGTCAACACAGACTCCACGGCTCAGAATGGAGGTGAAACTGGCTCTCCAGAAACAAACACAGGCTTCTCGGCTCACGGAATAGAGGTGTACATGAATTTATAGAACCAAACACAGGCTTTCCAATTGGTTCAACAATGGCAGAATGGTTCAGGGTCACGGCTTCGGGACAGAGCCTCCACGCACGGGTTCGATCAGTTGGACAGAGGATGCACACGGATTATCAAAGACAACACGGAATTTTCGACTCTCAGGAATGCACGAGGATTCCTCTGCAGGAGTCGGGTTGGTTGTACTATCCAGGGCTCCGTACCCGTTCAGGCAATCAGATAGAATGGAGGAGGAATCCTTCTCACGGCTCATCCTGGGCGTTTTATTCGCATGCGCCAGGGTTGACACTTGTCACCCATGGAACTGCATGCATTCCAACCGCACGCATCACCCTTGTACGTCCTTCCCTTGCCAAAAACTTAGGATAAAACATAAATGGCACATGTTCTTTTGGAATAATAGTAAAATATTATTCCCAGGCTTAAGCCCCCTAGGCTCAACACTTAGCCCCTTTCCCACCTTCCAGCCCCTAATTCCTTTCCTTCTCTGTGGAAGCTCAGTCCCCCTTCAGTCATTCATCGTGGTCGGTCTGCACCTGGCGGTGTTTACAATTTTATTAAATTTTCTGCATACATACAAGTACAAAATCAGGCCCTTGGCCTCCAACCCTTAGGCTCTCTGGCCTAACAATCACATAAGCCACCAACTTATAAAAACTTGGCTCACCAGCCTATAAAACATAATTACAGTTTCTTTCAGAACATGGTTTGCAATGGGGCTCGGCCTTGGGGACACTACAATCCCCCTCCCCTTATTTTTGCACTGTCCTCAGAGCAACTTTACACAACATCTGCAAGCTTTTCAAAAATTGTCAAAAAGATGCGGGTACTCTGCCCGCATAACATCTGCATGCTCCCATGTCGCGTCCTCAGGACCGTACCAGGTCCACTGGACCTTTACAATCTCTATTGCTCGATTCCGGAGCTGTTTTCTTTTCCTGTCCAATATGCGCACAGGATGCACTTGCAAGACACCTTCTGGTTCCGCCTGAATCACATTCCAATCAATAACATGATTAACATCAGGTACATATTTCTTAAGAAGTGAAACATGAAACACATTATGTATAGTCATAGATGCAGGTAGTGCAAGCATGTATGCAACTGGCCCAATCCTTTCTAGGATCTCAAATGGCCCACAAAATCTTGCTGCCAACTTGGCGCAACTTCCCAGCTTCAGGGAACTCCTGTTAGTTTTCACTTTCAGGAAAACATGGTCACCCACTTCGAATTCTCTATGGGTTCTGTTACTGTCAGCATAACTTTTCTGCCTATCCTGGGAAGCTTTCAGTTTCCGTTTAATTTTTATCATTTGATCTTCCATCTCTTTGAGCAGTTCAGGCCCAACGACTACTCTATCAGTTGGATTATCCCAGCTCACTGGAGTGTTGCACTTTCTTCCATAAAGTGCTTCGAATGGGCTCATCTTCAACGATGCATGATACCCATTATTGTAGGTGAATTCTACTAAATGCAGTCTTCCCACCTTGATGGTTTATCCATCACATACATTCTCAGTATGTCTTCTATTACTCTGTTCACCCTTTCTTTCTGACCATCAGACTTAGGATGATACGCTGTACTAAAGTTCAGATTCGTTCCGAATCCTTTGAACAGTCCTTTCCATAAATTTGAGGTGAATTTCGGGTACCTATCAGACACAATTGTCTTAGGAATTCCGTGCAAGCATGCAACTTCTTTTAAAAAGATATCAACAACATCAGCTGCCCTGTGGGTGGTTTTCAGTGGAATAAAATGGGCATCTTTAGTAAGCTTGTCCACCACCACCATGATTGAATCATGCTGCTTGCTTGTATCCTGTGATAAAATCCATTGTTACCACGTCCCATTTCCATTCAGGAATGGGTAAAGGCTGCAACAACCTTGCTGGGTGCCTATGCTCAACCTTAACCTTCTGGCACTCCATACATCTGGCGATGTATTCAACGATTTACTTCTTCAGACCTGGCAAAAAATAATGGCTTTTGACTGCTGCCACAGTCTTCTGATATCCAGGATGTCCAACATAAGCGACGTTATGCATCTCCTTTAGAATTTCCAGCTTCAATTCTCGGACATTGGGTACATACACTCTGTTTTTATATAGAAGTAAACCATCAGTTCCCAAGGTGTAACTTTCCTTGGTCTTTGGTCTCTCACGCTACTGTAGCTTTGCTTCAAGACCTATGTACTGCAAATCAGTATTTGCAGCTTCCAAAATTCTGTCTTTCATCTCAGTCCTATACATGCTAATGGCCGTATCATGTAATTCGTGCACTTTTCTATTGAGTGCATCAGCCACCTTATTTTCTTTCCCTTTGATATGCTTGATATCAAAGTCATATTCACACAGAAACTCCAACCATCTGATTTGCCTGACATTTAAAGTCGGCTGATCAAATAAATATTTCAGACCGTTGTGGTCTGTTCTTAATTCGAATCTCCTTCCCATGAGGTAATGTCTCCATTTCCTTAATGCGTGGACGATTGCTGCCAGCTCTAAATCACGAGTGGCATAATTCCTTTCATGCTCTTTCAGCTTTCAGGACTCATAACAAATTACAGATCCCTCTTGGATGAGAAATCCTCCCAGCCCCTCCTTACACACATCAGTGCACACTACATAATCCTTATTTGGATCTGCAATCTTCAGGATTGGAGCACTGGTTAGCAGTTGCTTCAATCGCTGGAAACTGCTCTCACATTCTTCAGTCCACTGAAACTTCTTCTCCTTCCTTTGCAAGGAAGTGATAGAATGAATTATCTTTGAGAATCTGGCTATAAACCTTCTGTAGTAGCCTACCAGACCCATAAAATATATAAATTCTGCCACATTCCTTGGCGCTGGCCATTCTCGGATGGCCTCAACCTTTTTAGGATCCACAACGATCCCTTTTTCAGATATAATGTGTCCCAAGCAATGAATCTGCCTTTGATAAAATGAGCACTTGCTCATTTTTGCGTACAGCTGGTGTTCTCTCAACACCTGCAACACCATTCTCAGGTGTTGCTCATGTTCTTACTCTGTCTTGGAATACACCAAGATATCGTTCAGGAAGACTATGACAAACTTGTCCAAATAATATCTGAACACCCCATTCATTAAGCACATGAAAACAACAGGCGCGTTTGACAATCCAAACGACACCACTGTGAACTCATAATGACCGTACCTTGTTCTAAAGGTGGTCTTGCTAACGTCCTCATCATTTATTCTCACTTGGTGATATCCAGATCTGAGGTCTACTTTTGAGAATATTTTCGCATCCTTCAACTGATCAAAAAGGTCATCAATCCTTGGCAGAGATACTTGTTCTTGACAGTGACCTTATTCAACTGCCGAAAATCAATGCACAGTCTCAGCGTCCCATCTTTCTTCTTCACGAATAGGACCGGGGCACCCCACGGTGACATGTTGGGGCGAATGTATCCCTTCTTTAGTAGCTCTTCGAGTTGTAATTGCAACTCTTTCAGCTCTGGCGTACTCATTCTATAAGGAGCCTTTAAAACTGGAGCTGCTCCCGGCATCAAATTTATAGAAAAATCGATGTCCCTCTTCGGAGGTAGTCCAGGTACCTCCTGAAATATGTCCTTAAATTCTTTAAGTAGCTTGTGGTCTTCCAGATTCGAGACTACATCTCGGGATGCTTCTTCCACTCGAGCTGTAAATTGACAGCCTTTCTGGTAACATTTCTTCAGCTGCATGGCTGAGATTTCTCTAACAGCCACGACTCTGGGAATTCCTTGGACTGTTACCTGATTTCCCTCTTCATTCATGCATGTAAACCTCTTGTTATGGCAGTCCAGAAGGGCATGGTGCTGGTCCAACCAGTCCATCCCAATTAAGCAATCGTATGAGCCTAAAGGCAGAATGTTCAATTCAACCTTAGTGCTCATTCCTTTCATGTCTATTGAATAGGACTTAACCAATTCAGTGACCTTCCTCTTGGTCCCTGTGGCTAATTGCACTAACCAAGACTTCTCATGTTTGCTTCTCGTTAGATGCAAACTGTCCACCATTCTATGATCTACATAACTATGGCTAGCCCTTGAATCAATTAAAATAATTAGTGGTCGGTTGTTAATCATACCTTCCACTTCAATAATGTGCGATTGAAATTATGCTTGCTTGTTTTCCAAGGCTGCATAGATCCTCGGCATTCTGCTGCCCATATCCTCCACTATTTCAGCTTGCTGAACAATATGAACAATCCTCTCTTTACCATTTTTATGGGGACAATCTCTGTACTTGTGGTTTCCTTGACAACCCCAACAATGAATGGACGTCTGTCTCTGTATTTGTGCTCCCTCTTCAGTCATTCTCGTCTCTCTAAATGATGGTTTTCCCTGAAGACTGTTTCTGAAAAAGGGAGGTATGTTTCCCTTCTGCCTCTGTTCTTTCTTAAACCTCTTCTGGTCATTCCAAGCCTTCCGAAAGGTAGGCTTTTCTCTTTGCTGTTCGTATAGGCATTTCTCCCTTCTTATGGTTTCCTCCATGGTCTTAGGATCGTCATACTGAATCTTGTCACCAATGGAAGGTGGCAGTCCACTCATATACCTCTGAATTTTGACAGCCTCGTCTTTGATGAACGAAACATAGTTCAGTAGTTCCAGAAAACTTCGTTCATACTCATCAATGATCATGCTGCCCAACTTGAGTTCGAAGAACTCCTTCATCTTTCTATCATAATACCTTTTAGTCAGGTATTTATTCTCGAAATACCTCTTAAATTCCTTCAAAGTGACCTCTTTCTCTCTAATGTGTTGCACCTGCACAAACTGATCCCACCACATGGATGCTTTTCCTTTCAGTTGATAAATTGCAATTCTTCCTTCTGCATGGGCAGAATAATTCTGCAGTTGGAAATAATTCCTCATGCCAAGCAACCATGTCTCGGCATCTTCCTCCTTCTTATGTTCTCCATCAAATGTTGGAGGCTTAATCTTGTTCATCTCCCCTTTCAATTCATCCTTTCCAGATTTTTGATGTTTTCTGGTAGGAGACGAGCTTGAACTACTGTCTGTTTCCTTGCCAAAATGCTTCTGGGAGAGACGATAATGTCTGTTACTACTCCTCGATCTTCTTCTCCTCTCAGGGGTTCTGACACTTCTTGATCTTCTTGTGTCACTCTCTTTTTCCAATTTCTTTTCTATTCTTTCCAGGCTCTTCAACATTTTTAAGTTGAATTCACCCTGCCGATCCTTGGTTTTCATGAGCTTTTGACTATCAGCTAGGCGAGCCTGGGCATCTTTCTGTAATCTTTCGATGAGTTTCATCATATGTCCTTCCTTATCCTTCTCTTTCCTGTGCCCATTGGAGTTCGATCCTTCCACTTCCATGTTGACATTCCTTCCTTCTCGTTCTTCCTCTGTTTCGGGGGCAATCTGCACCTTTTCCCACTCCATACTCGACGTTGGTTAATTGGAGTTATGACTCTTCGTTGAACTCTGCACACGCACTGTGCAATTCAATTCAAAGTTTGTCATGCCATCAAAACTTCACGAACAATCCACAACATTTATAAGCCAATATGAACAAGAAAAAAAGACATTTCGATTAAAATAAGTTTTCTGAGTTCTCGTTCGTCTCTGCAATTTCAAGACTTCATTTTTCGGGGTTTCGGGTCTTCGGTACCCGGGAGTTCACGATGCAGTGACTCCCAAAATTTTGTCATTCCAATTTCCGAATTCTGAAAATTTGGTTTCCTTACTCTCCGGGCCCACAACATAGCTGTCGTCCTTAAAATCCACAACGATTCTTCCGTCTTAGGAGATTTTGGGACTTCGGGACTTCTAGTTTCGGGGTTTCGGTCCACGAGGATTTCAGACTTGCTTTCCTTTCCAACCCCCGACTTCCGAAATTTCGATTTACTTTACCCTCTGGGCCCACATAGCACAATTGTCACCCACCACCACGATGGCACATGGCACGTTCAGGAGGGTCCACATCGCTTTTAACGACGTCCTTGGGTCCCACCACTCTTGCCTGTCTTCTCGCCTCACTGGCACATGGTATGCATTCATGTGCCCACGTCCATTCCAAGCATGGAATCCAATGGTCAGATCCCCTCCTCAGATCAACGACGTAGATATTTTCGGCATTTCGGGGTTTCGGGCGTCGGGAGTTCGTGCAATCCACATCTCAAACCTCCATTTGCTGAAATCCCGAAATCTATGGTTTACTCCTCCGCGTATCGATATTCCCACACTCCTGTGCAAATAAAAAGGAATTTAAACCCTGCGCACACTCTCCATATCTGATGGTCACGAGGGTTCACCTTCCCTCCCGAGCATATCCTAAGGTTCTAACACTATTGGTGTGGAGACTTATCTCCCCGTGGCCATAGACCACACCGACTGCGGTTTCACACACCGCTAAACCTCCTGAGCTTAAAACTCATCAAGCAACTCCTTGACACTTCAGAGCAAACCAAGGTCCGAAATTGGCCTTCCAGACCCAATTTCCCTCGCACTCTCGGTCCATAGACCGCTCCACTGGCCCATCTAGGCTCAATGTCAAAACCTTGGCTCTAATACCAAACTGTAGCACACCTTTTTTGGCTACCAAGGCCTAAATGCTCTTAAAGAAATCTATAACACCACTTTGTACATAACTCATACATGTATTATATAATCCACATGCATTGAAACAAATAAACACATTTAATCTCAGAGTAAAACTTATTATTTACTGCTATAATTAACAATCAATAACGTTTCATATTAATTCATATACACAACGGAAGTCATGATAACATAAGCAGCAGAATCATACAAAACATGATTAAAGCGTAATCAGATACTTATCTTTTAACAGTGATAGAATCCACCAACCAAGTGCACGCCTTCCACGAACCTCCTAGCCTTAGACCTCACTACTCATCAGCTCAACAGTGGGTCACCCCCGAGATGGGACTAAGCTCCACCCCAAGGTAAGGAATCCTAGGCTAGGCTGAGGTTACGTGGAAAATAGCATAGAAAATATGGAAGGATTATTCCCAGGATGCCATCTTATGCCCACTACTACCAGACTCTCATTCCCCACATGCCTGTTCCACCCGGGAGTATACACCTTCACAAGCACAGTCCATCGGTGCTAACCTCCCTCTCTGGGTCTCGGCAACAGGCCGGATCAGGAAGTCTCAGAGCCTGAAGCTGGTGCTAGACACTCTTTGGAAGAAACCTCTTCCAACAACAACCACCTCCCTCACCTAGAGAGAGATCACACACAGGCTCAATCACAACTCGTGCTGGCCATCAAGCCATGCGTAGTCCAGCTCTGCATGGTCACCATAGCCAACTGGAAATACAAACATGGCCTCTCAAATAGGCTCAACAATGGATCGAGGCCTCATAGTGATGGTTCATGGGAATGCATGATGAGTAATTCCCGCAGGGGTCAACATAGACTCCACGGCTTAGAACGGAGGTGAAACCGGCTCTCTAGAAACAAACAGAGGCTTCTTGGCTCATAGAATAGAGGTGTACATGGATTTACAGAACCAAACACATGCTTTCCAACTGGTTCAACAATGGCAGAATGGTTCAGGGTCACGGCTTTGGGACAGAGCCTCCATGCCTGGGTTCGATCAGTCGGACAGAGGATGCACATGGATTATCAAAGACAACATGGAATTTTCGACTCTCAGGAACACACGAGGATTCCTCTGCAGGAGTCGGGTTGGTCGTACTATCCAGGGCTCCGTATGCGTTCAGGCAATCAGGTAGAATGGAGGAGGAATCCTTCTCACAGCTCATCCTGGGCATTTTATTTGCATGCGCCAGGGTTGACACTTGTCACCCATGAAACTTCATGCGTTCCACTCGCACGCATCACCCTTGTACATCCTCCCCTTGCCAGAAACTTAGGATAAAACATAAATGGCACATGTTCTTTTGGAATAATAGTAAAATATTATTCCCAGGCTTAAGGCCCCTAGGCTCAACACTTAGCCCCTTTCCCACCTTCCAACTCCTAATTCCTTGCCTTCTCTGTGGAAGCTCAATCCGCCTTCACTCATTCATCGTGGTCGGTCTGCACCTGGCGGTGTTTACAATTTTATTAAATGTTCTGCATACATACAAGTACAAAATCAGGCCCTTGGCCTCCAACCCTTAGGCTCTCTGGCCTAACAATCACATAAGCCACAAGCTTATAAAAACTTGGCTCACCAGCCTATAAAACATAATTACAATTTCTTTCAGAACATGGTTTGCAATGGGGCTTGGCCTTGGGGACACTACAAAACACCTCGGGTCCTTTGCAACTTGTTCACAGTGATTTGTGTGGTCCACTTTCTTCTCCTTCTTTTTCCGGTTTCAAGTATTTCTTAACTTTCATTGATGACTTTTCCAGACGTACTTGGGTTTACTTCTTAAAACTTAAGAGCAAAGTTTTTGACAATTTTTTGGCCTACAAGGCCCTTGTAGAAAAGTAATTTGGCCATCAAATTCAAAGGTTAAGAACATATCATGGAGACGAATATGTGAACAATAATTTTACAAATTACTGCACTACACAGAGAATCCAAATGCAAAACACTGTTCCATATACACCACAACAAAATGGTGTTTCTGAGAGAAAGAACCACACATTAAAAGAAATGGCTAATTGTATGATCCAATCTAAGGGATTAAGTCTAAAGTATTGGGCGGAAGCCATCAACTCTGCAAATTACATAGTAAATCACACTCCCACAAAGGATCTTAAAAATATAACACCATAAGAAGCTTGGACTAAAATTAAACCAGATGTAAGTCACTTCCATGTATTTGGCAGTATAGCATGGGCTCACATTCCTGATGAGAAAAGGAAAGCATTGCAGCCTAAAAGTGAGAAGTGTATATTTTTTGGTTATTTTGAAGATGTCAAAGGTTACAGACTTCTTCAATCACATTGTAATGAAATTATTATTAGAAGAGATGTTAAATTTGATGAAAATCTCTTGGCCTGCGAGCCTAATTCGACATTTGTGCCTTCTTTGGCCTACGAGCCTAATTCGACGGTTGTGCCTTCTTCGGCCTGCGAGCCATCTTCAGCGTTTGTGCCTTCTTTTGATCTGGTTTCTTCTTCAGATGATGACAGTGAGGATGAAAATCCACCTCCGCCTACTCACCCTCCTCCAGATGAGTCCTTTGAACCTGAACCAACACCAGTTCCACCGCTTCCTAGATGGGTCCGTTCAACACGAAAAGCAGCTAGTGATCTTGTCGGTGATCCTTCAGATCAACGTTAGACACGTTCACAGTTCCAACAATCCTCTTCTCTTTTGGCTCAAGTTTCAAAAACTCATGATCCAGAGACATTTGCAGAAGCTTCAGGTCATCCAGATTGGGATACAACAATGAATGAAGAATATCGTTCTTTAACGACAAACGATACTTGGGATCTTGTACCACTTCCAAAAGGAAGAAAATTTGTTAGATGTAAATGGGTCTACAGAACTAAGTATGCATCAGATGGAAGTGTTGAAAGACACAAGGCTCATTTAGTTGCCAAAGGATTTTCCCAAGTTGAAGGAATTGACTATCATGAAACTTTTGCCCCTGTAGCGAAAATGAATTCCATTCGCCTTGTTCTTGCCCCTTCTGCCTCACATAAATGGGAGGTCCATCAGATGGATGTTAAATCTGCCTTCTTGCATGGAGATTTGCAAGAAGAAATATACATGGAACAACCTCCTGGCTATGTCCATAATGACGCTAGCCTTATTTGTCTCCTTAAGAAATCTCTTTATGGTCTCAAGCAAGCTTCGCGATCTTGGTATGCCAAAATGGACACCTTTCTTATTGCCACTGGATTCTCTAGATTCCATTCTGATCCTAATGTCTATACCAAGAAAGTAGGAATCCATCTCATAATCCTTGTCCTTTATGTTGATGACCTTATCCTTATTGGTAGTGACTCAAAACTTTTAAACCATGTGAAAACTAGCCTTAAGAAGAAATTTGAAATGACAGACTTAGGTTTTTTGCACTACTTCCTTGGCCTCCAAGTTTTGAAAACCAATGAAGGAATTTTTATTTCCCAGTCTAAGTATGCGTGTGACCTTCTTCGTCGCTTTCACATGGACGATTGTAAACCAACCGCTTCTCCCTTCCAGTCTGGAGTCAAGCTTACTGCCACCTGTACTTCTCCCAAAGTTGATGCCACCCTGTATCGTCAGTTAGTTGGTAGCCTCTTATACTTGACTCATGCACGTCCTGATATTTCCTTTGTTGTTGGTATTGTTTCCCGATATATGCAAACACCCCATGAAATCCATTGGAAAACACCTAAAAGGATACTTCGCTATGTTCATGGTACAGTTCAGTTCAGGATACATTATAGTTTAGGGGGGACTCCCCTTATTGGTTGGTTTCACTGATTCAGATTGGGACATCGACCCTGATGATCAGAAGTCTACTGCAGGTTATGTTTTCAGCCTTGTTTCAGGACCTGTCAGTTGGGCCGCTAAGAAACAACAAGCTATTGCAATTTCTTTAGCAGAAGTAGAGTACCAAGGAACGATAAATGCAAGTCAGGAAGCCTTGTGGCTTTGACAGATCCTTTTAGAGTTTGGATTCCTGCAACAACATCCGAACAACCTTTGGTGCGACAATTAGAGTGCCATCAAGCTCGCCAAAGACCCAGTTCAACATCAATGCAACAAACACATTGAGCTCCACATGCACTTCATCAGAAATCTCATTCATGATCAAGTTATTAAAGTGCTCTTTTGTCCTACAAAGGATCAAGTTGCAGACATTTTCACAAAGTCTCTTATAGAAGTGAAGTTTTCCAAACTTCGATCTATGTTAGGAGTTCAAGAAGTTGTCATTAAGGGGAGATAGGCTCTAATGCCTCCTTCCTTCTCCTATTGTGTCACTATTGTAAATCCTTCAATCCTATCCCAAGTTGTTCCTAAGGGGGGATGTTAGGATATTTATACACTTAGGAGTTAGTTAAGATCTACTTGGTATAATGTGTCATTAGGTAAAAGTGTGTTTCTTTAGTATGCATTAATATGCATTTGTAGTTAGGAAATTCGATGGTCGCGATATGTTCCCAAAATAGATTGATCCGACGGTTCATACTCTCCTCGATCTTAACGACCATTGATCTGTGGCTTAACACCTGATTGGTCCATGATCTATATTTAAAGAGAATGGAGGGTCATTTGTCGATGATCGATTGTGAGAAACTCTCTTGTAAAATCTCTCTGTAATCTTTTTCTTTGCATTAATGAACTGCTCCAAGTGGCTGCGTTGGTTGGGGCTGTGGATGTTTCCCCGTAGGGGTTATAACACGTGAAAACATTGGTGTGTTGATCTTTGATCTGGTTATGTAAGTGGGTAATGAAGGTGTTCATCTTCTGTTGGAGTACTTGTGTTGTCGAACATAAGTTTGTTAAAAAATGAAATAGATTTCCCCCCTTTTTGATTGAGTCAAGTACTTCGCTACGTATAGTATTTGAAGCTTCATTTCATCCTCCTGTGTTGTTAGAAGAAACGAAGCTTGGGGGGAAATGCTAACAACCTATGGAATTCATGTTTAATTTGTTAACCCTAGCACCTGTAAATTAGAAAACTAATATGCAGTAGAAATACAAAAAAACAACAAACACCAAAATTAACGTGGTTCTGTTAAGAACCAAATATCAATATAGCAGAGAAAAACCTCAGAATAAGTACTCAACGCCTTGTAAAAGAGATAATTTTAGATAATAAGCCTCTTCGAGGGGGAAACCTCCTTTTACCCCAGTTAAATGTTCAAGTACAATATGACTCCAAATGAAAATGTCTCCTTGGTATATATAGGAGACTAGGAGGTATAATTACAACTAATGGAATAAAGCCGACATAAATCAAATAACATTACTAATGTAATATGCCCCAATTAAGGGGTAATGAGCCAACATTAGGGTTTAACATGCCCCTCCTATTGAGACAAGTGTTGTTCGCAACGCTTGAGTAACTCTGGATGCTTCTGTATAAAAGACTCATCTTCCCAAGTGGAATCTTCAGCTGGTAGTTTCCTCCATTTAATGAGATACTCTGAAATGGATCTATTCCTCAGCCAGGGAATTCTTGTGTTAGTGATCGCTTCAGGCTCCAATATGTTTTTTCCTTCCTCGTCAAGTTCTGGAAATATAGTTTGAATTGGGATCTTGTCGCCTATAACCTTCTTTAAGCATGAAACATGGAAAACCGGGTGTACTCGTGAAGATGCAGGCAACTCCAATTTATATGCCATAGTACCAATCTTTTGCAACACCTTATAAGGGCGATAGTACTTTGGTGATAATTTATTATCCTTCTTAGCTTGCTTGAGGGACATCTGTTTGTATGGTTGTAGTCTTAAAAACACCCAATCCCCTACTTCAAAACTTCTTTCACTACGATCTTGATCTGCTTGTTGTTTCATGCGATTTTGTGCCATGGTCAGGTTGTCCTTTAAGATTTAGAGAACTTGTTGTTGATGCTCGATGTGATCTTCCACTGCTTGAACCTTAGATTTTTCTTTTAGAGAAGAAGCGATGGAAGGAGGGTGATATCCATAGAGTGCCATAAATGGTGTCATTTTTGTTGTAGTATGAAAGGAAGTGTTATACCACCATTCTGCCAAGGGTAACCATTTGAACCATTGTGTTTGTTTATCAGAGACAAAGCAACGAAGGTAGCCTTCCAGACATTT
>ML794422.1:156724-183547 GCA_009831015.1 Picea engelmannii | reverse complement strand
TTTGGTGTAGAAGTTCCCTTTTTGGGTGGCATGTTGGCCAAGTATCACTTTTGAACCTTGATTTTGAGGTGGTTCTGCTAGACAATCTTTCTTCTTTTGTATCTCCCAAGTTTCGGCCCTTCTGGGTATGAAAATTTATTTTACATAGTTCTCTGATATGTCTTCTCTACAATTCCACAGGTTTGATAAAAATTGGATGTGCCAAGTGGAATTTACGATAAATTCCCCACAACTTGCTGATTTTTGGCCTTTCCAGGAGATCTCACTTGTATAGCCTGCCCCACACAAAATAATTGATATAAAATTATGAAACTCATACCAGAAATACTACAGACTGTCCACTATCCAATGAAACCAGTCTCACTCAATTTGGATACTCTAGGAAGCCGTTATGATTGTTTTACCTGGAACACCTTCTTGAGACTAGTTAGATACCCTATCTTCCATAGGGCGTATCTACAAATGTAATGTGACCTAGAAGCTGAACGTTTTACCACATATACCTTACTAATTTATGTGAATATCCTCTGGAGTTTAGGGTATGAAACATTACAGAAAATCTTTTATAGTGAAAATTCCACAATGAATCAGTTCAGGACTATTCCAGAACCCTATCTTGCATAGGCTGTATCTCTTAAAGAATAAGGTTTCAGGAGCTGAAATTTTAAACCAACGTATCTTGATCCATCTAATAAATATCCTCCAAGCCGTTTCTTCGGAAACATTGTAGAAAAAAATTTATAGCGAAAATTCCAAGGTGTCTCAGATTTAGCAGCGAAACCCCAAGACCTTGAGCTATGATACCATATGTTAAGAACCAAATATCAATATAGCAGAGAAAACCCTCAGAATAAGTACTCAATGCCTTGAAAAAGAGATAATTTCAGATAATAAGCCTCTTCGATGGGGAAACCTCCTTTTACCCCACATAAATGTTCAAGTACAAGATGACTCCAAATTAAAATGTCTCCATGGTATATGTAGGAGACTAGGAGGTATAATTAAAACTAATGGAATAAAGTTGACATAAATAAAATAAAATTACTAATGTAATATGCCCCAATTAAGGGGTAATGAGCCAATATTAGGGCTTAACAGGTTCACCCAAACATTGGGCTATGTCCACGAAGCAGGTATCAAGTCTCTTTGTATTCAAAGAATTAAGATTGAAACAGGCTCACTCATCCATCTCACTCAGCCTCTACGAGCATACACAAATTAATAACAATTTACACAAGAAAATAATTCAATTAATACGCTCCTATTCTTGGTCTCACAGTTACAACCAACACTGAAAAATAGGAGGAATTTGTTGTCACCATATAACAATATCCACCTTGAAAATAATTAACCTGATACCTTTCTCCTTATTTTGCTCATCACCTCTAATGCAAGCCAAGAGAAGCCAAGCACTATCGTAGCTTCTCTAAAAGTACTGGTTTTGTGAACATGTCTGGGCATTTTTCTTTTGTATGAACCTTTTCAAGAGAAACTCCACCTTCATCGATGACCTGTCTTACAAAATGGTACTTAATAGGAATATGTTTAGTTTTACTGTGGTAGGTTGGATTCTTGGCCAAGTGAATAGAACTTTGACTATCACAAAGTAGCTTTACCTTGTCTTGCATCGTTTCAAACTCACCAAACAAACCTTTTAACCAAACCATCTCTTTGCAAGCATGTGAAGCATCTATGTATTTTGCTTCTGTAGTGGACAAAGCAACAATGCTCTGTAGCTTTGACATCCAACTAATAGCTCCACCTACAAGAGTAAAGACATATCTTGAATTTGACCTCATTTTGTCCAAATCACCTGCAAAATTAGAATCAACATATCCACAGACAAACTCACAACCACCGTTATAGGTGATACAATAATCACTTGTGCCCCTCAAATACTGAAGCACCCATTTCACTGCTGCCCAGTGCTCTTTACCTGGATTTTCCATATATCTGCTGACAACCCCAACCGCATTTGAAATTTCTGGTCTTGTACTAACCATCGCATACATTAAACTTCCTACTTCATTAGCATATGGTGTTCGAGACATATATTCCTTTTCGTCTTTTGTACTAGGACACAAACTTGAAGATATATTAAAATGGGAAGCCAAAGGGACTGAAATTGGTTTCACATCATTCATACCAAACCTCAAAAGTATCTTCTCAACATACTTTTGTTGTGACAACCAAATCTTACCATTCCTCATGTCTCTGAATATCTCCATGCCCAAAATCTACCTTGCTGCTCCTAGATCTTTCATATCGGACGTCCTAGCCATTTGAACCTTTAGCCTGTTGATATCAATTATGCTTTTGCTTGCTAAAATAATATCGTCAACGTACAATACTAAGATAATGAATATGCCATTATTCAATTTCTTAAAGTAGACACAATGATCATACTCACTCCTTGTATAATTCTGGCTCATCATGAAAGAGTCAAATTTCTTGTACCATTGTCTGGGCGACTATCTCAGACCATACAATGATTTCTTGAGCTTGCAAACTAATTTCTTATTGCGATTCTGAACGAACCCTTCAGTTTGTTCCATGTATATCTCCTCATCCAAATCTCCATGTAAGAAAGAAGTCTTAACATCTAGCTGCTCCAACTCCAAATCAAGTAAAGCAACCAATGCTAACACACTTCAAATTGAAACAATCTTAACAACTGGTGAAAAAAAATCATGAAAGTCAATACCTTCTTTCTGAGAATATCCTTTCGCAACCAACCTTGCTTTGTACCTTTCCACCTTATCATCAACACCCTTCTTCAGCTTGTAGACCCACTTGCAAACTACAATTTTCCCGTTTCTTGGAAGTTCTATCAGGTCCCATGTAGCATTCTTCGCTAAAGCATGCATTTCATCCTTCATTTCTTCTTTCCATTTATCACTGTTAGAACCCTTCACATCTTCCTGATAGCATGGAGGTTCATCATCATTGGTACTTAAAGAAACTGACAAAACAAAATCATCATACCTTCTTGGAGGATTTCTGACTCGCGTAGACCTCCTTAAGGAAGTTTGTGGCTCATCCACATTTTGTTGATTGTTATCATCAACCATGTCATCTTCTGCAGGAAACTCTTCATGAACATCTTCATAAACTTGTTCATGTTCACTTTCATCTATATTTGAACTGGTTTCAAACTGAATCTGTTGATACTTAGGTACTTCTTCCCGTTTCATTTGAACATCTACATCTGATTTGATGAGAGATGATTCATCAAATATTACATCTTTTTTAATGGTGATCTTGTGGGAAGTAGGATCCTACAGTCTGTACCCATTAATACCATCACCATATCCAACAAAGATAAGCCTTTTTTTTTTTTTGGGATCTAATTTAGAACACTGATGTTTCGAAATTATAGCATAGGCTTCACAACCAAAAACTTTAAGATTAGAATAATTACAAGGGTTATATTTCCATACCTCTTAAGGAATCTTGCACTCTATTGATGTTGATGGTGATCGTTTCACCAGATAACAAGCTGTAGTTACTGCTTCTGCCACAGTTCCTGTTGCAAGTTGGCGTTGCTTAGGATACTCCTTGCTCTTTCTAGAAGAGTCATGCTCATGCGTTCAACAAATCCATTTTGCTGAGGAGTATAGATAGTAGTTTTATTCCTATCAATACCAAACTCCTTGCAATAGTTATCAAATTCCATTGATGTAAATTCACCAACATTATCAGTTCTTAAACATTTAATAGACCTAACAATGCTCTTTTATACCAAAGCTCTAAACTGCTTGAAAACAATAAATACATCAACCTTTCTTTTTAACATATAGATCCGAACCTTCCTAGAGAAATCATCTATAAATGTGACAAAATATGATGATCCTCCATATGAAATAGTAGGGGATGGTCCCCAAACATCAAAATGAATATAGTCAAGGATTCCCTCACTAGTGTGTCTTCTAGTTTTAAATTTATGCCTATTTTGTTTCCCATATATACAGTTCTTGCAGAAATATAACTTTAAAGACTTTAGACTAGGAAGTAACTTGCGATTAGATAATAGCTTCAATCCTTGTTCATTCATATGGCCCAACCGTTGATGCCACAGTCGAACAGAATCACTGTCGTTCTCAGATACTATTGTCACACGATCTGACTTAGTTCTTCCTTCTAACTGAAACATGTTATCAACCTTCTTTGCTTTCATAACCAATAGGATTCCTTTGTATACCTTCATAACTCCACCTTGAACAATACTCTTATATCCTCCAGTGTCTAAGACTCCCAAAGAAATTAGGTTCTTCCTAAGCTCAGGTACATGTCTCACATCAGTTAGTATTTTAACAGTTCCATCAAACATCTTAATTCGAATGCTACCAATTCCCACAAATTTACACGAGATATCGTTTCCCATGTAAACTATTCCATCATCTATATAATGGTAAGTAACAAACTAATGTCTATGAAGACACATGTGATTTGTAGCACCGGAATCTAATAACCACTGTTGATCATGACGTGAACCAATACTAATTGATAAAACTTCATCAGTCATACCTGAACCTATTTCAGTTGTGTTCACTTCCTTCATTTCTTTTGGAGGGTCGTATTTGGAGGCTTGTTGTCGCTTCCAATAGTCCTTCTTCAGGTGTTCCGATTTGCCACAAAACCAACACTTAAGCTTTCTCTTTTTTTCCCTTCGACTTTGACCGAGAGAAATCCTCCTAACGTTGTCCTCTTTCTTTAGGTCTGCCTCTAACCATCATCGCCTCAGATGTAGAGGTTTCTGAATATGATTTCTTCCTTGTTTCCTCAGACAACAGTGCTCCAAAAATAACATCAAAATCAATACTTTCTTTTGTGATGAAACTAATAGACGTAACAAAGTGATCCCATGACATGGGCAAAGAACACAATAATGTAATTTCCTTGTCTTCATAATCGAATTTTACTCCCATGCTAGTCAACTAAACTAAGAGAGTATTAAAAGTATTTAAGTGATCAACTGTTTTCGTACCTTCCTTCATGCACAAACTATACAATTGCATTTTCAGGAAGATCCCGTTCGTCAAGGATTTTTTCATATACATGCTTTCCAACTTCGTCCACAAACTGATTGTTGTCTTCTCCGCAACAATGTTGAACAAAACATCATCGACCAAACACAGGCGTATGACACCCAATGCTCTCGCATTTATCTAATCCCAATATTCATCTGTTATGGTCGCGTGTTTCTTTGCTTTTCCCAAAAGTGCCTTCACCATACCTTGTTGCACGAGCATATCATGCATCTTAACCTTCCAGATCTCAAAATTGTTCTTTCCATTGAACTTTTCGATCTCAAATTTCATGCTTTAAGTCCTCACCATCTCAATATATTGATGTGCCTTTCGACAACACAGGGTCTCGTTGGTCTTGAAACATTTACGAGTTTGGTCGTAATATATTGCTGCCCGATTCTATTGGTTATAGCCAAGGGCTAGTATGAGAATCAAGGAGATATGAAACAATAATAATAATTTATACAAAGGGGAGGAATTGTTTGTATGGATTTGAAAATCGAGGATTGTTCAGTCTATTATATATATGTCTCATTGCTATATCCTTCCAGCAGTTGTAGCATTCAAAAAATTATGTTTTCGTCGTAATATATTTGAACAAGAATACATATTTCTTGCTAAGAAACACATGGGACATGATGCACAGGTATCTTCCATAGGCATACCTGCACATTTTGTGGAAATTAAATAGTGGTGGACATCAATATAGAGAAAGAGTGACAAGGTGGGCCTCTAGAAAAGGATATTTGTCCTTTCCATGTGATAAGGGGAAACTGCTGTCACTTTTTCCAAGTTTACAGTAGATCCGTTAACATATTCAAAAATACAACGATAAGTACCTCTGTATATAGTCGTGTTCTGTGCAAACCATATCAATATTGGCTTGGCACTCCCTTCCAGAGGTTAGAGCGTGTAGTTTTCAAAAAACATGAATCTGATAAGTTAACCACTAGGCAGTGCTCCCTCTAGCAACTGACCTAGGCGTTGATTGTAGAACGACACTCCCGCAAAGGAAAAATGAAAAATGACGCCCCCTCAATGATGCCTCAGCGCCGATGTAAACCAACAGATGTCCCTCTGCTCCTCGACGACGACTTTTGCAAAATCCCCCTGATACCATTCGTTAACCCCAACACATGTAAATTTGTTACAGTTCAAGCATATGTTATCCTCCTCAAGCTTGTGTAAAAATAAAGAGGTACTCACCAGAAATGGTGGGGGGAAATTGGGAAATAAATGTATCTAAACTGGTATTATATGAAATATTTTCTTTTGAACATTACACCCTTTCACTCACTTTGTGTCTAGGTTGGAAAATCCTCTTGTCTCTTGATCATACCCCTTTATAAGATTACAATTTGGTCTATGATCCATGTTGTTGAGTTAGTGTTTCCAAGACAATTGTCGTGTCGTCAATATCTTCAAAGAGAAGTTGAAATCGGAAATAATTCTATTGCGTTGGCCATTTCTGCAGTCCTTAAGCCTTCTATTGTGTTGGGTATCCCTGATTTAGTCCTGAATGACTTGTTACTCTAATCCACTTCAAATATTTTTACCCGTTTTGTGTCATTGATGGAAGATACATTAATGCCCTCCTGTGGCGAATCTTTTCCTGTTGACTTCGACTCATTATCCAAGAATTAGACTTATAAACTAATTGGTACCATGGAAATTCCATGCCTCAATGACAGGTTTCCTTGCTTTCGATAGTGGGTTTTCATTATTGACCTCTGATCGGGAGATTCTGCCAAGTGTTCGACTTCAACTCATAAATTCACACCTGTTGTATTGTACTAGTGTACCTTGGGAGTCATTGACATTAATGGTGATTTCCCTAGCACTTGTTAAAGGTATTCACTAATGACCGGTAATCAAGTGGTTTCTACCACGCTCGACTTTAGCACATGTATTCACATGGTTAGATTCATACTATAGAATGGTGGAGATGAAGACCCTGGATCTTTTCTGATAGATTCAGGATGCATTGGAGAATATTTAGATTGTACTGTTGCATATATCCACAGTGTATGTCTCGTGGCTATGTTCAAATTTGAGTCTTTAACACATAGATCCACAATGTATTTTTCGTGGCTATGTTTAGATTTGAGTCATATTGGCATGGATCCACAATGTATGTTTGGTGGCCTTGACTTGTGTTACTTGATATAGATTTTTTCATGTCATCATTTATGCTTTGAGTCACTTGTATTCTGAGTATGGGAATTCCTACCTCAGTGATAATATATTATTGTACTGTATTTCCTTGTTTGTTGGCAGGTTTCCGACCGACGTGTTCCTTGTTCCCAACACACACTCGACAAAGTATTTCATATATCACTTTGTTCTAACTTCATACTTTGGGAGGCTTACTGTTACACATTATTTTCATCACCCTTATGACCCTTAATGATGTACACCTATCCTTTGTATTTATAAGGATCAATTTCCTTAATCCCGAAGAAGAACGAATATGAAATTTCCGAGAGAGATGAAATTATCTTTTCCTTTGTAAAAAACCTTGTAAAGAAGGATCATTGCACCTTGATCAATGTTAAGGGTGGGACGATCTAGGATCGACGTAGGTTGCACCACAATGTTCTGTGACATTGTTGCAGTTCGCTCAATGTTAAGGGTTCAATGATTGTCCATTTGAAGAAAAATAGAAGCTTCTCGATGCTTCTAGAATAGAAGATTCGAGGGTGAGGTGTCCTCTGATCGGTTTGGATTTTTGTCACATCCCTAATATCATGGGATCATCCTAACCTCCTCACCCTATCCTTTTCCAAATTATAAAAGGAGGGGAGTTTTCATGGGAAAGTTATATTTTTTGGGTTATCTTTGGAATGGTTAGAGAATTTTTTGAACTTCATCTTAGTTACAGATATTCAACTAATGAGATATTAGTCTAGCCAAGAGTTTGGATTAGCTTCAGCTATAGCTAATTCATATGGAGTGTTTGGGCCTATGGTGGCTTTGAGTTTTTCTTTGTCAAGTTGAGATCACAAGTAGCTGTCAGATATACAGTCTCAGAATCCATGGAGCAGAAGTGTGTGGGAAGCAAGGAACTGTTGGAAGGAACCTGACAACATCAAGGCATCTGGTTGTATCTTTCTTCCACATTCTTTAATACAAATATACTTTTTCTTTCCTATATGAATGTTATTTGTCCATATTGTATGATTCCTTGATCATGTACAAAGTTTCATATCGAATAGACTTTGTTATTCTTGTCTTCGTTGGCTTGTGTTGCTTTGTAGATATTTAACCATAAGACTTACGAAGGAGCTAGGATCACATTGGCGAGGTTAGGTCTACAACATTTAAAAGGCATGTTTTGGATCCTCTTCTTATTTGGTAATTGAAATATAAGGAAAGTTTAGTATATTGTCTTGTTTTGTTCTAGTTTCGGGGTGAAACTAGGGAGATCAGTCTGTGTCCGCACTTACCAATTTGTTCGATAACATGAACCACCAAAAGATAAGATGGGTAAAGAGGCGACAAACGAGAAAGGAAAGACTGCAAAAAAGTAGATAGACATTTAATAGTATGTCGAGATACCACACAATTTTTGAGGAAGTAGTATGGTGAGGTGCATTTCTTGTAATCTTGTTTCTTCCTACATATTTGACTGCTTGTTTGTGTTTGGATGGAAGTTGTAGATTATATTAGCTGAATATTATTTACAGATGGGATATCGTTTGTGGGGGTTTCATTTTTTGGAAATGCCCACATTTTTTCTATGCTATTGTTAAAAGTGAATGAATTCTCCAAGTCAGATGATGTTTTAGGTTGTTTTTTCCTTATTTGTATTGATTGACTCTCTTGTTAAAGAATTATAGCTGAGCTTCTATATTTGTGTTTCTTACTTCAATGGTAGTCCAAATTTGTGAAGGTCATTTCTTCTAACATGGTCTTCTGATTGTATCAGGCAAGCTGCGTACCTCATGCGGTTCTCCAATTTTGTTTCACTCCAGACGATTACTTTTAATTACATTCAAAAAGATTGGGAACAACATCAATTGTACTTTACATTCACCATAGGGGAAAAATACCATAAATGTGATTAAAATGTGTATTTTATAACAACCTTGATCAAATCACTGTTCAAATTCTCATTAAATTGTGATTAATAACCAATAAAATTTTGACTTAATCTGGTTCCATTTGACTCTCCATATTGATTATAAGAGAAATGATCCTATTGAGTAACATACAAGATTAAAGAACCAAAATTAAGTCTTAGAAAAACTTTATCAAAATATCAAATTTGATGAAATGTTCATTTTGAAGACATGCTAAATATCAGTCCTTGACAAAATATTAAATTTGGCCATTTGACATTCCAGGAGAAAATATCCTATATAGTCACGAAAAATCTTAAAAAACCAAAATTAAGCCTTGGCAAATATTTCTCAAAATATCATATGTGGGAAAATGTTCATTTTGAATTACATGCTAAATATTAGTACTGGGCAAAAATAACACATGTGGTCATCTATCAAGTTGTGTTCTAGTGATTGAGACAGGCATCATCACACAATAGAGGTGGTTTCAAACCTCAGAGGGGTGTAGAGCCCCACCTTGGCTTACACAAGTTTGATAGGGCTCCAAGTTAAAGCTGATGGGATTCTACCCTTTCACAATTTTGTATAAATGTATAAATGTTGATACTTAGCAAATTTGAATTGAACGTCGAATATTAAACCCTAAATTTTTCTTTAAACCAAGTAGGACTCATAGGATACTAAAAGAAAAGATAAACTAAATTTTTCTATACACCGGGTAGATCTTAAAGAATGTTAAAAGGAACATGAACATAATTTAAACGTATTTGGACATTATGTCACTGAATGGGGAATATAACATAAATGAAATGACTGCATACCGAGTACAATTTTATAGACAATACAACATAAAGAATATAACATAAATGAAACAACTGCATATCGAGTATAATTTTATAGACAATTCAACAAAAGAAAACTAAAACCAACCTTTATATTTGTCTTTTTTGGATAGAATCCATCTCCCTTTTAACAACTCGTCAAAATACTCATAAAACATATGCAAAAAAAACAAATTTCAAGCGTTTTCACAACACTAATATCTTCATGATAGGGCCAGATCCATAGTCCTACAACTTTAGGGAGAAATTCGAACTTGGGTTAAACAGATCAAGATAAAACAAAAGGGAAATGCATCAGATCAATCACCCAATGTAGTACCATAGTAAATTTAACCTAGATCTAACATATTACAATATGTTTGAATCAATACTCTAAAAGATAACACAAACCAACAGGCTACAACATCGATAAGTTACTGGTTCAGAGGCTGAAAGAAGTACATTCAATGGCGATATCAGGAAGAACATAGACAAGAGATATATAATCCATCTTGTTGAATCAATACTCTAAAAGAGAACAAATACCAACATGATACGTCATCGATAAATTACTAGTTCAGAGGGACCTGAAACAAGTACATTCAATGGCAATATCAGGCAGAGCACAGACAAGAGATATGGAATCCATCTTGGTGAATCGATACTCTAAAAGATAACATAGACCAATAGGATACATCATTGATAAGTTACTGGTTCAGAGGATGAAATGAGTACATTCAATGGCCATATCAAGCAGAGCACATAACATAGAAATGGAATCCATATTGGTTCCATCGAGATCAGTCAAAATACCTTAGTTTGGAGTCGGTGAAGGAGAAGATGGGTGGAGGGAATATTGGTTGATGGATGATAGATAGATGTCAGGTTTTTATTGGGTCTGGACAAATGATGAATGCCTCCAAGGGAAACTCCCCTTAAAGAACACCTTCGGTGTAATAAGTGGGGAATAGGTTGAAAATTTCGACTAGGGTTGAGTGGTTGATTGATATGGTCAATCTGGAGTATTTTTTTTATATTTAATACAAATTTAGGGTGGAGGGGTTGGATGGTATGGTCAATTTGTAGTATTTTTTTTATATTTAATATCTTTACCATATGTTCCATTTCCTGGACCAGATCTGGCCCAACCACTATGCAGTTTGTTGGGTTGTCCCAACTCATTGGCATGTTGCACTTTCTGCCATACAATGCTTCAAATGGGATCATCTTTAAATATGCTTGATACCCATTGTTGTAAGCAAACTATACCAAGTGAAGCTAGTCTTCCCATTTTCATGATTTATCCATCACATACATCCTCAACATATCTTCAATCACCCGATTCACTCTCTCTATTTTTCCATCTAACTTAGGGTGATATGCTGTGCTGAAATTCAGATTTGTCCTAAATCCTTTGAATAACCCTTTCCAAAAGTTTGAGGTGAAATTGGAATCTATATTAGACACAATTGTCTTAGGTACACCATGCAACTTAACAATTTATCGCATGTATATTTCAACAATGGTGGCTGCCTTGTGCGCTGACTTCACTGGAATAAAATGGGAAGCTTTAGTAAGCTTGTCCACCACAACCGTAACATAATCATGTTGCTTAGCAGTTTTAGGTAGCTTAGTTTTGAAATCCATTGTTATAACTTCCCACTTCCACTTAGGAATGGGAAAAGGCTATAGAAAACTACCCGAATGTCTATGTTCAACCTTGACCTTTTGACATTCAAGACATCTAGTAATAAAATCAACAACCTCTTTTTTCATGCCTGTCCAATAGTATTGTTTTTTTACTGCGACATTTGTATTCTAGTAACCTGGATGTACATCGTAAGGAAATTTATGCATCTCAGACAATAACAAACTTTTCAACTCTTGATCATTTGGCACATGGACTCTGCGTCTATACACAAGGATTCCATCCTCTCTTAGCTCATAACCTTCAAAATTTTGTTGTGACATACCTTGTTGTAAGGTCGCCTTTATGTCCATATAACATTGAACTGATTTGAAAACCTCTAAAATTCTATTTCACAAATCAGATTTATACATGCTAATGGTTATAACATGCATCTCATATACCCTTCTGTTTAGTGTGTCAGCCACCTTGTTCTCTTTTCCTTTGATATGCTTTATGTCAAAGTCATACTCACTGAGGAATTATAACCACCTGCTCTGTTTGGAATTTAGACTTGGCTTTCCAAACAGATACTTTAGACCACTGTGGTCTGTCCTTAGCTCAAATATTTTACCTGTGAGATAATGTCGCCACATATTCAAGGCATGCACTATGGCTTCCAATTCCAAGTCATGAGTAGCATAGAGACTTTCATGCTCTTTTAAATTTCTTGATTCATATCATACCACATGTCCATTCTGACTAAGGAATCCTTCGAGCCCTTCCTTGCATGCATCATTGCACACAACGAAGTCTTCATCTGAATCAACAATTCTCAAAATTGGCACACTTGTCAACAAATTATTCAAGTGCTAAAAACTCTTTGCAAAATCCCGAGTCCATTCAAATCACACACCTTTCTTTTGCAAGGATATAATAGGGTGCACAATCTTTGGAATCCTTCAATAAACCTTCTATAATAATCTGCAAGTCCCTTGAAGGACCTCACCTTTGCGACATGTCTAGGTGTTGACCATTCCTCAATGGATTTTATCTTTTCTAGATCCACATCTATTCCTTCCTTGGAAATGATATGAACCAAATAATGAATCTGTTGCTGGTAAAATGAGCACTTGGTCAACTTTGCATAAAGTTGATGCTCCCTCAATACTTGCAGTACCATCCTCAAGTGTTTCTCATGCTCTTCTTCAGAGTTAGAGAAAATAAGTATGTCATCTAGAAATACAATGACAAACTTATCTAAATAACTTCTGAAAACTCCATTCATTAAACACATGAAGGCAACTGGCGCATTTGACAATCCGAATGGAACCACTGTGAACTCATAATGTATGTACCTTGTTTTGAAGATAATATTGTTGATGTCCTCTTCTTTAATTCTCACTTGGTGATATCAATATCTGAGATCAATCTTTGAAAACATCTATGCACCCCTCAAATGATGAAAGAGGTCATCTATGTTTGGAAAATGATACTTGTTCTATACAATTACTTTGTTCAACTACCTGAAGTCGATACATAGTCTCACCGTACCATCTTTATTCTTCACGAACAATACTGGGGCACCCAAGGTGAAACACTTGGGTGTATATACCCCTTCTTCAAAAGATCTTTAAGTTGCATCTACAAGTCCTTCAATTATGGCGTACTCATCCTATAAGGAGTCTTGTATATGAGTGGTGCTCCTGGCATCATATTTATAGAGAAACCAATATCTCTTTTCGGTGGCAATCCCGATATATCTTTAAAGACATTCTCAAAATCTTCTAGTACTTCTTAGTCTTCAACATTTGACACTTTATCCTTATGTGCCTCTTCCATGTGTGATGGAAAAACTTAACATCCTTTCCTATAGTTTTTCTTCAATTACAAGGCTGAAATTTCTCTGATAGTTATAGCCCTTGGAATTCCTTGAACTGTTCTTAAGTTTCCTTCCTCATCAAAGCAAGCAAATGCCTTATTGTAACAGTCCAAGACAACATGGTTCTCATCCAACCAATCCATACCAATGAGGCAATCATATGAGCCCAAAGGTATGATATTCAAATCAACCTTTGAGTGCAATCCATTCATCTCCATTGTACATGTCTTAACCATTTCATTAATTTTCCTTTTTTCTCATGTAGCTAACTGCACTAACCAATATTTTCCAAGATTTCTCCTCGACAATTGGAATCTTTCCACGATATTAGGATCTAGATAACTATGACTATCTCCTGAGTCAATTAAAATAACAATGGGTTGATCATTAATCTTACCTTCCACCTTGATCATGTGTGACTTGTTATCCCCATTTCCTAGGGATAAATAAGGAGATGATGTCTCGAGGCCCTCAGGTTGTAGACATGGAGTACTGAGAGACATATGGATGAAAACGTCCACTTGTACAAACAAAGGCCCACCTCACCACCACAAATCTCTGATTCATCACAATGGTATCCACCACACCATATTGCTTCCATAATACATTGGGTCTTTCTCCATGAGGTACAAGCCAAGTATTATGGTGAGTGTCATTTAAATATTTTAGGCATTTGAGTATGTTGCATTTAAAGCTGCTTTTGATTATGTAACATCTTCTTGGAAGTTATGCTCTTTTCCTTGTTTCACCTTGGTGATTGACATTTCTCCCTAGTAAGTGGTCACCCTTGGGGATGGGTTTACTATTGGGAGGTCCCCTTGACAAGTCATCATGCCATCCCTGATCATACTTACCACATTCCACACTTCATCCCCTCGCCTCCTCATCTTTTGGGATTTTTGGGTGTACTGACCCAAGAAAGGGTTTTCCTTCATTTCACGGGAATAAGGGGCTGAAGGACCAGATGTTTGTAGCTGGAAAAATATAAAAGCCAATCATAAACCTTATATATGATCACCTAGGGATCCAGAGGAAAATCTAACATCTCTCATAAGAAACTGATGGGACCTATGAAAAATAAGAATGCAAAATTGGCCAACCACAATAGAGAGTGTGTGGGAAATGTTTTTAATAGTTTGATGGTATAATGCTTTTAATGTAGTATGAGATATTACCTTGCGACACTCTTTTGGTGGAACAATAGTCGAAACTACCTATGGTATCTTGTAGAGATGACCCCCAGAGTAATAATGTCACTATGGGGTTGAGACTCATAAACAACATGACGTTTCCACATATATGGTTCTCCCAAAACAACATCACATACATCAAGAGGGGAAACATAACACACTACCTCATCCTTGAAGTGCTTGACACCATAGGAAATGCAAATCTATTAGCTGAAACAAATATCTCGTCCCTGGTCAAGCCACCCGATGTTGTATGGTTGCGGGTGTAGTGTTGTTGACAACCCCAACTGTTTGACGACCTTAGCTTGGATGAGGTTCTTTTGGCTGCCGCTATCAATAATGAAATGCAACAGGGTCCCCTTCACCCACATCTATGAATGGAAGAGGCGCTCCCCCTCTTCAGGATCTACTGGTTCTTTTAGTTGAATTGTTGTGGTTGAGATAGTAGCAATGGGGTCTGTGTTGATGATATTTCTATTTTTAGTATTTTCTTGATCAGATTCTGAATCAGGGTTCGACTCCTTGTCTTTGACCTCAGCCACCAATGATTGTTTTGAGTGACATTCATCGGTGTTGTGCGAGGGGATTTTTTGGAAGTCACACCACATTCCATTGTCATTCTTCATATTTCATTTACCATTCTTTTCCTGTGTCTTGGACTGGTTCTCGAGAGTCTGTTGGTTAGGGACATCTTTCCCATGCTTTGGTTGTTGCATATTTGTAGACCTGAACTCCCATTTGTTCTGGTGACTAAATGTCTGCTCGATTTTGATAACATATCTATAGGTATCTCCCAATGATGAGATGTTTAGGAAATCCATTTCGGTTTGGATGTACCTATGCAGAGCCCCATGATATTTCAGAACTAGATGCCACTTAGAGTCTTTGGTACCCATCTTTGTGTGTCAGGTATGGAAATTATTTGTGAACTCCAAAACTGTTTGGCCCTTCTCTTTCCATAGTGTGGTCCATCTCATGTACTGATCTTCATAGTTATCAACATGGTAGTATTGTTCCTTGACTGCATCCAAAAAAAAATCCCAAGTGGGCTCGGCCCCATATATTCCAGATTCCTCTGTGGAACTTTGATCCCTATAAGTTTCCCACCAATGTTTGATGTGGAGGAGAGCCTTGAGTAGGGCGAATGTGATCTTTTCCCTGTTGGAAAAATTGTGAACATAGAAATAAACTTCTAGTAGATTTAACCAGTTTTCTAGGGCATTTGCATCTATCTATCTTCAAATACGAGAATGTACAAATTAACTTGTACCTTGAAGGGAGAGGTTCCTCCAAAGTGGTCACTTGATGAAGATGTTCCTATTTCTATCGTCATACATTGAAGGATGTGGGAAAAATTCTCCATCATTTCATCCCTCTGTCGCGCGATAACTTTCTCAATCAACATGTTAATAGAGTATTCTTCTCCGCCTTTTTTCTTTTCTGCCACCATAGAGGGTTTGTTGGGCGTGCGAGAGCGATTTTCTTCAAGAGAGACAAGATCAATACCCAACTTGCTATACTCGGACCTCGTCGGTTGTTAGAAAAACATGATCATGGAGCAACAAATAAAACAAATGCATAAATAAAACACAAAATATACACAATACAATAAAGACACAGATATATGTGGTTCACCCGGTGTGGGATACATCCACCATAGAAATTTCCAGGTCCTTCCTTTATTATTATTAAGCAAATGAAGGGATACAAACTATAACAAACCCGTTGTAAATTCCTCTTCTTTCTCTCATAGTCTCCTCACTCAGAATACAATATTTGCAATGATGCATAGCCGCAATACATTTCCCTCATAAAAGAGGGTTCCTTCTAGGTAAAAAAAACCTAAAATAATTTCTACCGTAAGATCTGTGACCTTATAATGAACGATCCATATTTACTATGAAATTACAATATACATTTACAAGGCAATTTTTCCTTCGGGGGATTCGCCCCAGAACCCCCATTGGGGAATGCTGTCCCTCGAACCCCTGCTGGGGTCCCGCCTGTCCCCAGACTCCCCAGTCGAGGGGATAACCCCCTTGGACCCCACAGGGGGGTAACCCCCCTTGCACTCCCTCGCGTGGAGGAGTGTATGTTCTTCTGGGGTGTAAAGTCTTCATGGGGTATAAACATGGTTGAAAAAAATACCTCTGAATTAGGAAGACAATCAGGCTCCACAACTAGCAATATCCCACTTGGATACTAATCTCAACAACTCCACTGCCGTTGTATCTACTGGACTATGATCCTTCATGGACCTGGAAAATTTCTCATCTTCATCTTCATGCTTGAAAACAAACTGAAACAGAGCAGGAACTCCGTTTCTCCCCAGTTACTCCCTTAGTTAACATGTCTGCAGGATTCTAGCTAGTGTGTATCTTTTCCAACTTCAAATGTCCATCTTGCAAGACAGATCATATGAAATGGTACCTGAGTTGAATATGCTTAGTCTTCGAATGGAAGGCTAAGTTCTTTGCAAGATGAATGACACTCTCACTGTCACAGTACAACCTGTTATTCTCTTACTTCTTTCCCAATTCCTCCATAAAAATCTACAACCAAATCATTTCTTTACTAGCCTTTGTAGCAACAACATACTCTGCTTATGTTGTTGAAAGTGAAACAACCTTTTGCAGTTTCAAAATCCAACTTATTGTTGTTCCACCTATAGTAAAAACATACCCTATGGTGCTCCTCTTGCTATCTTTATCACCTGCCATATTTGAATCAACATATCCCTTTAGAACAATGTCTGAACCTCCAAAACATAATGCATGGGTAGAAGTACCTCTCAAATACCTAGGAATCCACTTTACTTCCTCCCAATGTTATTTACCTGGATTGTTCATATACCTTCTCACAACTCCCACTGCATGTGCAATATCTGGTCTTGTGCAAACCATCACATACATCAAACTGGAAACTGTCGATGAATAAGGGACCCTAGACATGTATTCTATCTCCTCCCATGTCTTGGGACACATTTCCTTAGTTAATTTGAAATGGTTGGCCAAAGGTGTACTAATTGTTTTTTCATTTTGCTTTCTAAACCTCCCCAACACCTTCTCTATGTACTCATCCTGAGACAATGTCAATTTTCAATTTTTTCGATCTCTTGTTATTCTCATACCAAGGATTTTCTTTGCAGCACCCAAATCCTTCATCACAAATGAATTAGCTAATTTCTTCTTGAGCACATTTATATCTTGCATATTAGACCCTGCAACAAGTATGTCATCTACATACAATAGCAAGATAATATAGCTTCCATTTTCTAGCCTTTTAAAATAAACAAAGTGATCAGAATGACATCTACTATAACCTTGTTCTGTCATAAACCAGTCAAACTTCAAATACCACTGCCTTGGAGCTTGCTTTAGGCCATACAAGCTCTTCTTCAACCTGCATACCAAATTATCCTTCCCTTTGACCTCATACCCCTGTGGTTGTTGCATATAAATCTCTTCCTCCAAATCCCCATGGAGAAAAGTTGTTTTTACATCTAATTGTTTAAGATGTAAATCTTCTACTGCCACAAGACTTAAAATAGTCCTAATTGAAGTCATTTTAAAAACATGAGAAAATATTTCATCAAAATCTATACTTTTCTTTTTTGCAAACCCCTTTACAACAAGTCTGTCCTTGTACCGCTTTTTGCCTCCATATTCTTCCTTCAACTTGTAAACCCATTTATTCTGCAGTGCTATTTTTCCTACAGGCAACTGAACCAAGTCCCAAGTCTAGTTATTTACCAAGGAATCCATTTCCTCTTTCATGCCTCGCTCCCACTTCTTTTGGTGTGTACCTGCATTCCCTCTTTATAACATTCTTGTTCACCAAAATCAGTCAACAATAAATAATACAATGAAGGAGAGTATTGTTCAGGGGTCTACTTAACCGCGTAGATATTCTAACAACACTTGCAGGAGTTTTAGGTACCTGTTGATCCCGTTGTTGTACATTTTGATTTTCTAGTACCTTTGGAATCTCTTTTTCAGTGATCTCATCAAGCACCGTGTATTCTGGTTTTTCTTTTTCCTATTTCTTTCTCTGCAACTGATCTTTGTACATGACCTTCTCATTGAATATGACATCTCTACTCCTAATATTTTTGTTATTTTCATAATCCCATAAGCGATAGTCAAAATCATTAACACCGTATCCAATAAAGGTATGCTTCTTGGATTTTTCCTCAAGCTTTGTTCTATTTTCTTTATTAATATGGACAAATGATTCACAACCGAAAGTCTTAAAAAAAATAGTTTACCTTTCTACCTGTCCATGCCTCCTCTAGAATTATACCATCCAAAGAGATTGAAGGTCCTCTGTTTATTAAGTAAACAACAATATCTACAACATCTTCCCAGATTTGTAAGGGAAAACCATCATGCAATCTCATACTCCTTGCATGCTCCATGATTGTCTTGTTCATCCTTTCAGACACACCATTTTCTTGTGGTGTTCCTAGAACTGTATTCTCTCTACGGATCCCATGGTATGAATGGTAATCATCAAACTCCTTGTTGCAATATTCACCTCTATTGTCTCATCTGAGACACTTCAACCTTTTTCCTGTCTCATTCTCAACCAAAGCTTTCCATTTCTTAAAAGTATCAAAAACATCATATTTTTGTCGAATGAAATAAACCCAAGTTTTTGTAATTGCATCATCAATAAAAGTAACATAATAATGAGAGCCACAAAGAGATGATACCTGAGCTGGTCCCCATACATTTGTATGCACAAGCTCTAACCTTTCACTCTTCTTTTCTTTTCTGATTCTGAGAAATCCAACTCTCTTCTGTTTTCCATAAACATAATGCTCATAGAAATCCAAATCAATTTGTTTAAGATCTGAGAAGAAATTTCTTTTGTGAAGTATCTGTATCCCCTTCTCACTCATGTGTTCAAGCCTATGATGCCACAATGCTGCATCCACTCCTACAGAAGCTAAAGAGATAGAAGAGTCAGTATTACTAGTACATAAATACAATGTACCTACCTTCTCTCCTTTTGCTATCACCAATGATCCTTTGGTGACCTTCCACACCTTATCTATAAATATGGATATACAACCTTCACTTTCCAACTACCTTGTTGAAATTAGATTTTTCCTTAGATCTAGAACATGTCTTTCATCTTTCAACAACCATTGGTTTCGATTGCTTTGCTTTATTTTTACCTCTCCCATTCCAACAATTTTTCATGGTGCATCATCACCCAAATGAACCTGTCCAAAATCACCCTGAACATAATCTAGAAAATGTTTCCTATGGGGTGTGGAATGAAATGAAGCCCCTGAATCTACTACCCAAGACTCTGAAATATTATCTACAGAAAGAATCAAAGCATCTTGTAACACATCACCTATTACATTTGCTTCCTGATTTTTCTCCTGTTGTCCATCTCTTTGTCTCTTTGGAGCTCTGCAGTCTTTCTTCATATGTCCTTTCTTCCCAAAATTCCAGCACTCTATCTTTCCAAATCTAGATTTGGATCTGCCCTTCCTATAATTCTTGCGGTTCCCTGAGCCGTTTCCTCTATCTTTTTGTCTTCCTCTGTTCTCAATGTTTAACACATTACTTGATGTCTCACATGTGCTTTTCCATCGCATTTCCTCACTAAGTATAGCACCAACAACATCATCAAATTTTAAAGTGTTTGAACCAGAGATAGAGTTACTTACAACCATGAACAAGTTGTTCTAGATTTCTGGCAATGAGCACAATATTAGAAGTGCATTGATCTCATCATCAAAGTCCACTTTTATAGAACTTAGTTGATTAGTAACTGTATTAAATTCATTTAAATGATCTGCAACATACCCACTTTCTGACATCTTCATATTAAATAATTTCTTCATTAGAAATACCTTATTGGATGCTGAGGGTTTTTCATACAGTTTAGCCAATGTGTCCATCAACTCCTTCATTGTCTTTTCTTTCGAAATATTGAAAGCCACTGATGCTGCCAGCCTCAGCCATATCGTTCCTAGTATTTTTCTGTCAAGAACCTCCCATTCTTCATCCTTCATGGAAATAAATTTCTTTTCTATTCCACCCAATGGTGGGAATAGATCCTTCTGATAACTGGTAGTTTTGGCCATTAAATTTATTGACCCTAAACTTTCCATCTTCCGCCATTGCTTCCACTCGAACTAGGAACCCTATTTTCTTGCGAGTTACCATTCTCTTTGATACCATTTGTTAGAAAAACAAGATCACAAAGCAATAAATAAAACAAATGCGTAAATAAAACATAGAAAATACACAATACAATAGAGACACAAACATATGTGGTTCAACCAGTGTAGGCTATGTCCACTAGAGAAATTGTTAGGTCCTTCCTTTATTATTATCCAACAAATGAAGGGATACAACCTACAACACACCTGTTTTAACTTCCTCTTCTTTCTCTCACAGTCTCCTCACTCAAAATACAATATTTGCAATGGTGCATAGACACAATACATTTCCCTCATAAACGAGGGTTGCCTTCTAGGGAAAAAAACCCTAACATAACTTCTACCATAATATCTACGACCTTATAATCAAAGGTCCAGATTTAATATGAAATTACAATATACATTTACAAGGAAATTTTTCCTTCAGGGGCTTCGCCCCTGAACCCCCATCGGGGAACGCTATCCCCCGAACCCCTGCCATGGGCCCGCTTACTCTCGGACCCCGCAGGGGTAACCTCCCTTGAAATCCCTCACATGGAGGAGTGTACATTCTTCCAGGGTGTAAAGTATTCATGGGGTATAAACACAACTAAAAACAAATACCTCTGAATTAGGAAGATAATCACGCTCCACAACCAATAGTCGGGGACATGCAATGGAAAAAAACCGATCAAGAGCAGCCTGCTTTGATACCGCTGATCCAGATTATTTTCAGAAATGAAATAAAAGAAGAGATATTACAATGAAATACACATAAAAATTTCTCGAAATAAAGAGCTACAACAATACATGATTTCTATTCATGAAAGAAATGTATAAAGATTGTAAAAATACAGAGTGCAAGACTCGCTAGAATGGTGACAACTTTATCTATGAGAAGAGAAGTGACAATTGTGTTCATTCGCAAGAAGATGATTACAATGAGGCTTTGAATGCATTTTTATGATAAACATGAATTCCAAAACCCTAGACATACAAAAACCTAACCCTAGGAGATGAAGCGCCAAAAGTCATGTGGGCCTTGTTGGGGTAAGTTAGTACATTAACTTCCCAACGTCGTAACTTTTGCAAATGATCTCCATTTTAAGCGTGTGATAGCCTGTTGGAAAGTTATTTTCGATAAATACACATTATACGATCAAACTGTGACTCCATCTACAATTTGACTGTGGCAAGACATGAAAAAAAAGTTTAAAGCCCCAAAACAACCTTGGAATTACAGAAAGATGTACTGACATGAAAAATTCTAAAATAAGCCAGTTGGAATAGGTGGACGACCAAAAATATCCACCTGGATGCTGTGTAGGGCTTCAAGACAACCCCGTAATTGCAAAACCCACAATTACACAGAAATTTCCCCATTACAGAGAAACGCGTTGAACTGAAAACTGTCCAGATGAAGTAGTTGGAATTTAGAACAGGTGGGTGGCCACCAATATCAACCTGGATCAATCCTCCCCCCTTAGGAAGAAATGGTATCCATTGTGTTGAGTTCCCGAGGAAGAGGGGAAATAATTTTCTGAATCTGAATCTTGGTGAGATGCGTGCCTTGTTGGAGAAGTTGCGATGCTTGGTTTGTGGAAGGCTGTCATGAACCTGTTGCTGGCGGGGTTGAATCTGTTCCACCAACCTGTTGTCTGTGGGATTGACGGGGCATTGTGTAGGCACCATCGTAGGTGAAGAAATAATATAAGCAATATGATTCTGCTGGACAGAAGGTGTTGAGGTTGCAGTGGTTTTAATGGCCTTCTATGCATCCTTTGAACAGACTATGAAGAGGATGAATTTTGCAGTATGACAGATTACATTGCGACACTATTTTGGTGGAACAATAGTCATAACTACCTCTAGTATCCTATAGAGACGACCCCCCAGAGTAATAATTACACTACGGGGTCAAGACTCATAAACAACATGAAGTTTCCACATATATGGTTGGCCCAAAACAACATCACAGACATCAAGAGAGGAAACATCACACACTACCTTATCCTTGAAGGGTTGGATGCCATATGATAGGTGACACTGTTGGCCGACACAAAGATCTCTTCCATGGTGAAGCCACCCGATGTTTAATGGATGTGTGTGTGGTTTTGTTGACAACCCCAACTATTTGATGACCTCAACTGAGATGATGTTCTTCTGGCTACCGCTATCAACAATGAAATTCAATGGGGTCTCCTTCACCCACATTTGTGAATGGAAGAGACACTCCCCCTCTTCAGGATCTACTGGTTCTTCTAGTTGAATTGTTGCGGTCACGACAGTAGCAATGGGGTCTACGTCGATTATCTGTTTGTTTTCAATATTTTCTGGATCAGATTCCAAATCAGTGTTTGGCTCCTTGTCTTTGACCTCGACCACCAATGATTGTTTCGAGCGACATTCATCGGTGTTGTGCCAGGGGATTTTGTGGAATTCGCACCACTTCTCAGTTTCATTCTTCATCTTTCCTTCACCCATATTTTGTCGTGTCTTGGACTGGATTTCGGGAGGTTGGTTAGGGTTGTCTTTCCCATGCTTTGATTGTTACAGATTTGCAGACCCGAACTACCATTTTTTCTAGTGCTTAAATTTTTGCTCAATTTTGACAACATATCGATAGGCAACTCCAAATGATGAGATGTTTAGGAAATCCATTTCAGTTTGGATGTACCTATTTAGAGCCCCACAATATTTAAGAACCAGATGCTGCTTAGAGTCTTTGATACCTAGCTTGGTGCATAAGGTATGGAAATTATTTGTTAACTTCGATATTGTATGGCTCTTCTCTTGTCACAGTGTGGTCCATCTCATGTACCGATCTTCATAGTTATCAATAGGGTAGTATTGTTCCTTGACCGCATCCACAAAAAAATCCCAAGTGGGCTCAACCCCATATATTTCAGATTCCTCGTTGGAAATTTACTCCCAGTAAGTTTCCCACCAATTTTTGACATGGGGGAGAGCCTTGCAGAGTGAGAAGGTGATCTTTTCCTGGTCGGAAAAATTGTGAACAAATATATAACCTTCTAGTAGATTTAACCATTTTTCTAAGGCATCCACAATTATCTGTCCTTAAAATATGAGAATATAAAAATTAATTTGTACCTTGAAGGGAGAGGTTCCTCCAAAGTGGTCGCTTTACGAAGATGCGCATGTTGCTATTGGCAGGGGTTGAAGGATGTAGGCAAAATTCTCCATCATTTCGTCCCTCTGTCGCGTGAGAGCTTGCTCAAGCAACAAGTTAATAGAACTTTCTGCTCCGTTGTTTTTATTTTCTGTCGCCATAGAGGCTTTCTTGGGCATGCGAGGGAGATTGTCGTCAAGAGAGACAAGCTTGAGACCCAAATTTCTATACTCGGACCTTGTCGGGGACATGCATTGAAAAAAAAAATGATCAAGAGAAGCCTGCTCTGATACCACTGACCCAGATTATATTCAGAACGAAATGAAAGCAGAGATATTACAATGAAATACACATAAACATTGCAAGAAACAAAGAAATATAGCAATACATGATTTCTATTCATGAAATAAATGTACAGAGACTGTAAAAATACAGAGTGCAAGACTCGCCAGAATGGTGACAACTTTATCTCTGAGAAGAGATGTGACGACTATGCTCATTCATAAGAAGATGATTACGGTGAAAACTTTATCTTTGAGAAGAGATGTGAAGGCTATGCTCATTTGCAAGAAGATGATTACAATGAGGCTATGAAGGCATTTTTATGATAAACATGAATTCCCAAACCCTAGACATCCAAAAACCTAACCCTAGGAGATGAAGCGCCAAAAGTCACGTGGGCCTTGTTGGGGTAAGTTAGTACATTAACTTCCTGGGGTCGTAACTTCTCCATACGATCTTTGTTTTAGGCGTGTGATATCCCATTGGAAAGGTATTTTCGAGAACTATGCATTATGCCATCAAATTGTGAGGATGTCTAAATATTAACCATGGTAAGCCAAGAAAACAATGTTTAGAGCTCAAAAACGACCCTGGAAGTATAGAAGGACGTACTGACATGGAAAATTCTAAAATGAGCCATTTGAAATAGGTGGGTGACCACTAATATCCACCTAGATGATGTGTAGGGCTTCAGGACAACTCCGTATTTTCAAAACCCACAATTACAAAGAAATTTCCCCATTACAGAGAAACGCGCTGAATTGAAAACTGTCCATAGGATCTAGCTGTAACTTGGAACAGGTGGGTGGCCACCAATATACATCTGGATCAATCCTTCCCCCTTAAGAAGTAATGGTATTCGTTGAGTTGAGTGCTCAGGGAAGAGGGGAAAGCATTTTCTGAATTTGAATCTTGGTGAGCTGCGTGCCTTGTTGGAGAAGTTGCACTGCTTGGTCTGTGGAAGGTTGTCATGAACCTGTTGCTGGCAGGGTTGGATATGTTCCACCAACATGTTGTCACTGGGCTTGATGGGGCATTGTGTAGGAACCATCATAGGTGAAGAAACAATATCTGCAATCTGCTAGTTCTGCTGGATAGAAGGTGTTGAGGTTGCAGTGTTTGTAGTGGCCTTCTGTGCATCCTTTGAAAAGACTGTGAAGAGGATGAATTTTGTAGTATGGGAGATTACCTCGCAACAATGTTTTGGTGGAATTATAGTCAGAACTACCTCTGGTATTCTATAGAGATGACCCCCCAGAGTAATAATGACACTACAAGGTCGAGACTCATAAACATCATGACATTTCCACATATATGGTTGGCCCAAAATAACATCATAGACATCAAGAGGGGCAACATCACACACTAACTCATCCTTGAAGGGATGGATTCCATAGGACATGAGGTAATGCTGACTGACACAAAGATCTCGTCCTTGGTGAAGCCACCCGATGTTGTATGGATACGGGTGTGGTGTTGTTTACAACCCCAACTATTTGACGACCTTAGCTGAGATGAGGTTATTCTGGATGTCGCTATGAACAATGAAATGCAATGGGTTCCCCTTCACCCACATCATTGAATGGAAGAGGCACTCCCCCTCTTCAAGATATACTGGTTCCTCTGGTTGAATTGTTGTGGTCTTGACAGTAGTAGTGGGGTATGCGTCAATGATCTTTCTATTTTCAATATTTTATGGATCATATTCCGAATCACGGTTCAGCTCCTTGTATTTGACATCGACCACCAATGATTGTTTCGAGAGACATTGATCAGTGTTGTGCCAGGGGATTTTGTGGAAGTTGCACCACTTCCCAGTGTCATTATTTGTCTTTTCTTTACCCTTGTTTTCATGTGTCTTGGATTGGTTGTTGAGAGGTTGTTGGTTAGGGTCATCTTTCGCATGCTTTGGTTGTTGCATATTTGCAAACCCGAACTCCCATTTGTTATGGTGCCTAAATTTTTGCTCGATTTTGAAAGCATATCAATAGGCATCTCCCAATGATGAGATGTTTAGGAAATTCATTTTGGTTTGGATGTACCTACGCAAAGCCCCACAATATTTCATAACCAAATTTCGCTCGGAGTCTTTGATACCCACATTGGAGTGTAAGGTATGGAAATTATTTATGAACTCTGGCACTATTTGACTCTTCTCTTTCCATAGTGTGGTCCATCTTATGTACTAGTCTTCGTAGTTATCAACATGATAGTATTGTTCCTTGATCGCATCCACAAAAAAATCACAAGTTGTCTTGGCCCCATATATTCCAGATTCCTCTGTGGAACTTTGTTCCCTATGAGTTTCCCTCCAATGTTTGACTTGGGGGAGAGCCTTGAGGAGTGCAAAGGTGGTCTTTTCCCTATCGAAAAAATTGTGAATAGAGAAATAACCTTCTAGCAGATTTAACCATTTTTCCAAGGCATCCGCATCTATTTGTCCTTCAAATATGGGAATATCAAAATTAACTTATACCTTGAAGGAAGAGGTTCCATCATTTCATCCCTCTGTCGCGCGAGAGCTTGCTCAAGCAACAAGTTAATAGAATTTTCTGTTCCACCATTTTTATTCTCTTCTTCCATAGAGGGTTTCTTGGGAATGTGAGAGTTATTTTTCTCAAGAGAGACAATATC
>ML794422.1:110368-126108 GCA_009831015.1 Picea engelmannii | reverse complement strand
AGAGTTAGCTGAAGAAGGATCCATTTGGCTACAACTAGAAGCATTTTTGGACCAGTGTGAGTGTCGCCTACGTAAGAGAACCATCAAGGAAGTGCTAGTACAGTGGAAAGACATGACTCCAACAGATGCCACTTGGGAACCAACTACCATTCTGCAACAGTTTCCACATCTTAAGCCTTGAGGACAAGGTTGTTTTTAAGAGGGCGGAGATGTTAAGGTCCTAACCCACACATAGGTAGATCAATGTATTTGGATGTAATAAAGGTCAATATTAATAAGGCCTTTCAATAAAATAGAATAAGTTGGATGTAAGAAGACCTAATAGAAGCTTCTGCTTCTAGAAGGATCTTCCTCCAGATGCTTCTCTTAATAGACATATTTAGTATAAATAAGGGGCGAGGGTATGAGAACCCTAGCTTGGAGATTATTGTAACAGAGCTCTGCTCGATTGGAGGTTGCCCCCTCGAAGAGGCCTGTGAACATTGCTTTCTGAATCTAAGTGCTTTTCTATTGCTATTTCGTATATCATTTATGTGTATTGTGAATATTATGCTGGATATTTTACTATTATTCTGCCATTTCTAGCATTTTATTTCTATTCTGCATATTTTATATATCTGGTATCTTGCACTTTGAATCTATTACGTAGATTACTAGAAATGAGTCGACCAACCTTCTTTTTACAAAACCCTATTTCTTGATTTTTCTTTGACTGTTTGCGAGGGTTTTTGTTGTTGGATTTTACAATAGGATTAGGGAGAACAATTTGTTCATGCTCAGGAGTATTAATAATATTAGAACTAGCATCATGTTTCTCACACAAATACTGATCAGGAAGTTCCCTTTCACGAGGGTTTTGATACAAGAAATCTGGCCTGCCCTTGAGAAACCAAGAGATTTCTCTATCATAGGTTTATCCATTATAGGGGTCTCTACAGGATTTACTGTAACAAAACCATTACGAGCTACAAAATTGTCCCAATCATCACCAAGTCTTTTCAAATGATGAACTATCGGTAACCTAATCAAACCTTGGTTAAAGAGGCTAGAATCCAAGTTCTTCTTCTTGTATCTCTTTGACATTTTATACAAACTTCTTAGTAGGTAAAACGACATATTTAAATGGAAGCCGATAAAATGAATGAGAAATCACACATGGTAAAGGAAGACCATGCCATAGCAGCCTTCACAGGTAATAAATTGTTTTAAAACCGCTAATAAACCGTGCCATCTAAACTTGAGTAGGGAGACCGGAATACATTTGTCACAACATTCAATTTTTCTAGAGGTGATGAACAGACTCTAGGGTAATTCATCCAAATTTGAATTTTTAAACCATTTTTTACAGCTGAGAGGGAAACTTGTTGCTTCACTTAGAAATTCTTTGGTGATTTCCAACTGAATATCACCTACCTTAGCTCTTCATCCATCAAATGTAAGGGTGAATTCTTTGGCCACTCACAAATTGTATCCCTAGAACTTCTTAATAAACATATCCCACCCTTGGCTCTTTAGATCCTCACTCACATCATCATATAGCAACAAAGTTTGGGAGCCATTTGGCTCAAATCGAACGACAGGGGCCATGAGAGTTTGAACATATGGTAAGAGGAGTAACCCAAATTAACTTTGGGCTTAATAGGTAGCAGCAACAAAGACACGTCTAAGATGATAAAAAAGGAGAAAAACTAGCAATCACACCAGCGCAACCATAATATAAGCATAGGGGTTTCAGACACGAAATTCGGGCATTTCTGGTGATGAATGTTTTGGATACAGAGCATAACACCATACCTTGATCTGTCATGAGAGGCCTATCAATTCAAACTGCCAGCTAAAACAAAGTACATGGTATGATCGTAGTGTGTTTAATTGCCATGACATGTAATGGGTATACTCTATTTACAAAGGTTAGGAGAGGATACGTTTTTATAGTCCTAATGCAAGTCGAAAATTTAAAATCAAAGTTGATTTATTGAGAGTTTTAAATGAGCAAGCTTGTAGTCCAAATTCCAATGAACATAGGTATTTCATTGATATATGATAAACTCAAAGAAAAAAAAAATCAAGAAAAAATATGTAAGCATATTGACCCTTTCAAACCAGCCTCAAGCACAATCAAAATACAAGATTAAGTTTTAACGCTTGTTTCACGATTTCAGTCATGAATCAAGCATGAAAACACAAGATAAGAAATAAAACAAGAATAATCAAAGATCCTTTTTCTAAACAAATAATCATCCCCAAATGGTAGTATTTACATAATGAGGTTTAGGCAGCTACAAGAAGTGTCATTTGTTATCCAAAATAGGAAAAAGATGTAGAGCTGCCAACAGTGGCGACTAACTGGGAGAAACAATTATCTCTGCATTACCAATGAGTTCATTTTAGGAATGATTATAAATATCCAAAATCAAAGCACAATCAAGAATCTTAATCAAATTCCAACAATAACCATACAGTCCATCTTCATATATCTTTCTGTCAAATGAAATATGGTGACAAATTTTAATTACGAGAGCAACAATATTTATATGAATAACTCTTATATTGTTAACAAGGCCACTGTTTCCAGCAGGCATCCATAGCCTCGACAGGGATGTCAATTATCCCACTCTAACACCTCTACCCTGTCCAATAACTTTCAATTCAAAATGAAGGGTATTAATGGTTAACATCAAAGCTTATTCTTGATAATTTTCTTGAACCTGACATTGCTTCGCTGCCAGCGGGCCTGTTCAGTACCCTGACAAAGTTGTCTTGGCATCATGAATGCATTTACCCACTGCCATCAGAACTGTTCATTATCTCGACGGGTTTACAGACACTTCCCACAACTCTCTGGAAATTATTTATAATCTAACATAAATCTAATGATATTCAGAAGAGTGGGGTGATGCTTGAAAATTTCAGTTTGCAGAACACTTGATATTTTACAGCCTTTAATTTTCTATTTGATAACCTTCATTATGATCTGAAATCATTTTTCTGATTGAAACTAATTCTTCGAGGATAGAAAGGGATAATTGAGTTTCTTTATTTAAAATAAGGGACAACGTAAATAGCTTTAATGATGGTCGTGTCTGCTCATAATTATAAAGTGAAACCAGGAAACCTGCTTCGAACAGAAAGTTCCTTTAGCTAGTCTGTGTTTCAGTAATTTACAGAATTGATGCTTTGAAAAGACCTTGAATGTTTCTTCATAATGAGGCATTTTGGTTTCCCTTCACGAACTAAAAAGGTGTCATAGACATAAATTTATTCAGAAAACAGTAAAAACAAGAAAAATCAAAAGAACCAAAATCAAAAAACAAAAAGAGAATTAAAACAGAAAAAATATGTACAAAGGTGGATCTGGAATTTATCAGGAAAAATACCTTTTGATAGCTTGGCCATTCATCGGGAAGGTGTTTGGCTATCCCTCCAAACTTTGTAGATGGAAGGAGTTGGGACCTAGTTTTTCAATGATTACAAAAGACCCCAACCATAGGTTCTATAACTTGGTGTGTTCCCCTTTTCCTTCATGAGGTTTGTCCCACTTGAGAACCAAATCTCCTACCTCTAAGTTTCTATCTGAAGCAAAGTTTGAATCAAACCAACCTTTCACAATCTGTTGATGCTGATCTAGTCTCTCTTTTGCTTGTGCTCTTACTTTTTCTAGTTTCAACAAGGCATTAATTCAACTTTCAAGAGGAGGGCATTCATCTTCCTGAACTTTATGCGATAATTGTAGAGAGGGAAGCAGAACATGAGGAGGGAGAATTTATTCTCTTTCGTAGAAAAGGAAGAAAGGGGAATTACCAATAGAATTTCTTCGTGTCACCCTTTCAGCCCAGAATGCATTAAAAATCACATTGTGCCAATTTTTGTGGTTTTCAGAAACTATCCTCTTGATGATTTTTATCAAAAAAAAATTTGTTGATTTTGCTAGGTCGTTTCCTTGGAGGTAATAGCTGGCATAATACTTAAGTTTTATCCCTTTATCCAAATAAAAAACACTCATATCAAGGGACAAAAAGTAAGAATCATTATCAAAGACCAAACATTCAGGAATGTCGAATCTAGTAATGATATTTGTGTCAAGGAAGGATATCACCTGATTAGTGTTTACCACTTTCAGTGGTGCAGCCTCTGGCCATATGGTAAAATAATCCATTGTTGTAATGATGTATTTATGATGCTGTGAAGAACTGGGGTTAATTGGCCCCATGATGTCGAGACCCCACTGCTGAAAAGGTGAATCTACAGAAACAAGCTGCAAAGGGAATGTTTCCCTTTCTACTCGTCCAACATCCTTTTGGCAGATTATGCATTTACGGAATAACACATGGGCATCTTTGAATAACATGGGCCAATAGTACCCAGCCCTTAATACCTTGTGAGAAGTGGCGTCTCCACTGAAGTTCCCACCGGATTCACCTGCATGAAGTTCAGATAACACTTTATTTGCTTCATCTCTTTCCAAACAACACATGAGAACACTATCAAAATTCTTACAGAATAATACGTCATTTACCAACTGTAAAGCTGCATATTTTAGTCTTAATGCTCTTCTCTTTTTTGGATCGAGATGTTGAGGAGCAGAACCGTGTGTTAAATAAAACGTAATATCATCAAACCAAGAATTAGCAACAACTTGTGTACAACAAATCCTATTTTCACTATGTTGATTTACAATTAAGACATTAATTTGACTCTATAATTCTTCAACTGAATCAACCACTAGTTTGCATAGTCCTTGACCTCTGAAAATTTGTGAAGGGATTAATTTGAGGTCATACTCTTGTAACGATGTCATCTAGTTTTCCCGTTTTTCACCCAATTCCTTTTGTACTAACAAGTTTCTAACAGTAGGATAAGGCACAATGAATTTAGTTCTGGATTTCAGCAAATATGATCAGAAATGTTTCACTTCTTTGAAAACTGCATAAGCCTGTTGATCTACAACTGGGTAGTTAAGCTCTGCTCCTTTGAAAGTTGAGCTCATGAAGGCAATGGGGATTTCATTTCTTTCAGCGTTCTTTTGGGTCAACACAACAACATAAGACCGGTCAGAGGCGAAAGTGTAAAGAGTGAAATCTTGTGAGAAATCATGACTCATCAAGGAAGGGGCTTCCACTATGGATTTTTTGATGGAATAAAAGGCTTGATTTTCCTGTGGTCCCTAACGATATTGAACATAATTTTTAATTAAATTTTGCAATAGCCTTACCATTTTTGAGAAACTTGGGACAAACCTTGTAATAAAATTAATTTGGCCTAAAAAGGATTGCATAGATTTTTTGGAGGGGGGAGGAAGTTTGACAATGGCTTGAGTTCTTTCAGGATCGATGATCATCCTATCACTGGATACTATGAACCCAAATAGTTTTCCTTGTTCCACTGAAAATATTGACTTCTTAGGGTTGAGAAATATGTTGTACTTGTGACATCGTTCTAGGATAGACCTAAGGTGAGACAAGTGATCTTTCTTGTTTTTGGAGAAAACAGTAACGTCATCAAGATAGACCACTGCAGATTGATTTATGAGACCATGAAAATCAATATCCATTGCTCTCTGGAAAGTGGCCATGTCATTTATAAGCCCAAAAGGCATCTTCCTGTAGGCATAAGTGCCCCATGGGGTACGAAAAGTGGTTTTTAACTGGTCTGGTGGAGACATGAGGACCTAGTTGTATCTCGAAAAACCGTCTAGCAGTGATAGTCTTTCGGAACCAGATACTTGTTGAAGAATTTGTTCCATTGGAGGAACATGATAATTGTCTTTGTCAGACGCTCAGTTCAAGTTACGAAAATCGACACAGAGTCAAATTTCGCCACTTTTCTTCCTTACAGGAACTAGATTAGACACCCATTGTGTGTCTCACTGGGAATATTATATTTGCATTCAATAATTTATTTAGTTCTTTCTTGACAGTTGGTTCTTACTTAGGGTGCATCTTTCTTATCTTTTGCTGAAAAGGTTGAGTCTGGGGTTTCATGGGGATGATATGTTGTATTATATTAGGGTCAAAAGTTTTTAAATCATCATATGTCCAGGCAAAGACATCCTTGAATTCTTTAAACATTTTTATAAAATCGGACCGTTATTGCTCGGAGCATCCCATTCCCAAATTGATATTTTGTGGATTATCTTTAGTCCCTAGATTTATCCTTTCATGAGTCAAGGAAGAACTGCACGTTTTACAATTTACCAACCCTCTGAATTTATCATGAAAATCATAAAACTTCTCTAGTCTTACCACAGATTTAGGAATAGAGTTTACCAGAGCAGAGGTCGATTCCGGAGATCTAGGCTCTGATATTACCATGAAATTGCAGAGATTTTCATCGTGAGTGCCTTCATCGATAATTGCACCTTGGAAAGTGTCCTCCATATGCAAAACGTTGATGATCTATTGATCATCATCAACCACTCTCCAATTAGCGATGTTGTCTAGGATCGATGGTCTGAACAATAACTCAATCGAAAATGTATTCGAAGAAAGACCTTCTGCGGGAAAAAGTTTAGAAGCGATGTTAGCCAATAAGTGAGCCTCAAAATTACTTAATCTAGGAATGGAATTGATGTTAAATGATGAAAATTTGTGCATTAGATTCCATACCTCAGTTTGGTAACTTTTCAGGTGTGGTGATAGGCAATGTATGGAATTTCTTACCTGCTTGACCACAATTTCTGAATCACCGAATACCATTAAGTTCTTTACGTCCATATCTACAGCTTTCTTGAGTCCTTGCAAAAGAGCCTTGTATTCGGAGGTATTTTTAGTGAATTCAAACTCTAATTGACAGACGATGAAATTTTTATTACCTATCGAGTCGATGAGTACAAATCCTGCACCGAATCCTTCTTTGGATTTGGATCCATCGAACTAAAGTGACCATATCTGAGCTTCTTCGGTCGTGTTTGTCACATTCGACAAAGCTGCTGACTGAGTACATGTCATGAGCTCTGATTGTTGCTTCAGATTGGTGATGGGGGAAGTTTCGGCCATGAAGTTACCGAAGAAGGTGTTCATTCCCTGCATTTAAAGTGAATTAGTGGAAGCAGTAAATGGTTCATTTCCATCATTCAAATCCGTCACGGTGTGCTTGAGATAACGTTCACAATTAATTCTAAATTTGTTTGGCTATCCATTTTATGGTAGCCATAAATGCAACCAATCTGTTGCAAAGTAACCATGTAGTTACTCGAACCAATCCCTTCTCAAAAATAAACCATAGACTTCGGGGATGTCAACAACAATGATGTCAATAATCTAGTGAACCTTAGGATTAGAAGATAACCTAACGAGTACATCCTTTAGTTCACCAATTACCTTAACATTCATTTGATCGAGCTGAATGATTTTAATACTAGAAGGCTGAACTTTTGCGTTATTTTTTTGGCAAATGGATAAAGGCATCAAATTTGATGATGCGTCGGAATCTACCATGCAATTATGTACATTTCTATTAAAAAATTCAAAAGTTAACAAGAAAGGGGGGACAATTTTGCGAGTATTAATAGAAGAATTCTGTTGTTTTTTAGCCGTTGTCCCTAAAACTACTTTATCTACATTTGATACAGTTTTTTCAGTGATATCCCTTTTATCTGGGATTTCAGGTGTTTTTTTAGTAGGGGATCTTTTGAGCTATTTTAGAACTGATTTTTGCAATTTTCTTGTCGTTCAGATTGTTTTTTTTACTATTTTTTGCGATGTTCTGAAGCATTTTCTACAGAAGAAGAGGGAATTTCAAAAGTTCGTAAACAAAAATATTAGCCCTAAGTTTTTTTAGGTCTTTAATCAAATCATACTCTAAAACTAGGGCTACTAAATTTTGTTTTGTTTCATCTTGTTTCAATTGTTTCGGGGACACATTATTAGTCATTTTGGAAGAGGGTTTATTTTGTGTTTTGCTTCTGGTGTTGTAAGGATGGACAATTTCAAAATTTTCTTGAAAAATACTATTGGAGAAATGCTCAAAGATATTGGGATATGCCTCCTCTTCTTCAAGAACTTCTTCTTCGACTATGGCTTCCGAACTTTCAGGAGGGACCAAGTTATCATGTGCTTCAAGGATAGTTTGCGGAGCATATTGTACGCTTTCAAAATTTAGACCTTCAGGGTCGGATTTGGCCAGTTGGGGGGAAAAGGTTTTCTGAAAGGATGTTTAAAACTTACTTTTCTTGAGGATGTTTCTTCGGCCGATCTCTTCAAGTCTACTACTTGATTCGATAATTTTTGGACAACCTATTGCAAAATTTCTAAGTCTGAAGTTTCTGATTGGGTTTTGGTTTGGGGAGGCCTAGTAAGAATTTCTATTTTCTTCTTAGAAGATGAGGTTATTTCTGCCTCATTACTAAGATTATCTTTCAATCTCAAAATATATTTTTCGATTTTCCTTGCCTCCTCGAAGGCTTCCAGTAACATGGACTTCTTAGATATTTTAACCCAAATTGCTATATTATCATGTAGATCTTTAGTGTAATATTCTACAATAAGGCTTTCTGTAGGCATTGAATCAGTGGGAATTCAGTTTTTTAACGTGAGGAACCTTTGGTTAAAATCTTTTACGTTCTCCTTAGGGTTCATTTTCAAGCTAGAAAGTTCCATAACCAAGAGTTCAAGATATTTATCATCTATGAAATTCTCTAACAAACAGGTTTCAAATCTGTCCCAAGATACAATGGTGTGAGGTTGTTGGGCGAAATACCATGTAGAGGCATTGCCCTCAAACATGTAAGGAAAAAGTCTACATACTACATATTCATGCTATACACTTCAGAGTCTAATGGCTAGCATGAATTTATTTATGTGATCTTTGATGATTTTCTTAGAATCTGGATCGAACTTAGGTAACCATTTCTCCAGGTGTTTTGGTAAAGGGTGTTGGGGTCCAGGTACAAGCACAACATCTTGATCGAGCCATGGTATGGAGGGATTGTTTTAGTTTTCCATGAATGTAGGTGGTGTCAAAGGCTGAGATGGTTCAGATGATGAACTGCCTTTTTTATATGACTCTCCTCCTGAAGAGGATGGAGAGGAATGAGATGGGGAAGGTGGAATACCAGATCCCCCGGCTCCAAGAGTAGGTGTATCGGTAGGATTGATAGTATCGTCTCCTAGAGGGTTTAAAAGAAGACCAGTGCCTTCAAGTTGTTCTCTGATATCAGAGAAATCTAAGGGTTGATTCAGTGGCCTACCAGGTTGTCTGATACGGGCCAAAGCACTGTGTGTCCTTAAGAGTGACTGACGAACAATTTCTTGTATGTCGGCCCCTTGAGGGTTTGGTTTTACCGGCTCAAATGGAATCTGGGGATTTTCATTTGAGGTAGTTGTTGTTTCAGAATTAACATTGTTGTCTAGAGAATACATGTTACTACAGGGGAGCGAGTGTGTGGGGGTGGATTTTTGCGACTTCCATGTGCCATCAATTGTATTCAGACCCTCCTTCTAGCGCCATTTGTTGGCAGGCGAGATTGACCATCCATCAATGGGAAGAACGAGTCTGGTTCGAGGTTGTCTAAATAACCCAAGCCATTTGGTGTAACTCATTCCGATGGGTTTAATGGATTCGTTGACCAATCTAAAATCCTAAAAAGAAAACAAAAAGAAAGGAATAACTGAACTAATGATAACAACTATATATTATATATATACATATGCTTTTATATAACTACTGTAGGTATTTTAAACAGAAAAAATACTAATATCACTTATATACATCATTTACAAATTGCAAGTTTTAATCGAAACTCACGAAATCAAATGAGAAAGTTATTTCTATTAAGAAGTAGATAAAGAAAGCACATTTGAAACTTTTTTTGTTTTCCTTTATAAATATAACAAATCTTGCATCAAATATACTATGAAACACAGACGTGTGGGTAGTCAAAAGTTGAACCATACATTTTGGTTTCATTAATATGTAAATGACAGAATTAAGAAAAAACAAAGAGGCTAACCTGTCAGTGAGTTAGTGAGTTTTATCCAAGCGTCTGCATGAGTGAAGAACGTCTAACTGTCATGTCCAAGAGATAAATCTACAATGAACCTTATGATTGTTCTAAATAAATTCAAAATATGTATTGCCAACTTAAGTTTAATGACAGAGGAGGATACACAAATATAAACCTGTGATCTTATAATTGCACATAATTACAGCAAGATAAATATGAAACTAACTTATTCATTTCATCATTCAATTAAAATTCAAAGACAAATCCTATCATTCTAATTGGAGATATGATCACAGTATTTGTATCTAGAGAAGCAAATTATAGACGATATTTATAGTATAAATATCCCAAATATAATAGGTCATTAAGTATAAAGCTATCAGACCCATTAATGTATTAGGATTAACAGAACATAAATGAAAACATCATTAACAAAAGGCTAAAGCCAAAATACATATATGTTGTTTCATTAAGTCTTGGAATCACTCGTCCATCTTCTGCCCTCAACCAAGATGATTTTCATTACAAAATATGGATTATTTAAAGAGCATGTGAAATATAAACTTCATATCTTCTAAGATAGGATCAGAAATCAAAAAATATCTAAAAGTTACAAATATAGAGGTCTTAGAGCCACTCAAGATCAAACTAAATCTTCTAAATTTATGAGAATTTTCTCCAATTTACAAAATAAGAAAAAAGAAGATAGTTGATCGAATAGGTATAGCATGCTTCATCCCAGGAGATCAACATTAGATACATCCCATCCTGAAATAAAAACAAAATGAGCAAGTCAAATATTTTATTAATGAACAATTCCTAAATTTTATATGAGAATTGACTTGGCTACAAAATCTCTCGATTATGTAGCCAGTCTTATTATTGGTAATAGAAATCTAAATTGATCTAGATTTGATTAGACAAATAACAAAAAGAATAATTGTGATAAAAACCAATCTTACCATTCAACTAATAACAAAATTTGAATCACAATATCTCATAATTGATCACGGCCTTAACATTGTCAGCATTTTTTTATAATGATATTGCATGTCCTTTTCAAATGCTTTGTTTGTGTTTGTGCATTGGCCTTGATTTCATGGTTTTCATTTTCCAAGGATTCATTGAGAGTCATGAGATATTTGATCCTTGCTTGAAGGATGGGGATGTCTATGTAGTACTAACCTATCCAATGTAAACAAACTTTGCAATGTACAATAGGGGAAATCGGTTGAGGAAGCATGTAATTGTGTGCTAAAACACAACTACTATCCACTGTCGTCCTTTGAATGAGATTGATACCTGTAAATTCCTTGCTATCTTTTAAACAAGGTGGGAGATTACTTACATAATCGAATGGTTTATTAAGATCCGGTTTGGAACAATTCAGATCTTCCTCGGCCAAAAACTTTTCAATCTTGGAGTCAGAGTCCTCATGGATCTTGATCGATTCGATCAAGCTCACATGAGCTTTGGATATATTACACAGATTCCTAGAAATGAGTCGACCAACCTTCTTGTTACGAAACCCTATTTCTTGATTTTTCTTTGAATTTTTGCGAGGGTTTTCATTGTTGGATTTTACAGTAGGATTAGGGAGAACAATTTGTTCATGCTCAGGAGTTTTAATAATCTTAGAACTAGCATCCTGTTGCTCATGCAAAGAATGATTGGGAAATGCCCTTTCATGATGGTTTTCATACAAGAAATCTACCCTGCCCCTTGAGAAACCAAGAGATTTCTCTATCATAGGTTTATCCATTAGAGGGTGTCTACAGGATTTACTGTAACAAAACCCTTACGAGCTATGAAACCATCCCAATCATCACCAGGTGTTTTGAAATGATGAACTACTAGTAACCTAATCAAACCATGGTGAACGAGGGTGGAATCCAAGTTCTGCTTCTTGTATATATTTGACATTTTATAAAAACTTCTTAGAAGGTAAAACAACATATTTAAATGGAAGCCGATAAAATGCATGAGCAATCGCACATGGTAAAGGAAGACCAGGCCATAACGACCTTCACAGGTAATAAGTTGTTTTAAAATGACTAATAAACCATGCCCATCTAACCTTGAGTAGGGAGACTGGAATACCTTTGTCACAACATTCGATTTTTATGGAGGTGACGAAAAGACTCCAGGGTACTTCTTCCAACTTTGAATTTTTAAACCATTTTTTACCAGTGAGAGGGAGCCCTGTTGCTTCACTTAGAAATTCTTTGGTGATTTCCAACTGAATATCACCTACCTTAGCTCTGCATCCATCAAATGTAAGGACAAATTATTTGGCCACTCGTAAATTATAACCCTGGAACTTCTTAATAAACATATCCCACCCCTGGCTCTTCAGATTCTCACTCGCATCATCATATAGCAACAAAGTTTGGGAACCGTTTGGCTCAAATCGAACAACAGGGGATATGAGGATTTGAAAAGATGGTAAGAGGAGTAACTCAAAATAACTATGGGCTTAAGAGGTAGAAGAAACAAAGACAAGTCTAAGACGATAACAAAGGAGAAAAACTAGCAATCACACCAGCGCGACCATAATATAAGCATAGGGATTTCAGACACAAAATTCGGGCTTTTGTAGTGATGAATGTTTTGGATACAGAGCATAACACCATACCTTGATCTGTCATGAGAGGCCTATCAATTCAAACTTCCAGCTAAAACAAAGTACATGGTACGATCGTAGTGTGTTAATTTCCATGACATGTAATGGGTATACTTGATTTACAAAGGTTAGGAGAGGATACGTTTTTTACAGTCCTAATGCAAATCGAAAATTTAAAATCAAAGTTGACTTACCGAGAGTTTTAAATGAGAAAGATTATAGTCCAAATGTCAATGAACATAGGTATTTCATTGATATATGATAAAATCAAAGAAAAAGAAAAATCAAGAAAAAGGATGTAAACATATTGACCCTTTCAAACCAGCCTCAAGCACAATCAAAATACGAGATTAAGTTTTAATTCTTGTTTCATGATTTCAGTCATGAATCAAGCATGAAAACGCAAGATAATAAATAAAACAAGAATAATTAAAGATCCTTTTTCTAAACAAACAGTCATCCCCAAATGGTAGTATTTACAGGATGAGGTGTAGACAGCTACAAGAAGTGTCGTTTGTTGTCCAAAATAGGAAAAATATGTAGAGCCACCAACACTTCCTTGGTAAATCTAGCACACCTCTGTGCAGAAACTTCGTACATCTTGTTCAACCAGTTTTCCAATGCTTCTTCAGAATCTAATGAGCATGCGTTGTCACTTCGCCAGCTTAAGTTCCCATATGTTGTAGGATTAATGTAATCTCGTTGTCTTGTTGTCAATTTGTAAATATTTTCTAGCTCATATGCATGATCTTCTTCTCTTATGGGCTCTATGTATCTGTGACCTTCATCATGATCCAAAGGTGCGATAAACTTGAGGCCATCACCTTCAAATGTTATTATTATTTTATTTAAGTCAACAACAGTAGAATTATTGAAGGCCCAATCAATTCCTAACAGCACAGGATAAGGACAAATATCATCAACTATCTCAATCACCTCGAAATCCACAAATGTTATTACCACATCGATGTCCACAGGGACATGCTCCAGTCTCCCAAAGTGGCTTACTGCTTGCTGATTATCCATCCTAATCCTGATAGGGGAATAAATTAAATTAGGTTTTCCCATCGGTGCCCAGGTCTGCTTCGTCATAACATTGACTTTTGATCCTAAGTCGAGGACCACATAATCTATGTCATAGTCTCCAACCTGTGCATTTAGGTGTAGTTCCTTATTTGTACTTCTCTTTCTGGATACGTAATGTACTACTTTGTTAAGCAGAGGAGCTATCCTACTGATCTCATACTGTCTTATCAAATTTTGTAGTTCCTATACAACTCTTTCATCCTTAATTAGTTTAATGCAAGTACATAAGAATTCCATAAGCTTGCTTACCTCTTTTCCTTCTCTAGGCGATGCAGACTAATCAAATTCCAAAGGAATTCCACATTATCTCACTTTTGGTTGTGTCTTTGATGAAGAAGCTTGATCTCTTCCAAATTATTTTCTTTCCTCTTCAAATATTTGTTTTTCTTCCCTCGGATCGAACAACTATGTATTCTTTGTAGCTCTTCTAACCCTTGATTCCTCAGTAGTATTTTCTAGATTCACCCTGTATTCTCTTGTAGCAACGCCTCCTCTTGTGATAAAAATGATTATGGGATCCTCTCCGTGAGGTTCTACTGAGATTAATAATACTTTTTGGTTTCCTTCTCGTCTCTCCTAAAGTTTGGCTAACAACATAGGAAAATCTTCAATAACATGTTCAAATGAGTTGCAGTAGCTACAAGTGGTACAAGGGTTCTGATAGTCCCTTTCCAAGTGACCTGGCTGTGTGCAGTTATAACAAATGATCTGACCTCGACCTTGACCAATACCTCCACCTCATCCTCTTCCTCTGAATCCACTACAAGGGTTGAAGTTTCCTCTTCCCGGAGAGTTAAACTACGTATCATTTCCTTTATATTTTACTTTTCCTCTAATCCTATATGTATCTCTTGATATTTAGTGCAAGAGGTCATAAGCCCTATAGTATTTCTCATCGTGCCCCACAGATTTACAGAATGTGCAGTAAAGGTTTGTAGGTGTCTGGACATATTTTTTCATGTAATAGAATTCACCAGGGCGTTGTCTATTTCTACATACCTCACACCAGGGTAGAGTAACCTGCTTCAAAGGGCTCGGAGCCCCAGAGGAGAAGTAATCATGAAATAGGGGACAATGCTTCTTATCATGGCCTTATTATTTTCATTTGATACACCAGGCAGGGGTGGTTGCAGGACTTATATGTCTACGATCTTAGCTGGGACATAGATCTATGATTCTAACACTTAACAGAGCACTCAACAGTTAACATTCATCAATATTTAGTCTCGGATACAATGCAGTTAACCCTAATTACAGAGCATCGCAGTATTCAACTAGATATAGCATGTAGCATCACTTATCACGACGGAATAGATCATATCTAGTAGATCGAAGAACTAAGCATCAACAGATCATTCATTTATATTAAATTACTAAGAAAATAAACAAATAAACACATCAATACATTGCACAAAGTATAGCAACATAGCATGTACGTGGTTCACCCCCACCCTGGGGCTATGCCCACCAATTTTTTATCTTCTTTATTAGATTCTTCGATCAGTTACATGCATAGAGCCTAAAAAATACTACTTCACATAGGACAGGGGATCTATGCAGCTCACTAGATCCTCCTTCCCCAAGTAGATATAAGCACACAACCTTCCACAGTCTCTTACAACAGCTTTCACTTAGCTCTGCAAGTCTCACATAGTATGCACCAAAGCACTTACAACTATTGATCACACAAATCCAACTCTAGCACTTGGCCAATCGTACTCACTACATCACCTTAGCATATATTTATACATACAAAATAGGCCTAAGCATGGGTAAACCCATGGGTCGGCATTCCCATACCCGTTAAATAATCCCAAATCCCAAAAAGAGCTCTAAAAGGGGATGAGATATCATGATTTCTTCTTCGTCTTGTGCTCCACCTTCGATAGTCTGTTGTTGGCAGCCAATCCATTTTTTTTAATTACTCTAAAAAAACTGCCTACACCCCTTGTTTCATTAACGACAAATCATCGTCGCATTGTGCTACTAGACATTTGTTTCATTTTTGCGACAATTGCAATTTGGTTTCGATTCAGTTTTCACAACTGAAAGTGTGAAAACACCTCTTTCATTATTTGGACTGTCGTC
>ML794422.1:61179-94161 GCA_009831015.1 Picea engelmannii | reverse complement strand
CTCTATGGTGCAAGAGAAGAGCATACTCAATGATCAAAGTTGATTTTTGGACCCAATGCAAGTGTTTTTATATGTGATAGCAAATAATCTCAACTTAACTTTTACAAACCAAACAAGCCATCCATGTGGCAACCAAAGAAAAAGAGGAGAATATATGGTTATTTTTACCCCCCTAAGTTCCTATGTTTATCTAACCTTTCATATGGGAAAGGACTCTAAGTGGAGTGTATTTACAATTTGCATGAAAGAAAGAATTTGAAGGCTAGGGGCCTTCAAAGTATCACAAAAATCCTTACAATTTTGAAACTCTAGAAATGTGCGCGGGTTACAGTTCAGACAGAGGCGCAGTGGGTGCACAGTGCACATAATCCACAGATAATAGAAGTATTTTGGGTGCACAATGCATAGAGTGCATGTCTGTGGGCTCAAATACCCGCAGAATTTTTGATATACGTCCAGGGGGGGGGGTATTTTGAGTGAAATTCTCCTCCTCCAGCTCAAAACTTGGCTCTTGACAGGTAAGGCTAGGCCGGTTTTGGTACCTACAAGACAAATGGATAAAAAAGAAGTGCTCTCTAAGCCCAAATAGGGTGGAAATTGATACCTTTCCCCAGTATGGTCGCCAATATGTTGTGTATGTTTCGTCACTTGGGTGAGAAAAACAAGGGCACTTGCATGCCTAGTTGGGCCTTCTAGAGAAGATAGAGGTTAGTGCATGAGTTAAACAAGTCAATCACATGAAATAAACAAGTAAAAACAAGTAAAAACAACTAAGGAAAGAAAACTAGAATGCATAATTAACTTTTAGAACCATAAACAATAAACCAATGACCAAGATTATGCCACCAATGGATAACTATATTAGTTGGAGAAACACCGTATATAAATGAAGAATTATGAGTCCCCTCTTCCTCCTTGGGAGGGCTCTTGATTTTTCTAATGGAGAGATCTTCTTACAATGGTAAAAAAGAAAGAAAATGATGAAGAAATCAATGCCTATTCCCTCAAGAGGTGAGTGGAATGGCCTATTGAAATGTTGCTAGAATGATCCAAGGAGAAAAGAGTATTCTCAAGGGAGGATTGAGGCAGCATAACAATACTATGAAAATATTAATTTATTAGTGCACCCATGGCCTCCATTTATATCATTTCTTCAAGGAAATATTCAACTAGTTCTTTGTGTGAACAAGGGGACCTTTAGGGTACCCTTTGGTCCTTGACCATCCCCCCATTCGGATTTAGCTCAGATATAAAGGTCAAATCAAGTTAGGATTTGGTCCATAAATGGTTGAGAGTTCGAAAAGAACCATAAATGTGTCATTCATAGGAGTGCGTGGCTTTTCTCGTACACATTCACGCATATGTCGCATTGTGCACTCTACGAGATTTGTTGGCCTGCGTACTGTGTGCTCACTCCCTTTAGTGAGTTTTTGCATGTAAATTTTTGCCCAATTGTATAGTTTTTGCCTTTTGAAATGTATTTTGGTGCTACAGGTGAACTAATAGTTGTTTGGCATTGTTGTATTTCTATAACCATTTGCGTGCAATGTTGCAGACGAAATTTCAATGATAACAGGTAGTAATTAAATTCATAGATATCACAACAGCGGGATACTAATTATTGTTAATGAAAAATGGATATCATGCATTGTGTTAATAAGTCCCTAAAAATCATAGGTCCAAGGATCGAACCAAAAAAACATAGGAGGCATTCAAACTGTCAAATCCAAAGAGATATCAAGAAGAGTTCTAAGAAGATAAATGAAGGCGAGAGGAAGAAGATCGGAGAAGTGATGAATACATAAAATGGCTAAGTCCCAAATCAGACCACTACCATGAAGAAAAAATTGTGTTTAAATTAGAGAAAATTGCAGGCGTTGATTTGGCACAATGAAAATTGTTGATCTATTGGAGTGGTTGTGGGAGATAATATGGAATTTTAATTAGATGGCAAGGCCATTAGACTGTTTGAGTGTAAGGGTGTTTGATGGGAGAAACTTCGTGTCAATAACAATCATTGGATCAATTGGAGTAATTCTAGACCATTGATGATAGATATGTCAGAGGGAAAGTCCATCTATGTGTTTTGGTGCATTAGGACTCTTACGGGAGAGACTTTATGTCAATAGGAACTGTAGATCCATCTGAGGATATACCTCAATTTTTGTATCTATGATGATCTACGTTGAAGGAAAGAGGCAGTTGGCGGTTGATGCCAAGTTAGCACCATGAAAATATCCACATGTAATGTAGCATTTGGACCATGTGTTATGCGGTAATTAGACCATATGTCATAAGTATATTGGGCTATGTCCAATTAGAGTTCCAACTAAGAGAATAGGGGTGGAAGTCGTGATGATGTCAACATGAGGTCAGCTGCCATGTTAGTGCCACGTGTCAAGTTCCACACCAAAAATATATACAAAGGTGGGTTGGAGGAAGAAATGGTGTCATATTCATGTTAGTCAGTGACACATCATCTGCTACCTGTAGCACCACGTGTTGTATTAAATTAGGCCATGTGTCATGATTAGATATTTTTTGTTCATCGAAGAAGTGTTGGTCGGAGTAGACTATATTACCAGCTACAGAGGTACCCTGACGAAGGATCTCTGAGGAGATATACCATAGGATGGCATGCAATTGGATCCATTGATATCATACTTTGAGGGTCATTGGATCCATTAGAGTATCTACCATAGGAGAATGTTTGTTCGGATTCKATTGTGTTACCAACAATAGAGGCACTCTGAAAAAGGATCTTTGAGGAGAAATATAGACTRTATATAGACATGTACGTGATATGAAATATCAACCATAGATCAAAGTGGGCTCTRCCTAACTATCCCATGAAAATATTGAGATATCATAGATAAGCGACGTGCAAGTTGAAGGACAAACAAGATCTGATTTATTGATTTCAGACTCTGAGGACCATTGGAACTGTTGGAGTACAAGACATCAGAKAGAAAATTAGCATAGGTACTTTGATAATGAAGAACCGCTAGAACRCTTGGGAGCCACAGATAGATGGTGGAAATTCAATCAAGGACCAAATACAATGGTTGTTATGTGATGGGGTAGTCTTTAGTGTTCRGTACATCGATGGCCCCGATGGACGTAAATCAACTATGGATATTAAATGAAGATCCATATCTAATGATGGCCAAGTTTTGGGATCCTAATCAATACATTTACTATAAATATTTATTCAGGGAATTGATCAGACGAATTTCGAGTGATGAGGCCTATGTTATTTATTTTTTTAGGCCACGAACAATTGATGGACGAGGTCAAATGAAGAAATGATCGAACGAATGTTAAGCATCATGATGGTGTTGAGTGCTTAATCCTCCTAGTGGTCTCGATATGAAAAAAATAAAATCAATGGTTGAGGATGAATCATTTAAATGATCTGAGTACTGCTAAGTGTAGAAGCATGTGAGATGATCGTGCACGAAACCAAGAGGGTTTTTTCCAGCATTTGTGGAGAATATTTGAAGCATGATTTAATGGAGAATAGAGGATCTGTAGCTAACCCCATAAACATAATTTCCAGGTATGTGTAAAAATCCATGAGAGCATGGAGACTTTAAAAATAGATGCCCAAATCATATTTGATTTTGAAAAATGCGAGAGAATTTAAGTGAAGGAGAGATCAGTGATTCTAAGGCTCACAGGTCCAAGGATAAATGAGCATGGAAGAAGAGTAGATATGAATGTCTCTAGGTGGTAGGGTGGTGCTTAGAAATATTGGTGTCCTCATTCTTCATGTTGGATCCTATGATATAGGGAGTTGGTGCTTCCTTCTAGTTTGTTCTTGTAAATCTATGGAGTTGTTTCTTCCTTACAGTTAGTGTTGGTAAAGTGATATGAAAATGAGCGAGTACTTTACGCAAGTTTTCAATTAAGAATTTTTTTCTGACGAAGTATTTTCATAAGGATTAAAGGGCCTATGAATCCATGATTAACCATTCTTGTAAACAATAATGCATAACACACATGAACTCAAAAATGGAATAAAACACATGAAAATACAAGTGAGAGAGACAACCAATATTGGTAATGGAGTTCACCCTTCTTGAGCTATGTCTCCGGGTCCGGTTCAATTGGAATATGAATCGCTTTCATTCCTTCTTCAAAATATGTTGGGACCTTCTCATAAGTTATTACATAAGATATTTCTTCTCCTTCAGTGAGGATTCAATAAGACTTCACACACTCATACCTCTCCATACATCACGAAGGATAATCCCTTTCATGAGTAAGTCTCTCAAATATTAGGAGTAGTAGCACTATGGATTTCTAACTCCAGACATTAACTCTCCATCACTCTCCTCTTACTCTCTCCCTCTTTACAAAGGGTTCACATAAGGAATTATATAGTTTTTCCTCACTCCCTCTTAAGAAAGAGCATTAACTCCTAGATCCACAATAATATGATCTAATTACAAAAGAGGAAAAACAAGATCCATGAATGTAGGATCTCAAACCATATTCAAGTACATAAAGGGAAAAATATCAAAACCACCCAAAGACTCTTCATCCATGTCCTTGATTCTCTCAACCTAATAGTGAGAAAAATGGCAAATTGGTGTGAGGTGGTTTCTCACATAAAAACAAATTTCCAAAATGATAATTTAATGATAAATATGTGAATCTAATTTCCCTCAAAAGTATTAATCATTTTACATCAAATAATGAATAATAATGTATGAGTTTTTCAAAATCTAATAAAGCATAAATAATATGCATGAGCATCTCATAAAGCATAAGAATGCATGAGACCCTTTCCTCACAAAGCATTAATAAAATGCATGAGAAATATAAAACTCAAAACATATAAGTTTACCACCTTCACCACTCTGCAAATTAACTTGGTGAACACAGTAAATTCCTTCCATGTGTGTAAATCTATCTAGATAATAGAGCTAGGGAGTTGGTGCTTCCATCTAGTTGGTACTAGTAAAGCCAATGGGTTGTATCCTCCTTTGAGTTGGTTCTCATAAATCAAATGAATGAAATTTTTGTTTGATATAAGAACAAAAATATGTTTTTTGGTTGTCTCCCTATTAAGGGTTTCCACATTACATATTGTGTTCTTTTTTGATCTTATGATGGTGAATGTGTTGTTCTATTTCTGGTTAATTGTTGCATACTAATCTACAATATTAATAATTGGGATAAAGTGAAAAAAATTGTTAGATATTGATTCACCCCCTCTCTTAGTATCTTTGTGCATTCCAAAAAAATCAAATTATCATCTCACAAAACTACACTTGTTGGAATATTCAACTCAAATAAATATAGTGGAAGCAATACGGGAAACCAAAAATATCAACCACAATACACAAAAATATTTTTCCCACCAATTAAGATTATCATTCAAATAACTTCAAATATTACAAGGACTCTTGTACCTAGGAAAATGGCCCACGGAGAAATAAAAAAAACTTTAGACAGAGTCTGCATGTAAATGTGTTGAACCTGCACAAAACAGATCTAGCTAAACAATAATACACACATTTGCAAACAAAATTGGAGAAAGAAGAAGAAGAAGAGAAAGAATGGAAGAATTCTCATTAATTGTTCTGAATAATGAATAATTTACACATGATATACTCTGTATAACTCAATGAGTTCGACTTGAGGTGAACCAATGTGCCATAGTGGTCGTCCAGAGTGATCTGGACACACACCAATAGTTACAGGAGTGAACTGCCACCTATTCTAGTCTCTCAAGTAGTTACGGGAGTGAACTGCCACCTAGTTGAGTTAACTAGTCAACTAGTCTTCAGTTAACTGACTGAACAAAGAGTAGTGAGGATTTAACTCATGGAATCAAGGCTAATGCACCACTCTGGTGATTATACCAAGGTAAGGTTGAATTATCATGGTGATGATCCCAATGCAACGTCTAAACTCAACTCAACTAGTCAAACTGAAGTATCAATTGAAAGAGAATATTCTCCAGGTCGAATATTATCCCCTAAAATATAGGAGACTGGATAATGACTAATTATGAATAATAAAAAAGGAATAACCTTAGGAAAAATAAATCCTAGGCATGTGTGAAGTAACTCCAACACCCCCCTGAACATCACTATGGTGAAAATAAAGATTGGCTCCCGGCAACGAGGCCATGTTAGGTACCCAAGTACAAAAGATACACTGAAAATAAAGTGAGGAAAGAGGGAAAACATCATGGGGAAAACCCCCCCTCAAGGTACAATGTATGTAAAAAGAATAACTACAGTTGATAGGCAACTATGTCCTTCACTCCAAGACGACCTTGCAGAGAATGAAATTTTTGCTCAGTGAAGGTCTTGGTGATAATGTCTGTCGTCTATTCTGTTGAAGGAAAGAAATGTAAGTCTATGATCCCCTTGTTTACTAAGTCTCGAATGTAGTGCATGTGGATCTCAATGTTCTTCGTCCACTGCCTCTGAACTAGATCTTTGCAGAACTTCAGAGTGCTCTGGTTGTCACACCATATGATGATCGATCAATGAAACAGAATGCCCAACTCAGTGAGAAAATGTTGTAGCCACATAGCATGAATGGTTATGTTAACTACCCCTCTGTACTCTGCCTCAGCTGAAGATAGAGCAATGGAAGCTTTCTTCTTGCTCGACCAACAGATAAGCCTAGAACCAAGACTGAGTAAGTAACCAGATGTGCACTTGCGATTAATGTTATCACCAGCCTAGTTGGAATCAGTAAACCCAATGAGATCTAATGTAGAGTATGTTTCATACTGAATCCCAAAGGTGATGGTGCCCTATACGTATCAAAGGATACACTTTGCAACTTTCCAATGTAGCTCATGTGACTCCTGCATGAACCTAGAAACTGTGCCAACTGCATATGAGAGGTATGTTCTGGAGTGTGTGAGATGCAACAAGCTCCCCACTAGTTGTCTGTACAGTGTGTTTTCAACCAGTGGAGTCTCCCCACCATCCTCATGTTTGACTCCTGATAGGAAAGGAGTCAGAGAAGACTTGCAATCTTTCATGTGAAATTTCTCGAGGAGATCTCCTCCATACTTGGACTGAGACAGTTTGATTCCTGATGCATCCTGACTGATATCGAGTCCAAGGAATAAGTGTAGAGGACCCATGTCCATCATCAAAAACCTATCATGTAGAATCCTCTTGACTTCATAAATCACTGAATTCGAGCACCAGGTGATAAACAAATCATCGACATACAAAACTAAAAGTAGAAGTGAATCAGCCATCCTGAGCATGTAGACATTCAGGTATGATTTACAACGTAAAATGTTATGGGACAATAGGTAGGATTCCATCTTGGCATACCATGCCCTCGGGGCCTGCTTGAGGCCATAAAGTGACTTCTTCAGTCGACAGACCAAATATGAGTCCTGCATAAATCCATGGGGTTTCTCCATGTAGATATCCTCAGAGAGATCACCATGAAGAAATGAATTCTTCACGTCCATATGATGGACTTCCCATCCTTTGGTTTCTGCAATGGAAAGTGCCAATCATATGGAATCCATCTTCACTACTGGAGTGAAGGTCTCATAATAGTCAATACCATGAACCTGCTGAAAGCCTTTGGTGACAAGCTTGGCTTTGTATCTGTTGATCTGTCCATTAGTTGCTCTCTTGGTCCTGTAGACCCATCTACATCTGAAAATTTTCCTCCCAGAAGGAAGGGGAACTAGATCCCAAATTTGGTTCTTGAGGAGGGAGTTGTACTCCTCCTGCATGGAGGATTCCCAAAAGGAATTTCCAGTAGCCTCGCCATAAGACTATGGATATGAAGACTGAACTAAGAAAATATGCCTGGAAGGCAGTGGCTCATTGGCAGTGAGTGCAATAGGAGGCTCCTCAAAATCATATCGATTCCTCCTAGTATCGATTGGATCACCAATGAGATCCCCTACATCCTGAAGAGTAGTCTATTCCCTCTTGGGCCTCTTCTCTGGCTCTGCAGCTACATCTGGATTCTCTGACTCTGCATTTGACTGTACTGAATCTAAATCTAAATCATCTGAGTCCTATGAATAAAAAATCTCTTCTGAAGAAGGGTCGGCATGTGCATGCCTATCATCTCATACATGTGGAAGAGTGAAGGTGTCTTCATGCGGCTGCTGAGGTACATGCGAGACACTTTCCTTGAATTGGACACTATGCTCAATGATAAGTCAGTCTGAGTAAATATCAATAAGCCAATATCCCTTCACATTGTTGGGGTATCCAACAAAAATGCACTCAATGCTCTGTGGATCAAGTTCCTTCCCCTTTTCAGAGGGAATCTGGGCCCATACACGTGAACTGAAAATGTGAAAGTGGGTCACTTCTGGTTTGAAGCTACTCCAAGCCTCATAGGGGGTTTTATCCTTGACAAATCTATGGGGAGATTTGTTTTGGATGTATGTTTCACATTTAAGTGATTCGGCCCATAGTCTCTATGGTAGTGACTTTGCATGCAACATGCAAGATGCCATCTCCTTTAAATATCTATTTTTCCACTCAACAACTCTGTTTTGTTGTGGAGTATAAGGAACTGTGTGCTGCAGCTGAATCCCTACCTCATGGAAAATATTGTGGATCTCATGATTCACATAATATCCTCCGTTATTTGTTCGGAGTACTTTGATCTTCTTTCTATACTGTGTCTCAACCAAAGCTTTGAAATATTTGAGGTGTTGAAAGACCTCAGATTTTTGCCTGAGAAAGTAGATCCATGTGAAACGTGAGAAATCGTCAACAAAAATGAGAACAAACCTCACTTTTCTGATCGATGGATGCGGAAAATAACCCATGAGGTCACTATGGATCAGATCTAAAGGTGTGGAAGCTCGTTGAGACTTTCCCTTGTTGAATTTATCTTGAGGGTGTTTTCCGAGAACACATCCCTCACATAATCCCTTGGAGAAATGGATGTCTGGTAGACCATCAACTAATATGTTCTTTCTAAGTTGTTGCATGTATCTAAAATTCAAATGTCCAAACCTTTCGTGCCATATCTTACTACTTTCATCAGCATGAGTAAGCAATAAAGAAGAATCAAGTTCAATGAATTCAAAAAATGTATACAATCTAGACTGATGATTTACCTCACTGGTAGCAACTCTAGAGTTGGTTTGCATGTCATATATGTCCATGGAATTTGGTGTGAATATGACTTTCTTTCCGGTGCTAGAATTTTTCATCTGATATACAGAGAGAAGGTTGAAATTTTTTTGGGGAACATGTAGCACGTTCTCGAAGCTTCCATTAGTGAGTTCAATATTTCCTTTGTCGGTGACTTCAATAGAAGAGTTGTCCCCCATTAGAATAGGAGGACCTTTGAATGCATCCAATGAAGAATAGACTACTTCTGAGGCATCCATGTGATGTGATTCTCCTGAATATACGATCCAAGCATCAGGAGAGGAGTTGATGGAAATCAAGGCATGGCTAGAATTGCCTTTCTTGGAATTCAAGTCTTGTGGCTTCTTCTTCTGTGCACCCTCGGGGATGCAATATACAAGGTTGTTTTACTGAAGTATTTGAGACATCAGATCTATTTTTTTTTGCATGCATGTGGATTCCGAATGGAATCCTTTGTGACAGTACGTGCATTTCTCCCCTTTTCCCCTCTGGATCCAGAGGCATCGGTCAAGGGTTTTGTGTACCCTTCCTTCTTCAGATATGCATGATATTTTCATTTATATTTAGCTTTAGATTTCTGATATTTTTGTCTTCCATCATGCATAGTGAGTGCATGCTCCCTTGGGCCTTTGATTGTGCCCATGTTGATGAGCTCGGTTTGCTCTTGTGTCAAGGATTCGATAAATTCCTCAAGACTGGCATCTTCTAGGTGGCTCTAGAGGTGAATCTGACAGTATGGAATGTGGATATGAATACAAAGAACTCAGGACAGATATTGGAGAGAATGGTGAGAACCATTTGTTTCTCCTCCATCGATTTATCAACCCCACAAGATTTTAGTTGCGATAGTAAATCCTTGAATTTTGTAAAGAAATCTTGGATATTGTCGAATATTTTTGGATCCAATGTGAGTAGCTCCACCTCTAGCATGTGTCCCCTCTTCTCATCTTGTTTTCCAAATATCCCTTCCAAGGTTTTATAGGCTTCATTGGGAGTCTTACAGGAAGATATGTGAAAAAGGAGATCGGGAGAAATAAGACTGCAAATTGTTTTGAGTGCCTCATCCATGCGATTTAAGTACTTGGATTTTTCTATGGCTACTGTCGGCTCTTTATATGTATTCATGGTTAACCTGTACAACCCTATGGATCGGATATGTATGGCTATTTTCTCCTTCCATGAAAAATAGTTGTAAGGTGTAAGAATGAATTCTTTTTGGAATTCCATCTTTYTGTTGTCTTCAATCTTTTGTACCTGCAAAACAATTTGGTGTAGATTTTGTACTTGGGTACCTAACATGGCCTCATTGATGGGACCCAATATTTATTTTCACCGTAGTGATGTTCAGGGGGGGGGTTTGGAGTTACTTCACACACACCTAGGATTTATTACCATGTAAATGTGTTGAACTTGCACATAATAGATCTAGATTTTGATTAGCAGTCTGTCGGCTCTGATACCATGTAAATGTGTTGAACCTGCACAKAATAGATCTAGCTTTTGATTAGCAGTCTGTCAGCTCTGATACCATGTAAATGTGTTGAACCTRCACATAATATATCTATATAAACAATAATACACACATTTGCAAAGAGAATTGGAGAAAGAAGAAGAAGAAGAAGAGAAAGAATGGAAGAATTCTCATTAACCGTTGTGAATAATGAATAATTTACACATGATATACTTTGTATAACTCAATGAGTTCGAATTTATCTGAAATAATGCACCATAGTGGTGGTATAGAGTGATATGGACACACACTAGCAGTTACGGGAGTGAACTTCCACCTATTCTAGTCTCTCAGGTAGTTACGGGAGTGAACTACCACATTGTTGAGTTAACTAGTCAACTAGTCTTCAGTTAACTGACTGAACAAAGAGTAGTGAGGGGTTAACTTAGGGAATCAAGGCTAATGTGCCACTCTGGTGATGATACCAAGGAAATTTTGAATTAGCATGGTGATGATCCCAATGAAACATCTAAAATCAACTCAACTAGTCAAACTAAAGTGTCAACTAAAAGAGAATATTCTCCCCTAAAATATAGGAGACTGGATAATGACTAATTATGAATAATAAAAAAGGAATAACCTTAGGAAAAATAAATCCTAGGTGTGTGTGAAGTAACTCCAACATTGCAAACCCTAGAAATCTACTGCATTGTTGTACAACCTTGTAGTTTCACACTTCCCAAGATGTACACTCCTTTCCTTAAGGAAACCAATGTATACATGCCTCTCTCCATTGAAACCCATGTATATGCACTCAAATATTGTACAAAACATGCTTATGATGTGACCCTATTGTTGTGGCTCCAATCCACTGAAACCCACTTGTGACTGTTATGGGATTTTTCCCTCGTGACTTTCGGTCATGTCACAACAGAGGTTGACCAAGTAAAATACAAAACCCTAAACCAGACACAAGACATGTAATGGAATAACTACTTTATCAGAGAGGGAATAAAGTTTCACACCTTGTATCCTTATGTTCATTGTCTTTCCCCTCTCTCGATCCTGGTACTACTCTTGACTCCTTCTTGAGTTAACCTGCAAAATAATATCAAGAAAGTGTTGCAACATGGTATTTATAGCATAAAATAATACACGTGACTGATAAATAGATTCAAATATGAAGAGTGATTGGACATATATAAAAAAATTGAATCAATACTACAAAAGTATGGGGAAAAGAGAACTATTTATTAGCAAAGGTAAAAGAAGTGGTTACAAACCAACTCCAACCGTCGACACTACCTCAAAGAAAATGACCCAGGTTCCTCCAAAAGGTCCTTCAAGCATCACTCAACACGAATTCCCTTCCTTGGATGACCCAATAAGGATAGGAACACACCTTATGGTCATATAATTAAAATGAAGCAATATTGGAACAAGGGTTCTAGGTCAAGGGGATGCTACTTAGAGGATGAATGGAAATAGGGAGACTTCCAATTTCTTCAACACAAATTTTCACCTAGGTTGTCCTCCTCATCCATTCCCCAAATGGTTACTTTATACCATCATCAATACGTTAAGGAGGTTGAATTCCATTTGGTATGGTCTCAAGGAGGTTGGGAAACAATCCCAACCAAAATCCTCACCCGAAAATGTGGAATTATTTTATTTTTCATATTTTTGGAGGGAATGTGCGGCTTGTATAGTGGAAAGGTGTGGATTTTCACGTGTTTCAACAAGGTGACCCACATATACAAGAAAAAAAAATATTTTTTAAGTGCATTTAATGAGGAAACATGGGATTTAAGTTTGCAAGTCAGGGAGAAGGACTAAGTGATCTCACAATTCAAATGGTGTCTAAAATTGTGGCATAAAAATGCCTTCCTTTGTTCTCACTTCTCCCTTACCTTATTTCTAGATGGAATTCCTTATCCATCTATCTAGGATATCCTTGAATTAGAATCCTTCATGATCCAATTCACTCTGTATCAAAATGTGTCTTCTCCTTCACCCTATAATTCCTTTTATAATCTTTAGTTATGACCTAACCCTAATATCCAAAGTGATTGACGGTTGATAATACTTCTCACCTCACTTGAGATCAATGATTATTATTTAATTCACTAATTCTAATTAAAGAATTTCTTTAAATAAAACTCAAATCACTAATAAAATAACTTTACTTTAATAAATCATTTAATTAAAGTAATGTCCCAAGGTAGTAGGATTTGAATGATTTCCACACATCTAGACACTTAGACCTATGCATAAATACATGTTTGATGCTACAAACATCAACACTCCATGTTAGCAAGGAAGATATTATGCACCACTATAACCTTATCTATGAAGAACACAAACTTCCATTTAAACAAGGGTTTGGTCAGAATATATGCAACCTACTCATCTGTGGAAATATAATGAATCTTTATTACTCCCTTATGGATCCTATATTGAATGAAGTGGTATCTAATATCAATATGCTTAGACCTGTCATGGAATACTGGATTATCTGAGAGTTTGATACAACTTTGATTATCACAACATATCACTATAGGATCCAAATCCCGATAAAATAAACTTGTAAGAAATTTGTGAATCCAAATGGCTTCACATCTATCCATACTCACTACCATGTACTCTGCCTTTATTGAACTAAGTGTTACAAAAGTTTGTTTCCTACTGAACCATGTAATCATTGTCGATCCCAAGCTAAAGAAACACCTTGAATATCCCTGCATCCTCACTCCATCACCTCAAAGGTACCTTAATCCATACTCCATTGTACCTCTCAAGTACCTAAGAACATGCTTTGTTTCTATCCAATGCACCTGCCTCAGCTCCACCATGAAGTAACTCAAGGTTTTCACAAAAAAACATATATTTGGCCTGGTGTTGACCAAATACATCAAGTACCATATCAAATTCCTATATATCATGGGATCCACCAACTATTAATCTGAAGTGGTTACAACCCGACTCCAACCATCGGCACTGCCTCGAATCCAACTTCCTAGGTTCCTCCATAAGGTCCTTTAAGCATCACTCAACACAATTTTCCTTCCTTGTATGACCAAATAAGGATAGGAACAAACCTTATGTTCATTTAATGAAAAGGAAGGAATGTTGGAAAAAGGGTTCTAGATCAAGGGGATGCTACTCATAGGATGAAGGGGAATAGAGAGACTTGAAATTTATTCAACATAACTTTGCTCCTAGGTTGTAGTCCTCATCCATGCCCCAAAAGGTTATTTTATACCATCCTCAAAAAGTTAAGGAGGTTTAATTCCATTTGGTTTGGGCTCAAGGAGGTTGGGAAATAATCCCAACCAAAATCCCCGCCCGAAAATGTGGAATTATTTTATTTTTCATATTTTTTGAGTGAATCTATGGGTTGTATAGTAGAAAGGCGTGGATGTCTGTGTGTTTCACCAAGGTGACCCATAGATATAAGAAAAAAAAAGTTTTTTAAGTGGATTTTATGAGGAAATATTGGATTTAAGATTACAAGTCAGGGACAAGGACTAATTCATCTCACAATTCAAATGGTGTGGAACATTTTGGTATAACAATGACTACCTTTGTTCACACGTCTCCTTGACATTATATCTAGATGGAAGTCCTTCTCCACCTATCCAATATCCCCTTCAATAACAATCCTTCGTGATACAAATATCTTTGTGACAAAATGTATCTTCTCCTTCACCCTAGCCTCGCTTTTATAATATTGAGTTATGAACTAACCCTAATCTCCAAAGTGATTGATGATTGATAATACTTCTCACCTCAGTTGAGATCAATGCCTATTATTTAATTCACTAATGCTAATTAAATAATTTATTTAAATAAAATCAACTCACTAATAAAATCACTTTACTTTAATAACTCATTTAATTAAATTAAAGTCTCAAGGTAGATGTATTTGGACGACTTTCACACATCTAGACACTTAGAAATATGCATAAATACATGTTTGATGACACAAACATCAACACTCCCTCTTAGCGAGGAAGGTATTCTACACCACTATAATCTTATCTATGAAGAACAAAAAATTCCCTTTAACCAAGGGTTTGGTTAGAATATCTGCAACCTACTAATCTATGGAAATATAATGAATCTTCGCTACTCCTTATAGATCCTATATATAATGAAGTGGTATCTAATATCAATATTCTTAGACGTGTCATGGAATATTGGATTCTCCGAGAGTTTGATACAACTTTGATTATCACAATATATCACTGTAGGCTCCAACTCCTGATCAAATAAACTTGTAAGAAATTTGTGAAGCCAAATGGCTTCACAGCTAGCCATACTCACTACCATGTACTATGCCTTTGATAAAATGAACCATCAATCACTGTTGATCCCAAGATAAATAAACATCCTAAGGTTCTTTTCCTTTTTACTGTACTCCCTTCCCAATTTGAGTATGAATATCCCTGCAGCCTCACTCCATCACCTCCAATATACCTTAATCCATACTCCACTATACCTCTCAAGTACCTGATAACATGATTTCTTTCCATCCAATGCACTTGTCTTGGATCCACCATGAATTAACTCAATTTGTTCACAACAAAACATATATCTGGCCTAGTGTTGACCAAATACATCAAGGGCCATATCAACTTACTATATATCCTTGGATCCACCAACTTTGAATTTGAAGTGATAAACTTCTTCAGATTGGTAACCATAGGTTTAGCCATTCTTCCCAATCTTTGAATCTCCTCAATATTTCTACTACATTCTTCCCTTGTCTAAGGAATATCTCACTCGATACCTACCATACCTCTAATCCCAAGAAATAATGGATCAAGCCAATGTCCTTCATCTTGAAATCTCTAGCTAAATATTCTTTTCACCCTGTAATAATCTCCTCTTCACATATGAGAAACAAATCATCCATGTACAAAACCAATATGAGTGGATCTTCCCCAAAACGTATGTCATACAATTTAGGATCCTCCTTACTCTTGGTAAATCCCATACTTTGCAAGTATCTATCAATCCTATAATACCATGCCCTGGGTGCCTATTTGAGTCCATACAAGGATTTATTAAGCCTACACACATGATACTCCCTCCCATGTACCTCAAAGCCCTGAGTTTTCTATATATATACTTCCTCTTCAATGATCCCATTGATAAAATATGTCTTCACATCCATCTGATGAATCATCCACCTCATAATTGAAGAAATAGAAATCACAACTAGAATAGAATCATACCTTGCGACTAGAGAAAAAGTATCCTTGCAGATCACTCCCTATTTTTGGTAGAACCCTTTCTCTACAAACCTTTCCTTGAAATTTGCAATGTTACCATTTGCAACATGCTTGATCTTGTAGAGCCACCTAGAACTCACAACTTACTTCTACTTCAGTCTCGAAACTATGTCCCAAACATCATTCCTCATAATAGAGGTGTGCTCCTCTACCGTGGGATCCCTCCAAACCTATTGATATGCTACTTCCTCAAAAATGGAAGCCTTGAAATCAATGATTCTACTCATAAGTGCAATATAGTTTAGAAACTTCCTTGAAGGCCTAAGATCTTTGAATGCACTTCTAGGATCCTCACCATCATCACTCAATGTTTGTAATAGCCACTCGAGCCTCTTGATAGAGTTGGAAGGGGGTAAATCCTCCTCCACACCTGAAGTCTGACTCCATGAACTAGAATTTTTTGACTATTTATCATTCTTCAAAGCTTGACACTTCTCATCCTCTATCACTACTAATGAATCATGATATCTCCTAGATGCCAATTTATCCTCAAACTTAACATCTCTGCTCACAAATTTATTCCTTTGCACTGGTATGAATATATTGTAAGAATTTGAGGTATATTTGTACCCCAAAAATATACCTTTATGTCCTAAAGGATCTATCTTAATCCTCTTCTCCATAGGCACATGGATGTATACTGGACAACAAAAGTGTTGATGCTTTGGTACCATGGATAGGTACTTCCACATAGGCTTGTGTTTTTCATGTGGAAGTAGTAAAAAATATTCTAGTCTTTAGTTTACTTTAGTTAGAAGGAATTTATTAAAGTAAAATTGTATTTATTAGTGAATTGAGTTATTTAAGAACATTCTTAGCATGCATCATGTAATCTAAATATTAAGTGGGTGTGAGAATTAATCTCAATCGTAGATCACTTTGAAGATTAGAAATAGATTGTAACTCATGATTATAAAAGAAAGGTTAGGGTATAGGAGAAGTAACTTTTAGAGGAAGTCACTTGGTGAGAGACCAAGGAAGGTACTTTAGTGAGATACACTTGTGAGAGACTTGGTGAGAGACCAAGGTTGAGAATAGAAAAAAATGACTTTTTCTAGTAAGGAGTGTAGGAACAAAGAAGGACTTTTGCTTACACTAGAGAGAGGAGACCTCACTGGTTGGGTGAAGAGATTTCATCCAAGTATTGATGAGAGGGTTCGATAATAAAGGATAGTGATTCAATATATTGATAGGTGTATAAGTAATTCCATATATAGATCATATGTATCAATGATGAGAGAGAGCAGAAGTAGTTGTAGGTGGGTTTCAAAGGATAGAAACCAAAGGGAAGAGAAGAGTCATACAGAGCTTTCCATACACATTCACGGGTCTCAGAGGAGACATGCACAAATATCTATAGGTCGGAGAAGAGAAAGGCATGGAAATCCACAAGACAGAGAAGGGAAAGTCGTGGATGCATTGGGAAACATGTTGGTATAAGGTCGTATAAAAGAACATGATTTTCCATGTTTTCATGCAATGTATAATTATCTCAGTGGGACATTATCCCTATTATAAGAACCCTAATTTGACCTTAATAAAAGAATCATTGGACTGCTTTTCCCTCCGAGGGTTTTCTAGGGGATTACCAAAAAATATTTTTGTTCTTATGTGCTTGATTTGATTTCCTTGTTTATGCTTTCACTGCATGTTTCATTGAGTAACCTAGTTACTCTTTGATTCAACAAATATATGTTGCTTTGAATTAACTATCTAGTGTTAGGTTGAAGGGAAATATAGACATGGTATCAGAGAATAACAAGGGTTGAATCCACTTTATAAAACCAACATGGTATAAGAGCTGAGGTTTTGAAGGAAAGAGGGGGACTTGTCTCCGAAGGGAGGAAACCATGAGAACAAATCTTATTAGGCAGATAACCAATAGAGGAAATCAAATGACATATTTTCAGGAAAACAAGAGTACTGGGCTGAACATGTGTTTTTGCAGGGGAATCCATGAGTCACAGTGTAGAAAAGTGAAGACATTTGCAGGTCATAGAAGTATAGGGAATGAATATCCACATGTAAAGGATGGGAAAGTCATGAATATGTCATATAGGAAAATACAGGGTAGTTCCAGGAGAGGGTTATCAAATCATATCTTGAATATTGTGAACACATTGAATATTGAGGACATGTTAGAAGGGGAAACAAACTTCTAGGCTTGTAAGGTAAGCATTCTTCTTCTATTAGAGGAGAATGACCTCAAAGAGTATGTTGACGTTGTGGTTGTAGACCCTATATATCCATAGGAATTGGTAGTTCACAATAAGAAGGAAGTGAAGGTCAAGTGGATGTTTCTAGAATCGATGAAGGATCACTTGATTCCACACATTTACAAGAAGAAATATTCCAATGAAATGTATGATTCTTTAGTGAGTCTGTACCAAAACAAGAATACAGGCAAATTGTTGCATTTTAAGGACCAACTTCAAGTTGTAGGATTTCCAATGAGGAAACGACTGTGAATTATCTTATGAATATTACACAAAACTGAGCTAAGATTGCAACGATTGGTGAGACAATACATGATGTCAAGTTGGTGAATGTAGTGTTGAGAACTCTTTCCAAGTCTCAGGATCCTTTTTTGCAGGGGATTTGTGCACAAGAGACAATGTTAGTTTTTGATAGACTATGGATTGATTTTATCCATGAGGAGACCTGATTAGAGTCTAGGTCTAGTTTGAAGAGGAGTCGTGATGATAAATTTTCTCTTGCCAATCAGGAAAGGAAGGGTAAGTTCAAGAAGATTTCCAGTGGAGAGTTGATCACTCAATATGGAAAGAAGAAGAAGGACATGAGAAAATTCAATTGATTTTCATGTCACAATTTTGGAAATTTTGTAGGTTAATGTCTTCATAGGAAGATGGGGGGAAACAAAATGAAATTAGAGGTAGTTGTGTCGGCAAAGGCTCAAGTGGACACATTTTGCAAGAAGTTTTAAAAGAAAAAGTTCTTAATGGTTTCTCATACTTCCTTGGGCATCATATCAGTTGATGCATCATTGATAGATAACGGATCTACATGTCATATGATAGGAGCACGAAAGGTGTTTGAGAGCTTCATAGAGTCAGACTCATATATGCATGTGGAATTTTGTATGGGGACGAAACATGCAATGAAGGGATTTGGAACAGTTATATTCTAGATGGAGTTAGGAGGCACATTGAGAGTGAAAGATGGGTTATGGGTGCCAGAACTCAAGATGAGTGTGATCTTAGTCTCAATGATTGACAAGAAGGGATTTGACATAGATTTATAGGATGGAAAGGAGCTTATTATTCATAAAGGATCTATCTCAAACAAAGTAGATGTATTTGGAGTTAGAGAGAGCAACTTGTATAGGCTAAAAGGTCAACCTACGAGAGCAATTTCCAGCAGGATGGTGAAAGAGAAAAGGGAGCAAGTAGCTCTGAAGGTTGAGCAACTCAGAGGGAGTCAACTTTAAGGTTCAGGTAGGAAGGATAATCCTTCCAAGCCAGTTAATAAGGATTCAAGGTACGATATGGCCATGCAGGATGCTCAAAAGAAAGAGACTTCTAGGAGAATGCTTAGAGGCAGTGAGTCTTCAGATACAGGTCATACCATCATGGCAGGGATAAAGTTTGTGTCAGAGGGAGTAGCCAATCAGGCATATTGGAGAGCAGGAATGGTAGTGGATTTGGTAGAAAAGATAGAGAAAAACATAGGTGGGAGAAGTACCTTCCTCGCTAAGAGGGAGTGTTGATTTTTTGGTAGAATCAGACATGTACATCCACATAGGCATGTGTTTTTCATGTGGAAGTAGTAAAAAATATTCTATTCTTGAGTTTACTTTAGTTATAAGGAATTAATTAAAGTAAAATTGTATTTATTAGTGAATTGAGTTATTCAAGGACATGATTAGCATGTATCATGTAATCTAAACCTTAAGTGGGTGTGAGAAGTAATATCAAATGTAGATCACTTTGAATATTAGAAATAGATTATAACTCACGATTATAAAAGTACGGTTGGGGTATAGGAGAAGTCACTTTTAGAGAAAGTCACTTTGTGAGATACCAAGGTAGGGACTTGTGTGAGATACACTTGTGAGAGAATTGGTGAGAGAAAAAGGTTCATGATAGAAAACAAGGAATTTTTCTAGTAAGGAATGTAGGAGAAACGAATGAATTTTTCTTACACTAGAGTGAGGAGATATCACTAGTTGGGTGAAGAGGGTTCATCCAAGTATTGATGAGAGGGTTGGATAAAAAAATATAATGATTCAATATCTTTATAGGTGGAGAATGAGTTCCATATAGAGGCCATACAGGTCAAGGAGGAGAGAGAGAAGAAGTAGTCACAAGTGGTTTTCAAAGGATACAAACCAGAGGAAAGAAAAGAGTCATACATACCTTGTCATACGGGATTTTCTCACACATTTGTGGGTATCAGAGGAGATAGGAGTGGATATATGTGGGTAATAGAAGGGAAAGGTAGGGACATCTTCGGGATAGAGAAGGTAAAGTCGCAGATGCATTGAGAAACATGTTGGTATAAGGTCGTATAAAAGCACGAGAGTTTCCAGTTTTTTCTACAATATATAATTCTCTCAGTGGTCCATTATCCCTATTATGGAAGCCCTGATTTTACCTTAATAAAAGAATCATTGCATTCATCTTCCCTCTAGGGTTTTTCTAGGTGTTTACTTGAAATTATTTTTGTTCTTATGTGCTTGATGTGGTTTCTTTATCTATTCTTATTCTACATGTTTTGTTGAGTAACCTATATGTACTTTGATTTAGTAAATATATGTTGCTTGGAATTAACTTTTTGGTGCTAGGTTGAAGGGAAATATCAACATGGTATCAGATCATACCAAGGGTTGAATCCTCTTTATAAAATCAACAAAATGATCTTGAAATTTCCTATCTATGGCTTCACTCCTAAGAATGCCTCCTCTAGAGTCTTGTCCCCCAATATCCTATGAGGACTCGGTTTTTTCACATATGATTTTGTGTTACACACCTCCTCCCAACGAAACATGGGAAACTCATATTCATGTATCATAGACCTAGTAGAATCAATGATTGATTGATTCTTTCATTTCGCAACCCCATTCAGATGAGGGTTGTATGGAACTATGAGCTCCCTCTTGATCCATGCCTCCTTGTATAAATCCTTGAGGTCATTGGAGGTGTACTCTCTCACAATAACTGACCTTAATAACTTGATATTCTTCCCTGATGGATTCTCCACCTGAGCTCTAAAATCATGAAGCCAACTGAAGACCTCACCCTTGTTCTTCATAAATAAGATCTAGGTTTTCCTAGAAAAGTGATCAATGAATGTCAAATAGTATGACTCTCCCTGCATGGATGATATTGGCATTGGCTCATTCACACATAAATGTATAATACTAAATATCCCCTTGTACCTACTCTCATTTCTTAGAAACGTTTCCTTGTAATTCTTACCAATTGCACACCCTCTACGAACTCCCTCCTACTCAATGTTGAACTCTAGAAGACCTATAAAAATCCCCCTTAGAATAAAAAATTCCTTGTAGTGTAGGTGTACCAACCTCCTATATCATAGCTCACATAGGCTATAATTTATTAATTTTCATGTACCAAATCCTAAATTGGATTTCCCTACAACCTATATAAATTTCCCTATCTAACCCCAATGACCACTATTGTGTCTAAGCTAGGTTTATCTAGACATATGAGTACTTCCCTTCTCTGAAAAGTAACAAAAAAACCCTTGTCCTCCATAGTTAATACTTAGATCATATTCTTCTTCAGTCCTGGTATGTAAAGAACATCCTAGGAATCAAACGGACCTCCTGAATCAAGATGGAACAAAATTGTTCCCTCTCCCTTCACTACATACTTGGCCTCATCACAAAGATCCAGATGAACATGTGAGCCCCTCTCTATTATAATTATAAATATCTCTCATTCTTATATCATATGACAATATGCATCACTGTCCAATTACCATGAACTCTTGGTAGTTGTTCCAGTAGAAAGGAAAGAAACTAGTGAGAAACCCTTCTCAAAATTTGTTGCAAACTCATCTACTTGCATCTATGTTGATTTTGTTGTCTATTTATTTCTTGCTCCCTTATTATTATTTGGACATTGATATTCATAATTTCCATTCGTATGACATGAGAATCACTTTGTTTTACTCAATTCCTTCTTATTTCTTGGCTTCGATGTTCCTCCAACATTGTTACCCTTCTTATTGGAACTATTTCCTTTTACCTTTCTTGTCTTATTGACAAGGGACACGTTCTCATCACTAATTCCCTATACTAATATGTACAACCTTGTACGTGATTGTCACCACTAAGACCCACATATGTACACGAATTTCCTTCTGAAACTTGCGTATATGCAACTGTCTCCAAAGAATATTGTGTATGTACATTATTGTTCCTTTTTCAACTTGTGTACAAATATGTATGACTATAAAACCCTATTTATTCCTTAGTATTTCTCTTTCCCTGAAATCCAACCCTTGATTTATGACTATTTATTATGGATCTACTAATATCTCCTTGCATATCTGATAGATCTGCTATCAAATACTATGGATCTAATATATGTCTTCATCTCAGAGTTAATGCTCTTATACCATGTTGAAATCCCTACTCCAACACCTATGTATATTTTTATCTAGTGATTTCCTTGTTGTAAATCAAATTATAAGCTCACAAAACAACATACACTTGTTGGAATATTCAACTAAAATAAAGATAGCTAAAGCAATACTGGAAACCAAAAATATCAACCACAATACAAAAATATTCTTCCCATTGTTATCACTGAAATTTCGTCTGCAAATGGTTACAGGAATCCAGCATCTCCAAACAGTCATTAGTTCACCCATGGACCAAAAATGCATTTCCAAAAGTCCCAAAACTATACAATCAGCAATAAAATCAGCATGCACTAAGACTACATAGGGAGTGTATGCACATGTGCCATTCAGAAATGCAGGAAAAACCGCACATGCGCACGATGCGCGACTGTGGACGCAAAAAACCACGCATCCCTCAAAACGATGCATTTATGATATTGGTCGGCCTCCCACCTACTTCTGGTTCATCTTCCAAGTCAATTTGACATCCAAATCTCAAATGAATCTGGCTGGGTGGCTGGTCAAAGACCTAAGGGTGCCCTAAATGGCCCCTTGTTCACACTAAAAGTTGGTTGAATAATGCCTCAAAGTTATGCTATAAAAGGAAGCCATGGGTGCACTACATTTTCAAGGAATTCATTTGTATTGTTATACTGTTGATATTCTCTTGGAGGATCCTCTTTCCTCATCAAGAGTATGCTAGCACCATTGCACTTAGCCATTCATATCACCTATATAATGATTGTGCTTTGAATTCTCTTCACCATTTCATTATAGTTCCTCATTTTTAAGAAGAGCTCAATATTTGGGGGTCCAAGAGCCCTCCCTTGGAGGAAGAGGGGAACCAAAGTCTCCCTTTCTCTTCGGTGTTTTCTTTCCACTAATACAATCCTTTCCATTGGTGGCATGAGTCTTGTTTATTCCTTGTTCTTGTGTTCTTATGCACTCTAGTTTAATTTCTTTTATCATTTTTAGTTTACTTCTTTTCTTATCTTTTATGCTTTATACTTCTAACTCTTTCCTTTACTTCTCTCTTTCCTAGCTGACCCAACTGGGCTTGTAAGCACCATTATGTTGCTCATTTAGGTGACAAAAGAGGTGCAACAGATTGGCAACTCCGATGGGGAAAGGTATCAATTTCCTACCCCATTTGGGTTATTTTAGTTCTTCTTTTTGTTTCTTTAACTTGCAGGGATCATAACCGGCCCAAGCCGACCTGGAAAAGGCCAAGTTCAAAGTTAAGCAGAGATAATTTCATCCGAAATTTTCTTCACGATCGTGTAACAGACAGTGCGTGCATGTTTTAACCCACATACACGTATTCAACGCACGTGCGCCAAAACCACTATATTGCTCTGTGCCTTCTACGCACCTGTGCCCATAAATTGATTTCAATTTGTGCATTGGCACTCAGAGCGCCTCTATCTATTTTGAGGCCCATGCACCTATGCAGAAAAACACACATTGTAATCTTTTTGTGATCTATGGAAGGTCCATAGCCTTCTTAAAGTTGATTCCATGCATGTTGTAATCTACACCACACTTACATTCCCTCTCCATATAAAGGGAATAGTCAAAACGCAGGCACTTAGGGGGTTAAAAATCATTATTTTTCCTCTTTTTCTTTCATGTTGCCACATGGATGGCTTGCTTTGATTAAATTTTAAGTTGGAATCATTCTACATCACATATAAAACTTTCATTGGGACTAGAAATTGGATATCAATCGTTGAGTATGCTCTTCTCTTGCACCCCAAAGTGATCTTGAGAATCATAAAGAGGTTGAAGGAAAATTTCATCTCCCTTAAAAAAGACAAAATATTTAGGAGAGGACAACAGCCCCCTCGAGACTCCTCTTAGTTTATTTTTTCAAACACATCTTAAGATTGTAATTGGCCCATACATGGCCACATGCTACAAAGATAGGATAGTGTTGAAATTTACTTTCTTAGATTAAATCGCTAGGGAAGTTTTAAGGTTTTGTAATGGGCCCATACATGCCCACATGTACACAATCTAGGATAGTTTCAAAGATTTCTTAGATTAAATCACATTAGGGAGTTAAAGGAATAGTAAGGACCCACATGTCCACATACTAGTTTCCTAGGGACTTTAAAATTCTGCAAGGTTGTACCAATAACATTTAGTTAATTAGGTAATAAATACTTGTAAGGACCAAGAGAAGTCCACATGCAACAAGGTGACACCTTAATTATTAAAAATATTGGCACACTTTCACTTGATTCACACACAAAGTCACTACTCACTCAGTTTCATCTCGAAATGTGGAGGTTAAAGTAAGCTTCCTCCAAAGGGATTCCGAAACACCCCACCCTTTTCTTGATGAAACTCTCCACTCCCACTTAATTTCAATGAGATTGGCTCACGCCCCCAATCTCTCATACAACCACACCTAAATTTTTTCTAAAAAACTCACTAAGTTTTCCTCCACAAGAGGTGACAAAAGAAATATTTAAGTTTAGGTAGGATTTTGGGGATAGTCATCCAAATAACTCTCTGTTATCTCATTCTCACATCTTCAAACAATAGAAGTTGTCAAATAGGGAACCTTAAATCCTCCAATTCAAGTGTTCCTAACACCATAAGGCAGGGAGATACCCGTGAAGGGTTGAAGGTTGAGGTCTAGTTGTTCTGTGTGTCCCCCCTTGATACACCCACCTCTTGGATGGGATCTAGCCCGTGACCCATTTATTAGGCCGAAAATATAAATGTTGCACTTTGATCGAGGTACCTAGTGACTAAATTTTAGGACATCTACCCAGGTGGCAATTGTGGGGTTATTGGGAAATATTGCTAGCTCTTTCGGGATATGCACCCTCTACCCCTCATTATAACTGATTACTTCATCCTCCACTAGTTACTCTTTCGGTGGCTTCAGACCCCACTATTGAGTGCTATTGGAAGGTCTAGTGTTGTTTGAGAGGAAGGATGTTACATATTTTAGGACACAAGCATTTGTTTTCTTTGTTCTCCCATGTGGACAAAATCCACCTACCCACATGTATGCTTCTTTATCAATTGATTTATGTATGATGTTCTTGTGATTACATATCATTGTGAGATATATTGTGAAGGTCTAAGTTATAAAAAGTCTCTTGTTCATTAATTTCTCTCATCACCATTTGCACACATCCACCTTTCTAGTCGGACATCATAGGGGACCCATAGAACCCCTATCGTTGCAGATGCTTACTAAATATCCCTCCCATTCTAGGGGGAGTTCCTATTCTTTCCAACTCATCGACCATACTTCTCCACACCCCTATGAGTTATACTATCTTGGGATCATCTTTTCTTTGTTCCACTCTGCTTGGGTCCACTTCCCAAGGTCAAAAATCCCCACACTCTCCTTTCCACGGAAGCAGGGGGGAAACTTCTTATCAAATGGGAAGTACAAACCCACCTAGTCCCCCTCAAGGGTCAGGTACACAAAAAACTCACACTATGGATGGAACTAATCCTCCGCCACCACCTCATATGCCATACTTGGCTTCCCTCAACATACCAGATCTGACTAAACTCACCAATGATCCTATATTGCACAACCCCACATGGACAACAATGCCTACCAAACTGCCTTCAGACATCCCCAAGTTTGAAGGAAAACTGGGAGACGATCCCACCAACCATATCATGACCTTTCACTAATGGTTCTCTTCAAACAACATCACGGATGATTATGTTTGATTAAGGTTATTTCAATGTACACTCACTGACCCATCAGCTAAGTGGTATGTAGAAGAAACATTTGGGTCCCATGTGACCTTTGAATTCTTGGCCAAAGCATTCTTGACCTTCTTTCAACTACCAATTCATATGAAAATGGCCTCAAACTACTCTCGGAATTTAAAAAAACCTCCGCCATGCACATCGCTAACCACATTCACGAATGGCGTCAGTGGTGTAGTCTCTGCAAAGCTGAACCTACTCCACAACAATGTCTCAATTGGTTCCTCAAATCACTTGTTTCCCTCCTTGCCAAAGATGTGGCCGCCACCTTCCCCCAGTCTGAAGAAGAATCCATTATCAAGGACCAACAGTGCGAACTCATTTACTCACCATCAGGGTACTTGTATATAGTACTACTTGATGCCTTGAGACTCGTGCCATTCGGTCAAGACAAACCTGGGATGTCTCACTCAGCGGATGGATTGATTGGTACCACTACACACCACAATTCACATCCCCAACAACCACCAATGTATGGAACCCCTCAATATCCACCTACATACGGTAGACCCCCTTATCCACAACCATACCCCTTGACATTTTCTCCGCCCACCAACGGACCACCGCCAACACCCACAATATTCCTTGTAGCTCAACCTAATTCTAGTACCCCCTCCACCTCTGCTTCCACCCTAAGCACTAGTGAAACCACCACGCCTCCCTATGCATCCTACGGATCTTTACCACAACATAATCCATACTTTCCATTTCCTAGTCCCCCCCAGCCTATTCCTTCACCACAAGGACAACCACATGCTAGGGTTAACTTTTTTCAACCATCTCCCGTTCAAAAATACCAAAATTTTGAACAAATGAATATGGCTAATCCATCCCATTAGTCAAACAATGCCAGAAAAAAAGGGAAAAATTGAAACAATAATAATCTCAGACCAGGAGGAAATAGAACCAACCCTAGCAGAACCAACCTGCAGGGGGAAACCAGAACGAAGGGAACTAGAACCCTCAAGGTGGAAATAACAACAAACACCAAGGAAATAAAAACAACAATACTCAAAAAAACTTCCCTTGTGCCCTTTGTGGTGAGTATGGCCATTATACTCACCATTGCCCCCAAATCACAGACTTCAAATGGATGAAAGAATATAGTAATGGAACACATATGACAACCCCGCCTGCCCCCCAGTAGGCCCCACAACAATATGTGTAGCACCCACCCCCAGCCGTGTTGCAAAACTCCATACCACATCAAGGGGTGATGAACACCCAACAAGAGATGCACCCTGGCCCACCACATGCAGGACCATATCACAACCCAGGCACTTTGGCAGATCGAACTATCCTCCTCACTAGTGGGGAAGAGGTCCTACAAATGTGCATTCATCAGTACAGTATGCCCTCTGACCTGAATCCCACTACCTCGGAGGACACCCCAGTCACGACTGGCCCACCTTTGATGATTTCGCACCCTAATACTGAAACACCTCTTCGCATCCCTCGCATCCCATTGCGAAGGAATGTCCACAACCCTCAAGATAGGGCAGCCCACAATTATAGTTTGGTCGACGACTTGGCCCAATCCCCTGCTGCCATGTCAGTATTAGAAGTTATTCAAACCTGTCCTACTCAACGGAAGTCATTACTATCCACTCTAGGGGCAGTTGACCCTGCCAATACTCGACTCATCACATTTGATCTCGATAGTGGAGAACCTCATATCCCCACTCTTATCGCTTTTCAAATACTGGTTAAAATCCAGAACATCACCATTCACCACTACATCATTGACGAAGGTGCATCCACATGCATCATGTCCAAAAACATTTGGTAGAAACTTGGCTCTCCAGAGCTAATACCATCCGTTATTACTCTGAGGGCTTACGACGGATGACCCTCATCTCTCGAGGCGCTCTTCCAAAATGTCTCCATTGAACTCGGGGGAAAAACTATCCTTATTGAAATTAAGGTTATTGATGCCCCACTCAACTACAATATTTTGTTTGGTCATAGCTACATGTATGCTATGAAGGCAGTTGCCTCTTTTGTTTTCTGAACGATGATGTTTCCCCAAAACAGAAATATCATTACCATTGATCAGGTATCACATTATGAGCCTAACCCTTCATCCAACATCGAAAACATCCTCCCTTTCGTCCACACTAATCCATATGCCTATCCAATCATCTATATGGGCCCCATAATTTTTAAGGACCCATCCTTACTAGGGACATACCACGGAGCACCACGACTCATCCATCCTTCCGCACAAATATGTGTCGTCTCCACCAAAGGAACTACAACTGAAGATACTCTCCCTCCCACCGAGGCCCCTTTCATCCCTAATGTCCCACTAGTCACAAAACTCCTTCCTAAGGAAACTCCTCGACCTTTTTCAACTCTACCCATTCCCAATATTCCCCTCCCCCAAGGCCATATCCCGGTTTGGGAAACAGTCCCCCAAGATATTACCCAAATACCTTTCTTTTACCCCCCACAAGGTGTACAAGCTTTTCGAGTAGCCGCAATTATCACCCTTCCTAACATGGTGTTGGAAATCCTAGTATGGTATCCACATCCACCTGAGATGGTCCCTCAACCATCCCTCCCTCCCCAAATAGAAGGAATCCCGATGCATATTCCCATACTTACCCCCACTGTCCCACCCCCAACCCCACTCATTAGCACCCCTCCTACAGCTGGGGGCAGACGAAAAAAAGAAGGAGCCCACTGATCCATTTCCCCCACATGTCCAACTRCCTTGTGYGCTATGTGAGAAAGACGAACACCCCACCAACAAGTGCCCATCTCTCCCTGAGTTACGTAATCTCATTCAACTCCCTCGAGCACCACCACTGCTCATCGCTTCCTCCAGTACTATCGCTATCTCCCAKAACACAAGTAGCAAAGGACTGTGAACCAAATTMTCATGTGCCATCTATTCATAATATGGCCATTATACACACCATTTTACAGCATTACCTCAGTTTCGGTAGACTCTAATAGTTGTACGCCAGATCTTTCAGCAATAACCCACCCCAACACATGTCACCAACATCCATTATGTCATGACCTCATTCAATGAATGTATGAGATGTCCTTGCTCTCTATGAAAATTACTTGATCAATTCACATATCAATGTCCTATGATCATTGAATACAGGCGTCGCCAACTGGCCCTTATTCAAAATCATACACCCCCTCCTCCAGCAGAACTAGTAAGTACCCTTACCCCATCACTTTATATGTTTCATATATTTTCACCGGATCTTGAGGCACTCCCTACTCTCCCATGGTTCCTAGATGATTTATATGAGGATTTACCCCCAAATCCCCCCAATTCTCCAATTCATTTCCCCATGGAAATTCTACGCCCGACTACCATTTTCAACCCACAATATCTCGATATTTGGTTTATCTCGAGCGAACCATCACAACCTCCTTACGATACCCCCTCTACATCATCACCACCATGCAAAAACCCCACGATGACAGTCACCAAAGTCACTCCTTTCGATCCCCTATATTCTCGACAGTTTCACTGTGACGAATACATCCTTGAGGAGTTAACTAAACTCGATTGCCCATGGGACACGCTCCACCGCAGAGCACTTTTTCCTTCATAGGAATCCATTGGTCCTTCTAACCAAAACCCCAGCTATGCAGTCAAAACCAAATATTTTCTCCCATCAGGGCATATAGATTGGTTCAAAAACCCTATCCCTGCCCCCGATGCTTTCGAAGAAGGCAATATGGCCAATATTTCCCCCACCATCAAAATCGATATTTCCATCACATCTGGAGTCATAGAGGAAATTACCATTGGCACCACATGCTCTCCTAAAGAAATCACCACCTACAAAACTCTCTTCTAGGAATACCGGGACATCTTTGTCTGGTCCTACATAGAGATGCCCAGCCTTGATCCCTCTATTGTTGAACATCATATCAACACCTGGCCTGATATCACACCTGTCCATAAAAAACAATGTCCGTTACACCCATCCAAAGCAACGGCCATCAAGGCCGAAATTGACAAATTACGCATTGCAGGGTTCATATACCCCATCGCATATATGTCATGGGTCTCCAACCCTATCCCTGTCAACAAAAAATAGGGCACTATCCGTGTTTGTATATAATTCCACGATCTCAATCATGCCTTTCCCAAAGACAACTTTCCAATGCCCTTTATTGACCAAATTATCGATGATTATGTCGTTCACGAGGATCTGTCCTTCATGGACGGTTTCTCTAGCTACAACCAAATTCAAATCCACCCAGCCGATCAGTACAAAACCACATTCACCACCCCTTGGGGAACTTTTGCATATCATGTCATGCCTTTCAGCCTCAAGAACGTAGGAGCAACTTTCCAATGTGCCATGACATACATTTTTCATGGTCTCGCTCAAATCATTCTCTCCTACTTGGACGATCTCACCGCTCGCTCCAAAAAATGCACTCAACATCTTAGTGATTTACGAATCATCTTCCAACGGTGTTGTCAATACAACATCCACTTGAATCCCCTCAAGTGCAAGTTCTGTGTCACAATTGGCCACCTCCTTGGGTTTATCGTTTCCCAACGTGGCATTACATTTGACCCCCTCAAGGTCCAAGCCATCACGGAAATTCCCCCACCACAGAATTTACGCCAATTGTAGAGCCTACAAGGCAAAGCTAACTTTTTACGCTGCTTTGTCCCCGATTACGCCACTCGAGCACATGGTTTCCTTCACCTCTTACATCATGATATCCCATTCCAATGGGATGGACATGCCCAAAATGATTTTGATGATCTCAAAATGACCCTCTCCAATGCCCCGTTTATTAGTCCACCCGACTATAATCATGACTACATCCTCTATATCTCGACCTCAACCATCTTAGTAGTAGGAGTTCTCATCCAACTAGGGGACGATGATCATGAGCATGTCATTTACTACATCAATAAAAATCTTTCAGGGATACCCCTGAAATACAACCACGAAGACAAACTAGCTCTTGCAGTTGTCCTCACCGTCCAAAAATTACTCCATTACATCTTGCTTCAAACTACCAAAGTTGTCACAGATTCCAACCCAATGCACTACTTGCTCAGCCACCAACAAATCAACTGAAAATTTTCCCGATGGATCATTATCCTTCAGGAGTACGACCTCAAATTTTCAACACCGAAGAGCAAGAAATCCCTCATCCTCACTGAAATCATTACGACATTTCCCTCCGATACTACCAGTACCCTCGTGAATACCGACTTACCCGACGAGCATCTCTTATCCATCCCCTTAGATAACCCATGGTATGAAAATATTCTCGTCTACCTCCAAACACATAAATTTGGAAACCACCTTTCCCGAGATGATCGTCGACGCATTCGTCACTAGGCCCCCCTCTACCTACTTATTGGTGATATCTTATATCGGCACTGAGTCGACACTGTACTTAGCCGATGTTTGGGTTCAACAACCACTAAAAAAGTAGAGTATATGACCATCATCGGCCTCCTTGTTGAGGCTCACCATCATCATATTCGTCACCTTAGCATTACTATATTCCCAACTCGTTGTCCTCCAGCTCAAGAATGTGTACCGTGTCCGCGATCCTTGCCTCTTTTTCAAATACCTGCAAGTTAGACTTTTATCTCGATATTTGGATTCCATTACATTTACACATATTCCAAGACAACTTAATCAAATAGAAGAAAACATGGATAACCCAGTGTTAGATTGGCATTTATCACATCAAGTTACCAGTACGCATACATCACACATCAATAATCTGTCACAGCATATAAATTAGACATCATCATAAAAAAACACTAAAAAACAACATATGAAAGCACCACAAAGATCCCAAAATGGATATCCATCTATATATATATATATTGGTCAATGTCTCATCAGTGTTTACAAAAAATAATATACAAAATATACCATTCGTAGGTAGGTGAACCACCTTACCCCTATAGATACACAAACGGTTCCACCTCACCACATACAAAATGGGCTCACCAGCCTATATCGGTACAAAAAATACTTAAACACAGAAGCACTCATGGTGCCTCTAGAGCTCCTCCACCTAGCCCTCTCTCTGGAGGAGGGGCCCCACCAGTTAGGGGTCCCTCGGGTCCTGGAGGCAGTATCCCATTCATCGTCACCCCCGCTACATCCCCTCTTTGAACCATGGTCCTCCATGCCACCAGAACACCCACACATTGTTCCAGGACTCCCTCATCCAATATCCATGACCACATGCCCTTAGGAACTCCCTGTAGTACAGCCTCCAAGTGGCGATGAATATCCTCGAACTCTCCCCCAACCTCTGTCGGAGGAGCATGCGATGGACCTGCACCGGGGTCATCAAAACGACGTTCCCTGGACACTCTCTCATCATCAACATACCTTGCCCCAACATCTTCACAATGTCATCGTTGTCCTACTTGCAACTCTCCTCGTGGAGGTCTCACCGACCCCTGACAAGCCGATGCCCTAACCAACTCAACCTCGCACCCGCACGGTCCCACATCTACACATACAACAAACAAATGGTAGCACCAGCATCCATCTATACATAACACACATGCTATACTATCTAAAAATCAAATCATCAACAATCACATCATACCTCTATGGTTGAACACCTCTCCTAGAGGTAACACCATCTCTGGATCACCCTAGAAGTCCACCTGAAAATACGGATACTACAATATAATCTGCAACATCTGCCACCACACCTAGACAACCTTAGCCATGAAGTAATGGCCACCCTCCCCACCACCATGACGAAC
>ML794422.1:19102-33046 GCA_009831015.1 Picea engelmannii | reverse complement strand
TTTACATCAGCAAAGAGAGGCTTAAAGGAGAAGGTAAAAAGTTGAAGCCAATTTGATATGGTCCCTTCAAGATTGTTGACAAGATTGGTAACAATGCTTTTCGTTTAGATTTGCCTCCTTATATGCAGATGTATGCAGTTGTTAATGTTGAGAATTTGAAGTTTTATGAGCCTCCATTGATTGATGATGAAGGAGGGCATGTACAGATTCCTTCCATTGATGATTTCTCTCTAGATTATCTAACAGAACTGCAGGAAGACACCATCCTTGAAAGGAGAATGCGAACTTCGAAGTGAGGAAATGTGGAGTATTTGCGAATTGGTCTTAAAGGGACAAATCCAAGCAAGGCCAAGTGGATTGAGGTTGGAAGGGTGAGGTAAATTTACCCTCATCTTCACATAGACTGAGATAGTCTTTTGGTGGTCCAAAAGCTTCCCAATGGGGAGGTGTGATCAGGGGATGAAATTTTGCTCAATTTTCAAAGTGCTCGGAATGCGACGAAAACAGTGCCATTGCATCCGTATCGTCTTCCTGATTCCGGAGGTATATTTACTTTCTCAAACGGAGTCCGTATGGAGACGATATCGTGATCTGTTCACCAAGGCAAACAGGCAAAAATTTTAGATGTTGACTGTACCTTTCCGTATAGTTCGTACAGTCTGTACGGTGATGTGGCAGGGCCGTACCATCCGTACGATGATGTGTCAGGTGGATGACATGGCACACTTGCATTGGTTGATGGTTTTCAAATCAGTGGATGACACGTGTCATTGGTGGCCAATGGTGTGAGGACATGTGGCCCAATCCCTTGGCGCCACGTGTCGCTCGTTGACTAGCTATTTGGTTATATAAAAATTTGTTGAGGTCCGTGGGGTTCGACCCCTGGACCTCCCCTTTATGTAAAGACTTCATAACTCTCCGCTAACCAACGTGTTGCCCTTTGTTCCTTGATTATTATGCCAACACATATGTATTTAATGTTGATTAATGTTTGAATGGAAAGGGGGGTCGGGCCGGGGCTTAGCCCCGACCCACGGTCGTTTGATCCACATATGACCCAACACATAAGTTATAACTCGACCAATTGGCGCGTGAATTGTATTGTATTGTATATAATATATATACCATTGTGTGCGGGGGTTTGAACTATAGCCCGTTATATATATATGCGCATGGTTGTTGGTGCGTGGGGTTTGGATAGCCCACGATTTTTACATTTGCATATGCCCACGACCGGAGCGGGAGTTACACGGTTGTAACGGGTCTAACCACCATTTTTCCAAGCCGATGGTCATATGTGCCATACGCCCAGGTGCCGAGGCGGTTAGGGGCTGGCGCGCCCTTAACCGTTCTACGGTTTGCATCATTGGCGCAGTTGCGCCCGTTGTTGGGTTTTTATGCTTAAAAGAGCGTGTGAGCCATGTTCATGCAAGAAGGGTACAAATTGTAGAACCAGAGACAACAAGCTTGAATAGGGAGACTTCCAGGAGGCCTAACTTCTTCATTTTTCAACCGATTGAGATGCCGAAAGAGCCCAGACAGGGGTTTTTGGACACTAGGAAGCCATTGGAGCAGTCAGTTTGTCAATTTGAGAATTGTAAGACATGTTTTTGAGAACGTTTTGAGAAATTAATAATAATGATCCATTGGAAGCTGGACCAGGAGATGTAGCCCAGAAGAGGGGTGAACTCCTTTATCAATTGTTGTGCACATGTGTTTATGTTCAATATTTATGCTACTGTCTATGTGTAATTTGCATAAGTAATCCTTTATTTTATGTGTTGCAAACTGATCCTTTTGCTTTAAACACATAACATTTCACTTGCAATAATTTTTTTCAAGTTTTTCAAGTCTTCTTCAATTTTAGATCACCTTGAGCCATTAGTTTTGAGGTAGTGTAGCATTGAGCAAGATTTACACCTCTTATGAAGCTAATATTTGGGTATTTTTCACCATTGTATACTCAACATTGGAGAGTGATAGCTCTATTTTTTTGAGGGATCAAAGGACCCTCCCTTAGTAGGAATAGGGTATTCATTTTCCCATATTTCTCCTCTTGGTGCACTCAATTCGAAAATTCGGTTCTATTGGGTAACCATTTCATTTGTTCAATTTCATGCATCACTTCTTTATGTTAGTTTATTTTGTTTCTCATTCTTATTTTTTATTTTCTTGCTTTTTATCTTGTTCTCTAACTTGCAAGTCCACTAACTTGCTAACCATCTTTCTGTTATGCCTTGTTAGCTTACCAGGGTAGTTAAGGGACTCTCTTTTTCTCACCCTGGTGATAAAAATTCCCATACATATTGGTGACCATAATAGGGATTGGAATCCATATCTATCCTAAAGTGGGCTATTAGAGTTTTTATTCTCACTTTCTAATGTTTGTAGGGTCCAAAACCAGCCTAGCCTACCCTTCAGACACTTCAATTCAACCCTGTGTTGGTTGAATTCATTTCAAAAATTTTGGCCCGCCATTTCTATGTGTGTGCGCAAGTTCTGGACGAACAAACACGTTGACTACGTATAAATTTATGGATTTTTTATAGGAAAATCCACACGGACTGCACAATTTTCGGGTCAAAACCCACACGGATCCACGCAACTAGGCAAAAAAAAAAATCATAGTAGCTTACATTTATTTTATGCACTTTGTAAAATCCCCAAAAGTAAGGCTTGGGATTCATTCTTGCATATATAATTTAGTCACACATATACTTCTATGAGGATGAAAAATAACCACAATATATTTTGATTTCCTTGGTTGCCACATGGATGGCTTAAAGTTAAGCATTTGAATTTCATTAAAAGATTTTTATTTTACAAAAACATCACATTAATTCAGGACTAGAAGGATATTTAAACAATATTGGAGTATGCTCTTTCCTCACACTATTGTGTGATCTTGGAAATCAAAAAAATATATTGCTTGAAGAAACCTTCATCTCCCTTTAAAATCAATCATTTTAGGAGAGGCCAATACCTCTTAGTTTGCTCATTTTTTGCAACTAAAATAAATCATTTTTGGAGAGGCCAATACCTCTTTAGTTTTCTTTGTTGAAACATAATCTAAAAGGTTTATAAGGGCCCATAGATTCCCACATGTGCACAATATTGTGATAGTTTCAAAATTATCGAGTAAACAACCTAGGAAGTTTAAATCATTGTAAGGACCCATACATGCCCACATGTGCACAATCTTATGATAGCTTCAAATTATCGAGTAAACAACCTACGAAACTTAAAGCATTGTAAGGACCCATACATTCCCACATGTTCACAATCTAGAAATAGTTTCAAATATTTCTTAGATTAGAAAACATACTAGGGAGATTAAAACTCATAAGTAAGGACCCACATATCCACCATGCTAGTTACTTAGGCATTTTTCAATTTCAGCAGGGATTGTTTGTGAAACATAGTAAGTTATAAGTAAGAAAAAATTGTAAAGAACCAAGCGATGTCCACATGCCAAAAATTTTCTCACTTAACTTATTAAAATTCACCACTCACCATCACTTCTTGCACACATCACATATTCAAAAGGTTTTTTACTAGGTACTTGAAATTGTAGTATGCTCTTCTCCCCGCACTCATAATAGATCTAGGAGGATAAAAAAGGATTCATTTATTTAGTAAAAATATTTGTGTGCACACCAATTTTAATCAACGATCTTGGCCCATGACTCCAACCTCACAACCCACTTTCACATCCTAAAAGAAACAATAATCAACACATTTTATAACCTCCACGGGAGGAACAACAAAAGAAAATTGTAGTCTAAGTCACAAGTTTTGGGATAGGTATCCAAATAACTCCCCATTATCCTTTTCGCATTGAAAACTTAGAAAGTTGCGAAATAGGGTACCAAAATCCTCCTAATCAAGCATTCCTACACCATAATGTAGGGAGACACCAGTGAAGGGTTGAAGGCCGAGGTCCAATTGTTTTTTGCATGCCTCCTTGGGTCACCCAACCCTTAGAAAGCATCCATCCTATAACCAATTTTTGAGGCCAAAAATCTAAATGTTGTGCTTGATCGAGGTGAATTAGTGGCCAAAATCTAGGTTTTATCTACCTAGGTGGCAGTTGTGGGCTGCAATCACACCTTAATAAAATTTTGAATGGTTGTTTGGAAATATCGCCATTCCTTTCAGGATATGCACCCTTCACCCCTGATTATAATGGATTATTCATACCTTCACTAGCTCCTCTTTCGGTGGATTCATGCCCCACTTTTGAGTGATTTTGGAAGTCCCAGTTATTTTTTAGAGGAAAGACGATAGGTCTACTAGGACATGTGCATCTTATTTTATTCCCCCACATGGATAAAAACCCAAACCATCTTATATTTTTACTTGTTTATGTATGATTAACATTGAATGATTACATATAACTTTCAAAACATTGTTGAGATAGTTCACATTTACTGAAGCACTTGTTCATTTATTCTTATCACTACCACTTGCACACATACACATATAGTCCAGAACCATAGGGGAATGACAACATCCCCGTCGTTCTATACACCTGAAAACCTCCCCCCAATATTGGGAGGTGTTCCTAATTTGGCTAACACATCATCACAACTAGCACACACACCATTGAGTGCCACTATTTTAGGATTATCTTTGCTTGGGTCCACCTCGCTAGGCACCACTATCTAGAACACTCCACCCATCTAGTAGCCCTTCCTTATCAGGAATTGTATCTCCAACCATGAACCACCATGACATGACCACAAAACCTACCATATATAATTCCATCCTCTTCTTCCCAGTTAGGACAAACTTGGAACCCCTCTCCTAGTTCTATTTTCCATCTACAACACACAAGGAGTAACAAGAGAAACACCTACTATCAACACCCATGGCATGGGGGAAATTCTTATACATATGGGGGAAATCATAGTTCCCACCAAAACTACAATAAAACCAATCATAAATGTACCACCCCTGGATGGACTAATCACCCTTTCCCATTTTGTGAGCTCCATGGTCACCCAAACCATCAGTGCCCTAAACTCACTCTAGATCTAGTCCAAGCAGTTTGTTTGGAGCACACGAAGCACAATAAAATTCATATTTCTCCTTACACTACTTTGACACACCCCCTCCCCCAGTGTGCACCCATTAATCCACAAGGTGAGGTTACATGCACATAAACATCATTTGTTACCCCTCACATGGGTAATTCCTCCTCAAACCCAATCTACCTCACAACTAGGGAGAAATCATATAGACTTGGGGGCACCCCTTCCACCTCTAGTACCACAATGTCTACTATACCTTATCCTTGTAAGTAAAATGGAAGTGCATACCAAAACCCATCATGGGCCATCACCCTTGATTGGGATCAGCTTATCCAAGAACAAATACCATCTTCTACCCCGTTTCAAATACAGTTCACCATTAACACCTTTATAGTTTATCGATGTATTATAGATGATGGGGAATCCTCATGCATTATTTCCTCATCATATTGGAACCAACTAGGATCCCCTACTATTATCCCATCGATGACTAAGATAAGAGCCTTTGATGATAGAATTTGTTACCCCTTAGGGATATCACCTAATATCCCCAATGAGTTAGATGGTAAGACGGTTTTGATCAATGTTGTTTTCATGGAATGTCTGATGGATTGAAATATTCTCTTGGGACGTGATTTCATCTATTCCATGAGTGTTTTTATGTCTTCCCTCTTTCGATTCATGATATTCCCACATGAGGGATTCATCATCACCATAGATCAACTCTCCTACACTGATCCCCCCCTAAGGATTCTCATAATATAATCTCACATCATGTTTCTCACATTGAGTCCATGCACTATGTGTCCACTACCACTAGTCATGCAAATTCCACTCCACCCAAAAATGAGCCCATCGCTCTAGAACCACCTCCTCGCCACTTAGGCTTGGAGGCTAGGAAAATTTGTTCATCCTTGGCGGCATCCATGCATGTTTCTTCCCCCAAAACCAAAGAAACCATCAAATATGAACTACATTCTTCCTAGAAGATGAAGAATTATTTGAAGCCACTACTTCTTCTAGGGATTCTAGTGATAACCTCCATCTAGGTTCTCCTATCACTGTTGGAAGGGTCCTAACAATTCAATTGGTGCACCCTCTAATATTATCTCCCTTGATAAGGTCATTACTCCCTATCAAATAAGATCATATATTGTTGTTGATAGGGATATCAGGGACTCCAATTCCATGATGACCAATCATGTCCACATAGGATATGTTTCCACATAGTTTAAAATACCAAACCCTACAATAGATATTACACAAAATAATGGATCTGATACAATGTTTCAAATCCTCTTTTTTGGATGTTCAACTTTCAATTGTCTGTTATTTTACCTTTGGTCCATAATCTTAGGTATTTGGCAACAACCCTTCCCCCGGTCCTCATATCATAATACAGGGGGAAATACCACTTCCCACCTTGGTCCCATAAGACCTAGTTCTCGACACAACACCAACTCAAAATATACCCTTCATGGGAACCATTATAGCACCACCTTATGTCCAGTACCCCCAAACATCATGTGATTACAAGACACATGGCCTAATCGGAATGATCCACCAAGCTAGTTTCATTACTTCTTGTGGAAAGGCCCCCTTAGCCTTGGTCATTTTTAGTTCCCCCATAGGGAAACATGGCCTCCATTAGGGAGTGCATTGTTTGGGAACCCATGGTTCCTCGACCTTCTTTAGGGAGTTCCTTTCTTAGGAACCCATTGCTCTGTAGCCTCCCTTAGAGAGTGCCTTGTTTGGGTACCCATGGTTCCCCGACCTCCTTTAAAGAGTGTCTTTCTCAGGAACCCATTGCTTTGTGGCCTCCCTTAGGGAATACATTTTTTAGGAACCCATGGTTCCCCAACTGTTGGGCCCGAGATATGATCACTTTCATGACGGTTATTATACACTTTTTACACTTGTACATATGTGTTTTTCATACTTTAAAGGAGATTTTTGAAGAATTTCATGATAAAATGGTATGATCGCCATAAGGTATGTGTAATTCATGTTTAATGATTGAATCAAGTATAATTCATCATATTTTATGATTTCTAAGAGATAATTCACATTTTTCTGGTGTTATAGGGGAAAAATGCACTATGTTTCAAGTTCCGCCACTTGATCTGACACTCGTTCTGGCACTCAATCTGGCACTCTGTCCAGCACTGTGTATTGCACAAAAACGTAGGGTGACTTGGTGGTTAAGATATTGGCGGCTAGTGACGGGAAAATTGGGAACGTGGGTTTTGTTCATCCTTGCCCCCTCCAGCTACTAAGCTCCATACAACTCAACTTTAGTTGTCCAAAGAGGGCAATTATTGGCTCGCTCCATTTTATCAATTAGGGAATCATTTATTGTAATTTGCGAAAATTAGAAGTGGTTCGACCCTCCTGTGGTCGACCACTTGGTCTGTAATCTTACAAATACCAATAGGATGGTCAGATGATAGTTAACCAAGTAGCATAAGCATTAGAATTGTTAGAAAAACGATTTTACTCTGTTTTGATATTTTACATTGCCATAATTATGCCAGAACTACGTTTTCAAGTTTTAATAGTGATTTCGTCTTGTTAATCTCGTGGTTTGTTTTTAGAGAGTGACCACGACTTGTTGGGGGGGGGGGCACCAATAGTCTGGTAACTATCTTCATGTTTATTTATGCATTTCTTAATTTAATTGCTCATGTTTTTTTATTGTGTTAACTAGTTTGTTGTAGTTTAATTGTTTTAATTGTTTTGCAGGTTAGAATGATGAGATGTATTAGCATGCACTGATATTGTAGACTAGGAACAAACTTACAAGTCTCTATACTAACCCCATGTGCATTTAGATGTTAGATCATGCTTTGATTTATGATTTTATAGTCTAGTTTAAAACAGAGTATAATTAGAATAGAACAAAGTTTGATTTGGGTTTTCTTTGACAAGGATTGATGGATGGATAGAGTTAATTCCAGTTTTTTATTATAGATTGTTTACTTCAGTTTTATATAGATCTCATTTAATTAGTTTTTGGTTAATGTATATTGTTAATTTACTTTCATAGTTTAATTTTTGTTTTCAATTATTTCCTTATTGCAGTTTGAATGGTTAGAGTAGACATAGCATAGTTTTATTTTACGCAATTTCCTTTCCTAGAATTAAAATGCAATTAAATTTCTTAGTTAAATAATGATGATCTTGTTATGTTGTTGATGGTTTATACATGAATATGCAGGGTATTTAACATTATTTTTTTCATGGATAAATTCTCACTGGATTGTTTAATCCATACCTTCCATTTTTCCATTGAGATTAGTGTTGAGCTTATACCATTGGAATTGTCCTTTGTTGTCAASTGCCATCACGATATTATCTGACACCGAAGACATTCACACAACCACCAACATTATATTTGAATTGTCATAGGCTAAAGAATAGTTTTCTTKCTTTCATAGATATAGTTTCTTTCTTTCATAGCTTAGAAAATAGTTTTATTACTGGTGTAGGATAGATAGATTTTGCTTCGATAGATTAGACAGTAGTTTGCTTATCATAGATTAAGAATTATTTGTTAGTATTTCTTTCTTTCAATAGAATAGATTTCCTTTCATGCATTACATTGAGCATTTAGTCCAGTTGCCTCTTAGATTTCCTTTCATGCATTTGAAATAGTTTTGCATTAAGCATTTAGTCCACTTGCCTCTTAGGCTAGATAACTGTTCAATGAGAAGTTTTACTTTGATTGCTTGTAGTCGTTAGTTTCCTTTTCTTACTTGTCTTTTTCTTTAGTAGGTTAGTTAGGTGCCTTTGTTTACTTGTATTTTTCTTTAGTAGGTTAGTTAGGTGTCTTTGCTTGCTTGTCTATTTTCTTTAATAGTTTAGATAAGTTCTTTTGCTTACTTGCTTATTTATTTGCTTTCATAGGGTAGTTTCTCATTGAATGTAGTTTGGCAAGTTAAAGAAGTTTTATTTTGTCATTTTCTTATTATGCTTAGTATTTTTCCTTTGTTTATTGTTGGACTAGTTTTCTTTACATAGGGTTTTACTTGCTTTCTTAGGAACTATCCATCGACCCTTGGCCCAAAAGTACTTAGGTTACCTAGTTTCAATTTTCTTAGTAGGGTTTGCTCATTAGATAATATTTGCTTGAGTAGATTATCCTTAGATAGCTTCCTTCCTTAGTTAGATTATACTCCTACCAACCTTCTACCTTTGACATATATTTTTCTACAACTCTAAGTTTACTTAGCCCGGGTTGACAATTTAATTGAGGGTTTTTACTGTGTTTTTAGTACATATATAACACCCATCATAGACCACCTTCAAGGAGTTCCTTTTTCAGGAACCCATCATTCCTTGGTCTCCATTAGGGAGGGCCTTGTTCAAGAACCCATAGTTCCATGAATTCCTTCAAGGAGTGCCTCTTTCACGAACTCTTGGTTCCCTGACCTCCCTTAGGGAGTTCACTTTTCTAGGAACTCATCTTTCCATACCCTCATTTAGGGATTACCTCTTCTAGGAATGCAATGTTCCTTTTCCTCCTTCGAGGGGCACCCAAAATTTTCATCAAGGGACCATTTTTCCAACCAATGTCAAAATCTCAGGTACGCTTGCTCACTATCATTTATATCAAAAAACTATCATATGTTCTTTATCATCATATATTTTTCACTTCGGGTATTTGATGTTTGTGTGTGTAGGTACTTGGTACAACAATATACAACCCATTCAATATTGGCCACCCTATGGCCCCTTCAGGTATATGTTCAATACTGACATGCACTCACGCCCTTTGCAAATAGTTGCATATCCTAGTTACACCCCTTGAAATTTATCCTTAGAATACCCACACTTGGATCTGCGGTTCCATCACCTCCATTACATTCAGGTACCATAATCAGGTAGCATTCTCACCTCTCTGAGTTGTCCCACATATATTTACCCCTTTCAATATTGACACTCATGTTGTTCTATCCATTAGGATCGGGAGTCCTGGTAGTGTTACACCCTAGAGTAAGAACCTCATACTTCTTCCCCATCATCATTATAACCACCCCATTATGGACTCCCACATCATGTTATATTGCATTAAATGCACCTCTGCATTATCATTAACCCTCCATATCATCCAACATCATTTTCCCATCTGCAAGTTCATCCTCCATTCATCTACCCAGTACAAAAACTAACCCATGCCCCCCCCACCCTTCATCAGTTACATCCCAAATACTTGCACCCCAAGAAATCCAAGCCATAATTCATTGGGGAACCCATTTATATACATGTACTTTCAAATCCATCATTCTTTGTTCATTTGGTAATTGTATAAATAAAATTTCAAGTTTCAACAGGTAGAATAGATTTTTTTTCATCGCAATCGATGGTGTATTTTTCATTGGGACACAACAACCCATCTCTCCCTTGGTTGGAGAATTTCATTTTCATCACCATATTTGCAAATATATCCATATCATGGAAAAATATCGACTACTGTTGATACCCTTGTCCCAAATATTTTTATTCTTACCTATCATCCACTCTTTTGTATTCTCATCCATTCAACGCAACTTACCTAATATCTAGTTGTCCCCCTGACACCATATCATATTTTACGGATTTCTACCATCATCCCATTTTCCCCCAACAAATAGAATTTCTTACGTCCCATAGAGTTTGAGCATCGTCAATGTCACCAATTCATCCATATTTCCCACATACAATTTATGATACCATTTTGATCAAATCGATGTCAAGAAGCCCTTTTCTTCTTACAATCATGTCCCTTCCTTGTTGATGTCAGCACAAGTTTCTAGGAAGGTGGAAATATCTTGGCTCTCATTCCAATATCAATAACCAGCCTCAGATGGAACACAAAGAGTCATTATTTCTTTCTAATGTCGGTTATCACCGTAACATTTGAATAAAAAAAAGTTTCATGTTACGATGGGTCTTACTATCTGACCATTGCAATTTTCATTAGCATCCAAAGACCTATGAATTTTATAGACCATGAATGCCTCTAATTCATTCACCACTTGATTCAGAGCTAGTTCATTCCCCATAATAGTCATTTGTCATTATTGATGCCCCCGAGGGCGATGAAGATATCCATTTCATCAAAAGTTTTCAGTTTCACTCATATTGTTTTGGTTTAATGACATGAGCATGGGGGATACCTGCCTCAATTATAAAAAGATATAAATTTATATTTCAGTTTTCAGAGAATTTTTTACACTACTATGAATCCCCTCTTCCTCCAATGGGATGCTCCTACCATCTCTCGTCAACAATATCTACAATTCTCCTATTTGTTACAACAATTTAAGTAGAAAGAAACATTGATGTATTTCAGCTATATGTATGATACTAACCTCACACATAAAAGGGAATCTATTATCACCAAACAATTTATCATACAAATACATACAATGGATGAAAAACCCAACACAACATACTATCAATAATTATGGAAGGATCAGATTCAATTTGGAAACATACCCACAAAACTATAAAAAACAGTTTTGAAGTTCCACGTGTATTCAATAAAAGTAGTTCATGCACATCCACATGGGCTAGCATGGTGTACGACGCACACAGTGCACAGAGTGTGCAACTGACAGTCAACAAACCCATGTGGATGTGGAAACGGTGCATTGATGATTTTGGTTGGGCCTCAACCACTTCTTGGATGAAGTAGATCTCGACCATACCCCAAAATCTCCCTAAAATCATGTATTGGGATCACTAAAAGGGATGGGAGGTACCTCCAAAGGCCTCCCATTCACACTTGTAACTAGTTGAAAAATATATTTCCATCCTCCTATAAACAGAGGATCATTGTATGCAAAAAAGAAGAAGAATCCATAACATTCTTATGATGTTCATAATTATCCTGGAGAAAGTCATCTTTCCCTTGATCCATTAGTTTTGAGCTAGTGTAGAATTGATAAATCTTTACACCTCTTGTGAAGATAAGATTTGGGTATTTTTCACCATTGTAGACTCACCATTGGAGAGTGATCGCTCTAGTTTTTTGAGGGATCAAAGGACCCTACCTTAGGCAGAATAGGGAATTCATTATCCCATATTTATCCTCTAGGTGCACTCAACTCAAATATTCAATTCTATTGGGCAACCATTTCATTTGATCAATTTCACGCATCACTTGTTTATGTTAGTTTATTTTATTTTTCATTCTTAGTTTTTATTTTCTTTCTGTATATCTTGTTTTCTAACTTGAAGGTCCACTAACTTGCTAACCATCTTTATGTTATTCCTTATTATCTTACCAGGGTAGTTAAGGGACTCTCTTTTTCTCACCATTTTGATCAAAAGCGCCAAACACATAGCATAAAGACACATGTCTCGCGAAGCCTATCCAATACTACATACAAGTAGTCATGACCCATTTTTGACATAGACAACCCTCCTACAAAATCCAAGAAGATACTCTTCCAAGGATGAGAAGGAATAGGGAGTGGTGTGTACAACCCTGATTTTATATTAGTGGGATTAAGAATGCACACCACATACCTCTTTACAATCATGGTTACAATTACATTCATTTGAGGAAAAAATAACCTTAGGAAATACATTACAATCTTCTCTACCCCAAAATTCCCAAATACAAGAGAAGTGTAAGCTTCTCCAATTACATGCATTTTCACAATGGTAGGAATACAAGGTTTACCCAAGTGGTAAAATGGTTTTCCGTGCAATCAAAGTATTTTCACCTGAAAGACATGGATTAGCCTCTCAAATACATCTTCGAATACTTCATCAATAACATATTTTCCAACATATCTAACATGAACATTCATCAAAATAATAGATGCAAAACTAGGAGGTCTAAAAAATATCACTTCTCTCATGGCATTTTCACTGGTACTGGATGCAACCTTGAATGGATTTTGAAGTTCAAGTAGAGATAACATTAGTGTGGGGTTGATATTTTCTCCCAAAGTGCCTAAGTCCCTTTTATGTCTGCCTCCCCACTAAAATACATGTCTCATCTCAAGCATTTAATTGTTATGTAAAGGATTAAAAACATCGAGATCATTAGACTTATTAGGGTATTTGGTTTTTACAATTGAAAGCACCAGATTCTTACAAGTGTGTATAGCTCTCTTCATTTGACCTACATTAATAAGTGATGTGTAAGCTTCCATGTTGTGATCTCTGACAATATATTCCACTCCATATTTTTTGAGATGGTACTTCTTCTATTTCTGAAAGAATATTTCTTTTCTATCATAAATATAAGGACTCCCTGGTACAATACCACAGATATCCAAAGGAACCACATCCAAAACAAATTCATCTACCAATTTAGAAGAAATAGAAAACTTTAATCTACATTGACTGGTAACCTGAATTTTTGCATTATCATGTACCCAACCAAGAGGGTAAGGTTTCTGATGAGGTGTTGTGGTTAATCCCAATTTATTTATAATCTCTTAAGATATCGAGTTAACTAGTGATCCTAGATCAAACAGAGTTTCCATTTTGTTTGTTTTGTCACTACTCTTATGTGGAATAATTCTCTTCTTCTTTCATCATTTTCAAGAGATGAAATTTTAGAACTTGAACTAGCATGCAAAGAAACTGTACCTTCTAATCTAAATACTATGATATTTTCCTCATCACCTAAATCACAACCAAGGCCTTGTTTCACTGTAGCAACAATTTTCTCCTTCCTTTGGCCACCAAATCGCTTTGGTCTTAACTCCAGATAAATCTTCCAATAATTGTTATTGGATAAATCGGTAGGTACGGACACTCACTGATCTCCCTAGATCCACCTGGATCTAGAACAAAACAGGACAGGACATGACTCTTTCTCTAAGTTGCAATCATTGAATCTACTACCGAGAAGGAATGAGTGACATACCTTTATATCACTTCCTTAGGTCTTTGTTGTTCCTACTTC